>BRKX01000014.1:26181193-26781193 GCA_026008535.1 Perilla frutescens | reverse complement strand
GATTACACAGAACAAACAAGGTAGGTGTCATAATTTTAGAATTTCTAGAAGTAGGATGTATTAAGTGGAAGGTCCACAGCTCGGGAGCTTGCATCAAACTCACATTTGGCTGGCACAATATTTTCAGTGGAAACAAAATATTTTGGGTGGGTTGAAATTGGATAGATTGTATTAAAATAACTCCATACATGGATGGAATGAAATTTTGCTTAAAATGGAACTCAAGAACTAGAATCCATTGTCACATGGGATGATCTAAATGACTTCAGTGGATTTTATATATTTCAGAATCCTTAATTCCATATTAATGAATCCAAAAAATGCCCAAGTTACTTGACAATGAAAAGCATAAGGGTGCCAACCATAGCAGTACCTGAATTTCGGCAGGAATCTCCCTGTAATGATTCAACTTGTTGCGCATGACTCTTAGTAAGTCACGAACGCTATGAAACCTATAACGTCTATAATGCCCAATGTTATTAAGAAATGAAGAATCCAGCTTTTCATTCCACTTTGCACCCAAAGCCCCTTGGGCTATACTTTCTAATGATTTCAAGAGATCAGACTGAGCCTCCCTATCTTCCAGTTCCACCCTATCACTGGTGTCACGAAGAAAGGAGAGCCGCATCTCAGCACTCCAAAAAAGAGGATGATTAAGCACCTCGGTCGCCTTTGGCCTTCAAATTGGAAAGTTCAGAGACAGAGATTCAAGTGACATTCAGAACATTAAATCAATTAGTTTATTTAAACTACCAATAGCTTGAAAGATAGAATTTCCTGATCTGCAATATATTTTCAAATGTCAAACATCACTTAGAATATCTATTGAACCACCAGTAACCATTAATAAGAGGCAATCAATAACCCATACCTCATTTCAGCGGTAGGATTTAATAACTGCAAGAGTAGATCAACTGCTTCCGGTATATGTTCCAGCAGGGAAAGGTCAACTTTACTTTTTGCAATGTTGATATCGCGTTCCAGGGGGCTTCCGAAGGGATGTCTGCCACCTGAAATGCAGTAAAACAGAACACAACCGAGACTAAACAAATCAACTGCCCGTGTTTGCCGCCCATGAAGAAGCAGTTCAGGTGCCTGCCATCCAGAACTTCCGCAGCCTGAAGCAAAATCATTAAGTAATGAGAGCCAAAAATATGACTTTTCCGTAAAAGTAACATACACTTTAAATCTATGGGCCCCTGCTGGCATACCTTAGTATTTATATAAATTCACTATCTATCGAGGACTATACTTCGAGTAAGAAAGACATATTACATTGCATTGGCAAACATTAACTGGCTATATAAATTATTCAACAGAACTTGTTACCTGTACCGTGATTACTCAAGGCTGACATATCTCCATCAAGGCACTTGCTTATGCCCATGTCTGAAAGCTTTGCACAAAGAGATCTTTCGTTTAGTATCAACACATTTTGAGGCTTCAGGTCACGATGAACAATTCCTAACTCATGTAGGTGGGAAACTCCAGATATTATATCCCTGCATAACACATGTAGATCACAAAAAACACGTAAGAAACCCAGTACACAAATCAGCTTTTTATCAAAGTATTTTGTATTACTCAATTTTTCTACCCCTAAAACTTGAAAGTTAGCAGAAAAGTTAGGCAACCTCATCAATTTTAACAACAAAGGCGACGGATGTCCATCTGAGTTCCACAAGTCAAACTCCTGCATAAGGCCGTCCATAGAATCCAAACGGATTTTACACTCTGCTGCAACCTCACCATTTAAGTTATTTTCAATAGTTGGATAGGTAGGGGACTTTAAGTGCATAAGAATAAGGTCATCTAAGCTGCAAGAACAGCGCTCCAATGCAAGATACACGAAATCTTGGTCTTGCTCTACTCCATACCATCTTACAACATTTGGATGACGATCAGACATGATAAGATTTTGGATTTCTTTAAGGGCAATATCATTGTAAGCTCTCACAAGGCGTTTCACGGCTACTGGCCGACCATCATAAATCCCCTCAAGAACAATGGTACCATTACTACCTTTCGCAATCTTTTTGTTTGAAACAATTAATTTACCGATTGTACGTCCATCTCTGCCGCCAGAAATTGGTTGGTTGAGGTTAAGCCAGAAGTTATTATCACTCCCAATGTGGGTCTGTTGAACTTCATTTTCTTCTTTGTCTTGTTTCCCATCATTACTTCCATTTTTTCCTGCTTTGCGAGATTTTTTCCTTTTTGAATGAATATTTGCGTAACTTGTGCCAGTGGCCTGCACAGCCAATGTTTCCGTTCTAGAGACCACACTGTAATGGTAGACAAAACCGACTAGAAGAGCGACAAAAACAAGAACGATTTGGGATGTGCTAAACTTCTGTTGAAGTTTCATAGATCCATCATCTGAAAGGACTTCTGCGTCATGCATATTACTTATCCCACAATTTTCATTGAATGCATGTGAAGGAAGAACAGCCTCAAGGCCATTGCTGCCATGTGCATCTAGCAATTTACCTCCAGTGTTTGGTGAAGGAAGAAGTTTTAGAACTTTTTCAACATTTGGCTGTGATGGAAGAACATCAGCTGTGGATGCAGGAAGCATCATATCATGATGTAGAGCCTTTAACGGCCCATTGGGCAATGACGGGGCTTCCAACATACTACGATTGCGGAAGCGATAGACAAGCGCCCTTGACTGGCACGTCAGTGGCATTTTATGAGTAAGTTCAGGCTTAGAAGACTCATCAGGAAGAGTATCTAAAAGTGACTTCTCAACATCTTGACAAAGGAATGCGGCTCCAATTTCAGCAACTGTCATGTTCCATAGAACTTTGTCTGAATTTGGAAGAAACGATGTCAGTGTGTAATCAGTCCTTGTAATGTACAGTGGTAGCTCATTGGTCTTGATGCTGGACTCAGATTGGTGCTGCTTATTGACAGTGGCGTTGTAAGGAAACTCATTAAAACTGCTCTTGGTAGTTGATGGAGGATCAGATATCCGGTATGCATGGATAACCTTTCCAGTCTTTGCATCAACCAAAAAGGCAGTGGTCTTTTTGGATCCAAGTACGATTCCTCCATCCTCTGCTATTTGAGGTGTAGAACTTATATACTCTTCAAGACTCTTCATAAGTTTCTAAGAGATACGCAATACACAAACGAGTTTAGGGGAAGTCCGTTTTTAAGAAATAAATAAATCAACATAGGCCCCTTAGAGATAAGGTATTGTAATAAAATACATCAATAAAATTTAAGAATCCCAGGAAACAATTCTAATTTTGATTTCATTTTTTGTTGACAGCTAATTAGCAATTAGTTTTTCACAAATTTCCTTAGGATGAGTATATTTTAGTAGTTACCATCCAAAAAATGCAAGGCTAAATAGTTTTTAGTGGGTGAATATATTTTTTTCACTTAATTTAATGTTGCTGAAGTTGATTAACAATTTCAACGGTAACATGAAAATTGTGAGATTACAATGTTCCCCATGTATGTCAGTATGTGTAATCCATAAGGACTGTTTTTGTTGTCAGAAATGGGATTATGTAATTGAAGTTAAATATACAGGTGCACCTTAATCATGGTTCAAATCCCAATTTTGATAGTCATAACTATGCCCGGTGTTCTTCTCTGTGCGCTAAAAACAAGTTGATTTCATTTAAGGATGCATCATAGTTAGAGCTGTCAATGAATAGTTCAAAGTGTTCGTGAGCTACTTGGGTATCGACTCGAAAAAAGCTCAATCGAAACTTGATTGTTTATTAAACTAGCCAAATTTGAGCATGGAAAAAATTTCAAGGTGAATTCGAGCTTAGGGGTGTTTGGCTCGCGGAGCTCACGAGTAGTTCGAGCCCGTGCATCGAGCTCAATTATCGAGCCCAAATCGTATAGTTCGTGAGCTCTATTATTGAGCTTATGTAAAATAACCAAAAATTCTGAATATTATTGCCAACGGTGAGGCCCAAAGGGCTAGCAAAGCAAAATAGATTTCACATTTGCTTCATTAACCACTTCGCCAAACTAGGAGTTTTGTTAAAATTGAAGCAGATAATATTTTTATAATCATTCTACATAACTTAAATTTATCTAAATCTTAATCAATATATTTTTACATTTATATGTATGTAAACATAATATACGTTCTCAACAAAATAAAGCCAATTTTATGCCATATACGTGCAATTAATATTGTATTATCTCATGTCGCAAATTATATATTAATAATATATTTTTTAAGTGTATATTCTAATACCTCATATAACTTAATAATTGATAAAAATAACATTTTGTAGCAATGATATAATAGCTAGTTAACAGCAAAAATAAACAAAACCCATACTAAACAATGAATTGTGTTGAACAATTATATTAGCTAATTTAATATGATTAGTCATGAGGTACAATTATTTGACCAAGAATAATGGACCGTATGAACTATACAAAAATTAAGATTATCATAAATAAATATTTTTAGAAATAAATAAAATTAAAACTAAATCAATTAATTATATTTACCAAAATAAAGTTAGGCTTATGATATTAAATAAAAGAATATATCTAATTATGAGGTAACCAAAACTTTATTTTATAGTTCTAATTAAGAATTGATATTTGATAATGAAACCAACACAAACAAATTTGATTAAATCTATGATATCAAACAAACAATAAGTAAAATCATCAAAACCAATATTAAGCAATTAATTGTATCTAATAATTACTTAGTTCATTTGATTTGGCAGTATATTTTTTGATCTGTAAATCCATTTATACAAGTATTATATAATATATATAAAATATTATGTATATGTTAACATGTTTCATTGAAATATTATAGATATATATATATATATATCAATAAAATGAGATATAACTATATAAATAAATTATGGTGTATAAATTATATAGTAAAAACACTTTGAAATAAGTATTCAAATACAGATTCTTGTAAAATATTTACATAATGAATTTTGAACATCTGTAATGAAAACTAATAAACTAACACGAGCAATGAACTAAAATCCCTAATTGACTAACATGATTAAAATTTACATAAAAGTGGAAATGAATAATAGATAAAATAGCAAGAAAATAAGATATGAGTAAATTATGATTTATAAATTATATAAGAAAAAACACTTTGCAATTTGAATTTGAATTAAGATGATTGTAAAATATTTATATATTGAAATAGAACGTTAGTAATGAAAAACAAACTGACATGAGTAATGAACTAAATTACTAATTAACACGTTTCCAATTTATATGAAAAATGAAAATAAATAATCAATAAAATAAAAAGAAAATTAGATAAAAGTAAATTATATAAGAAATAACACTTCTTGAAATGGTAATGAACTAAATCACTGATTTATTAACATGATTACTATTACATGAATAAAGTAATTAACAAAAGAAATAAAAGAAAGATAAACAGAATTAAAGGAAAAGAAAAGAAAAGAAATGAAATGAAAAGGTCGAATGCTGATAGCAGATTAGCAACTAAAAAAATGACTGGCGAGCTTTTTATCAAACTGAACTCGTCATTATCGAGTCGAGCTCGATCATGAATTTTACTAGTCGGGCCAAACTTGAAGTTGAAGCTCGAACCGAGCCCACTATTACTTAAACAAGCCAAACTTGAGCTTGAAAGTATTCAGCTTGATTACAGCCTATTCATAATCATTCTTCCTTTCAAAATTCATTTATGAAATATTTCAAAAAGAATTGTCCTCTTTTTATTCACATGGATTATGCTAGTGGGATGAGACGATGTCCACTATAGCTTCTACGTCAAGGGGGCAAATACATAAAGAAACTAATTTCATTTATTTTATTTATTCTTTTTATCACAGACATGTCACTCATAGTCATTCATAGAATCAATACAATAATTAAGATTATCCAATGTCGGAGAGTCAACTAAACAATACATGAGGGAGAACAATAAAGTTAGCAATTCCAGTGATCATCGAGAAACTCAGCTTCAATATGAATTTTCATAAATGAGACTAGTTCTCCCTACCAACATATAGATATAAAACTCAATAACTAAATGTCTTTTGAAAATCCCACGCAGTTTCCTGAGACTAAAATTCAGATTTTAGTGACACAAAGTATCCACCCTGGTTTTTCCTTCTTTAAAGTGAGTTATCAATCGACAAAGCTTCAGAGTCTAAGCTACTATTCATTTAACATTTCAAAGCTTGCTACTATGATTAGGGTTGTGAACAAACCAAGCCGTTGATGAGCTATTCAGGTATCCGCTATGAAAAGGCCTCTTTTGAGATTGCTCGTTAACTTTTAACAAGTCTATCTTGAGCTCAAATATTTCATCAAGCCAAGGTTGAGCCAGCTAGCAATTGACTCATTAGCTCACTGCTCACAAGCATAATCGTCGTGAACATATCTTCAAGCATGAGGTCATGCTCAAGATATACTCAAAATATTCATGAGATCGAGCTCATCTCATTCATTATTTCTCATTTCATATGCTCAAGAAGCTCATCCATATATGATAATATGCTTAATGAGCTCAATTATTTACTTAAGGAGCCCAAGTCCCGAACTAAGCTAATCTAATATGATAAATGAGTGGTTGAAGAATCAAGCACAAGTGGAAGCTTCATCTGGATTAAAGATCATATATTTCAGGCAAAAATGTTTAACATTGCAGCAAATTAATACATTGCGGCATCAACAAATAATATGAGCAAACACAGCAGTAAACTATGTTGTTACTAACCTCTGGAAATACTTCACAACATACATCAAAGCTTCACTAATTCTAATTTCTTAACATATAGAGTTGAAGAATGAGAGAGACATATAAGTACCAGTTTGCCAAGACTGTTGTGTGCATACAGTTCCCAGTCATCTCCGCAATCAATATAGTAATTGCTTTCTATTCCGGATGTATTCTCCTTATCATTAAGAGGAGCCTGATATGATGAGTAAATTTTTGGCCCCGAAGAAAAGGACCAGAGTGGCTTCTGGGAACCAACTTCCCATAGATAAATAGTACCGTCCAAACCAGCCACTAATGCAGTATCAGGGTAATCAGTTACCCTGAGCCAAAAAGACAAGAAGGAATAAATTAGTTTCTCAGAGTAATGATTTACACGGACTATTAACCAAGTTTAAGATTTCAAAATCCAAAAAGACAAATAACTGAAATAAGTAATCTCAGTTATTTTTGGAGGCTTCAGAAATTTCTCTACAAATGTACAAGCGGATAACTTATCCAAATGAATACAAGATATATAACTCATCAAAATAAATATACTTCTGATCACCAAAAGTATACTAGAAAACCAATTACATGATTATTTCCTCATTTTGCGCTGAGAACACTTACTAACGAAAAACAAAGACATAGAAGGCAAATTCCCATAGTTTTGCTCACCGCAATGACATTCTCAGAGGCAGGCATTGTACAACTATAACATAACGAAGAAATCAATTCAATAACACTGTAATTTGAAAAGAAAAAAAGGAACTCACTTCTCAGACAACAAAGTCCGGCGCGGAGCTTGAGGAACGGCGCCGTACCGATTCACTCCCTCCGGGGAGTTCGGAAAACCGAGCGCGGAGTCGTACAGAGCCCCGAACAAAAACAAAACACATGTTAAAAGAAGAGAGAAATGGCGTTTCATCTCCAGAGAGATCATAGGCGTGCCCTAATTCTCCTTAATATGGGCATAAATACATAAATATATAGATAAAGTCAGAAGGCGAGGCTGATTAGATAGGTGGGCTGAATGGGATGAGAAATTGAAGGGGAAACGAAGATTCGAAGCGTGAACTGAAATAGAGACGAGATGATGGTTTTCCGCTATGGTGCGCGGTTTCTTTGCTGCTGCTGCTTCCTCGCCTGAGTCCTGACGCATCACGCCATTTATTTCTTGAGTCAGTGCCCTCCAGTCAAACTCCTCCACTTTTATCCTATCAAAATTACAAAGGAAGTATTTGGAGGGATGAATTTACTTTGGGCAGTTCTTGTCTGCATTAGGTGCACATCAGACTATTAATATGTTGACTGGATTAATGCGCATTGATTCGGTTAATGTCTTGGCTAAAAATTCCGTCAAAATTAGTATCATTCATAATACTGAAAAGTATCAATTTCAAAATCGAAAAGTATTATTTGTATCATTAAAAAGTATCAGGCAGGAACAAAAATAAAGAAAAAAATTGTTAAAATCAGTATCAATCTATACATTAAAAAGTATCATTCGAAATTAAAAAAAATATATATCACTTGTGTCTCTAAAAAGTATCACTCATTTTGACGATTTTTTGGTTAACGCGTTGACCGTCTGAATTACATCTCATGTACATGAGTATTTGCGATTTACTTTTTGCACTTCACCTACTTAGAAAATTTTAGTGTGCAAGTTGTTAAAAGTTGATTTTTTGAACAATTTTTATTTGTTCAAAAAACATTTTGCGAACGAACTATGTTCGGAAATTGGAGTTCGAACCACTCCAATATATTCGAAAATTTAAATTTGAACGCCCTGAACTTCATTTTTTTCCTAAGTGTTGTTCAAAAAAATGGAGTTTGAATCACTCCAAAATGTTCAAAATTTTCAATTTGAACGAATCGTGATATGGACAAAAAAAAAACTACACAACACATTCTAAACTCGATTATTTGCGATCAATACACTAATATTAACATCTAATAGTTTATTAAAATTGATGAATAATGATTTTTAATATGTTTGATAAATGATTTTTAATTTTTTTTTTAAATTTTGAATTTGTGGTGCATTAAATAACTTTAATGGTATAAAGAAGTGATAAAAGGGTATTGAAGTAACTTCACAATATTTTATTTTTCATTTATTTCTTTTGTGGTAGAAAGAGTAAAATTAGAAGTACAAATAAAAATTTACACAAGCTCGAGTCCCTCTCTGGCATCAAGACAGCTAGAATGGGGACGGGTTTAGCAAGATGGGAACTGACAAACTCACCGCTCTCAAGCAGATGGAGCCATGGTTTGGAAACACAAACTCCCATTACGAAAATGAGATCACCTGTTGTAGATCATGTTGCACTTCCTTTTGCAACTCTTTAATATTTTCTCAAAAAAAAAAATATTTTTTTATTTTTTTAATTTATTATGATTTATTTAAATTTTCTATTTAGGGTTCACCATTTCTCAATTATGGTACATTAAAAAAAACTTAGTTATGAAGCACCAAATGTAATACAAATGGCAACATGGATCTCTGACGTAGGCGGAAGCTAGATAATCGAACAATCAATCTAAAACACGTTGATTCTATGAGAATACCGTGACAAGAATGAAAGAACGAAAGAAACACAATAATTTGTATTTTGAAATAATAATATTCAACCAACGAAAACATAAAGACCTAGTTACTTAAATAGTTTTCTCATAAAAAAACTACTATGAAAAGGAAAAGAGTTTGTTACCAATTAGAAAACTAAGACATAAAATAAGGTAAATCAAAAAATAATAAAATAACTAATTTGCAGAAATCTCATCTCCATCATCTTTCCCCTCGTCAACGCGATTCGACCTCGAATCAGCAGAAATCTCATCTCCAAAAGACGCAGCAGCAAAATAAGGAAGCAAGTGACGCACATTAAAAACATCCGAAGTGCGCAAATGGGAGGGAAGACGAAGACGGTAGGCATTTGCATTAATCTTGGCAAGAATCTCACAAGGGCCTATCTTACGGGCAGATAATTTGTTGTAATCATGAGCTGGAAATCTATCTTTGGTGAGCACAGCCCAAACCAAATCACCGACTTCAAACTCGACATGGCGACGACGACGATCAGCACTAGTCTTGTAAGCAGCATTGGAGGCTTCAAGATGGGCACGAGTGGCAGCATGAACACGCTGCAATTCAACCAGAAAATCAGCAGCACGACCTTCTAGACGAGACCGCGACGGAAATTGGAGAAGATCAACAGGGCATCTAGGAGTAACACCATAGACAACCTGAAAAGGACAAAAGGTGGTGCTGCGATTGACTGCCAAATTATGTGCAAATTCAGCTTGCGAAAGCTTAGTATCCCAAGACTTGATATGGTCACCAACAAGACACCGTAATAAATTACCCAAAGAGCGATTCACCACCTCGGTTTGACCGTCTGTCTAAGGGTGATAAGCACTACTAAATTGCAACTCGGTAGAGACCATGCGGTAATGCGGACGGTTAGGCAAAGAGGCCCCTGGCACCAAGTCAATTTGGTGTTGTATGTCACGCAAAGGAGGTAAGCCATCTGGGAGTGCCTCCGGAAAAATGTCAGAGAATTCATCTAGGAGAGACTCGAGTATAGAGGAATATGGCTGCAACGGAGCAATGTCATGACCCAGCAAGAGAAATACACAAGGAGCGATCCGTAATTCATGAGCAAAGGCCCGATAGGACAATAAGAGAATGGAAGGAGCTGGAGGCAGGATAGGAGGCGAAGGCAAGGGTGGTGGGAGTGTGGGAAGCAACACAATACGACGACCTTGAAAGAGAAAACTGTAGGTGTTGCGTCGACCATCATGAATAGCCTCGCGATCGAACTGCCAAGGACACCCCAACAATAAGTGACATGCATCCATGGGGACAACATCGCACCATATAGAATCAGAATAAGTATCACCCAAAGAAAATTGTAACAACACACGTCGATTAATGGTCACAGAAGTAGCGGACTGCAGCCATGACAATGAATATGGTCTCGGATGAGACTCAGTGGATAGAGACAATTTGAGAACGGCATCAGCCGAGATAACATTCTCACAGGCGCCTGAATCGATGATTAATTTACAGATCTTGCCATTAATGGTACAAGTAGACGTGAAAAGAGCATGACGTTGAGCGGTATCCGGAACAGATATAGAAGCGAGACAAGCCCGACGAAGAACCAAAGTAGGACCAGTATCACCCACAAGATAGGTCTCAGGAGTCGTGGTGGCGGGTTCCTCATCGAACAGTGGAGGGGAGGAGTGATCAATGTCAAGACCCTCATCTACAAGCAACGCTCGTGAAGAAGCATTGCGCGGGCAATTAGATTGGCGATGACCCATTGCTCCACACGAGAAACATGCTTCCGGACGGGTAGGATTTGATGGGGGCACACGTGGTTGGGATGCCGAGGGAAGCAGTTCACGAGCCCCAAAAGGACGATCAATGCCCGGAAGGGATGGAGAAGATGGCTTGCGAACAAATTGTCGCTCCAACAGAAGAGCTCGTTGATGAGCCTCAGAAATAGAGATGGGAGAAAACATGTTCAAAGTGTCCTGAAATTGAAGACGGAGGCCACCAATGTAGCGAGAAACTAACTGGTCGGATGTTTCCGTGAGATCATTGCGTGATAAAAGCTGGTAAAATTCTGTTGTATAGACGTCAACGGAACACGAACCTTGGCGAAGGTTTTGGAGGCATTAATAAAGTAGACGGTGATAGTTAAATGGGAGAAACTCACTTTTAAGATGCTTACGAAGCTTTTGCCATGAATTTAAAGATGGATTTCCATGGCGAGTACGAGTCTGTTTGAAGTGATGCCACCACGCAAGGGCGCGACCACGAAGACGGGTGGCCACCAAAGAAACACGACGATTGTCGGGAACGTCCTTAAAATCAAGGACTTCCTCCACAGACATGAGCCAATCCATAAATTCATCAGGATCAGCAGTACCATCAAATTCAGAGAGATCGATGCGAATGTGAGATTCCCAACGAACATCACGGCCTTGTCGATCGTCAGCCCCTTGTCCAAGGATAGCAAACGGATTGTCAAGGGAAACTGTCTCATCATCGTCGGAAGATTCAGGAGGGTTAGCATGCGGTGGGGGCGGAGGAGGATCACGAGGAGGGTTCTGTTCAGGCGGAGGACCCCGAGCGACCTGAAAGTGATTCGAGAGGGCAGCAAAAAACTCAGTTTGGTGAGTGGCCATGGCGGCTATAGCCTGGGAGAGTTGTGCGACCTGACGACACAGATCGTCGTTGGGAGCATCGACTGGTTGACGACGAGGAGGCATCACGAGGATCGTAGATGGTCTTTGGATACCAACTGACGTAGGCGGAAGCTAGATAATCGAACAATTAATCTAAAACACGTTGATTCTATGAGAATACCGTGACAAGAATGAAAGAACGAAAGAAACACAATAATTTGTATTTTGAAATAATAATATTCAACCAACGAAAACATAAAGACCTAGCTACTTAAATAGTTTTCTCATAAAAAAACTACTACGAAAAGGAAAAGAGTTTGTTACCAATTAGAAAACTAAGACATAAAATAAGGTAAATCAAAAAATAATAAAATAACTAATTTGCAGAAATCTCATCTCCATCAATCTCTACTCTGCAAAATTACTTAGCTTGTTTCCATTTGTACAAAATATACTTTTGGCACTACAAATTAAAATAATTCAAAATTAATTAATTATAAATTTACTTAAATGCCATTAATACGAAAATTGAAAAAAAAAGAGATATTATTTGCACTAAGAAATTTACTCTTTGCACCACAAAATAAATTAATTAAATAATAATTAATTATAAATTACTTAAATATCTTTATTATATAAAAAATAAAAATAATTAATAAATAAACTTAAACAAAATAAAAGGAAAAAGAAAAAGGAGCTCGGTCTTTCTTCTCAGGCGGACTGCCATCTGCATCTTCTTCTTCGGCCTTCTTCTCCAACTATGCCTACTGCCTGTCATGGATGAGCACTGTCCATCCCGACTCGACATGATGAAAACCACTACAAGATTGAAGTATTGAACAACACCATCACCGAAATCAAGAACACCACCACCACCACCAAAAAATTGAAACAACCACCACCAAAAAATTAAACTTACCCACCCATTCGAACTGAATTGTTCAAACATGAATATACATGTTCAATTTGCAGTGAGGTGGTCGTCGATGACCTTCTCTCCTATTTGTAGGTTATAGTAAAGGAAATGAGGGAGGAAGACAACCTGCAACCTGCTCTCCAATTTGTAGAAATGGGGATAGAGATGAGAGAGAAAGTGAGGCGGGGAAGAAAGAAGGGGGGCTACAGGTGGTTGTCGTCACTTTAAGTTGGGATGGATGGTGATTGTCGACAGCGGGCAGTAAGCATAGTCGGAGAAGAAGACACGGGCGGCAACTCTCCACCGGAGAAGAAAGGTATGGATTTTTTTTCCTTTTTCTTTTTTAATTTAAATTTTGAATTTTATATTTTATTTTTTACTAAAACAAATATTTTTAGTTAAAAGGGCGTTAATATAACTGTGTGTAGTACAAAGAGTAAAATTAATGGTGCATTGAGTAACCGAAGTGTAAAGAGTAAAATCAATAGTGTAAATAGAAATTCCTTAAAAAGGGAAAAAAAGTGAGTAACAGAGAACTCTTCTTCTCCGACGAATTAAAGTTGTTCATCTTCTTTGACGAATAAAAAAGAGACCCACGGTGGCTGTTGCATCGGCTCTTTCCTCCAAACGAGAAACTTTCAGTTCGAATGGGAAAAGAGAAATCAAAAGTCTTCTTCTAGATCATAATTTTTTTTAGAAAAGGAGAAAGCTTCAAAGAACGATTTTCGAATCTATTAATTAACTTCAAAAAACAAATTTCGAAAAAGAAGCTCAAGTTCGAAATATTCAGTTCAAAGGTGAAGGAGCTGAGTTAGATTTTCTTTTTTCTCTAAGAGATTTTCAGATTCAAATTTTTTTTCCAGATTTTCGACGAGTCTGTGGTTCTCTTGGTAGGGGCTTGCGCATGTTGTCAATAGCGGACGACCATTAGTCAGAGTCGCCAGAGAAGAAGGGGACATCGTTCCGCTATTCTATTTTTTTCCCAATAATGATTAAATATATTTTTGTTGGAATGAAGTGTAAATAAGACTTTTTGTGTAGTACAAAGAATAAAATGTGTAGTGTGAAAAATAAATATGGTTGAAAGAGTCATTATTGTAACGTAAATAACAACACCCAATTATTTATTGGATAAATGTCACAGTTTTTTTATATTCACTTTGATACCTGACTTGTAAACTTTTACCAAATATATCTCATGGTCAACTATCCGGTACTATATAGCTTGTGTGGACAGCTGTAAATCTGATGTAAATTTTTGTAATGCCACATTAGATAAAAAAAAGAACTTAAACTCTATATGCATTTTTAATCATTTTTTCCAGATTGTCAAGACAATATTTTCAATTGACAATCTATAAGAAAAGTAGAAAACTAATCAAAAAATAATCATGATAAATTGATAATTAAACAAAAAATATTTCATACTATTTTTTTTTAATTTGTGATTCGACAATATCTTCTTCTTGTAACATTAATAATCACTTATGTTTGAAAATATAATAAAAAACACTAATATTGACGAGAAGATGAAAACATTTCATGGATTTGATAGTTATAAACTAAAATCATAAATAAATATCTTGACATATTCGATATCATAATACACCAAAATGATTTTTGCTTAACTAAAATAAAAACTTGATTGCAACTTCAATCATAATCCCGACTTCAAAAATATTGTGATCGCAACTTAAAAATATAAGTTTAAAACATAACGATTTATGCTTCAAAAATATTAATTTTAATATTATTTTTGGGTCTGGAATACAATTAAAAAAGTCCACATCAGATTTTTAACGGTCCATATAAGTTATATGGTACCGGATAATTGACCATGAACTTTTCAGAATGAAGAATTCTCTAGGCCTTCTGCAGAGAAAGATCAACCTTTGCAAACCTTAGCTAAAACCGCAGTCAAGAAGAGTGAAGATATTCAGAAAGAGAAAGGTCATCTCAGTAAAACAGTCTAGCTAGAAGCTAAAAAAGAACGTGATGAAAAAGAGTCTGTAGGAGAGCAAGAGGAGAAAGTAGATGAAGAGGAAGCCGAGGAAGAAAAGAAAGCATAGGTCAAAGAGGAGAACGATGAAGCAAAAGAATTTGAGTATGCACAAGAAGAAGATATCAATCTACTGCAGACAAGTCTTATAAAGAAAAGTCCATCATGATGCTCATTTGCCTGGATCTGTATGCAAATAGGAGGGTATTCATTTTACTCAAATTTTTTTTCTAATAAAAACAATTCTATTTTGCTCTAAAGACTCTTCAGCTGAGTCTAATGTAATTGATCTATATAACTGCCCCATCTCATTACATTATATCATCCACACTCCTCCTTGTACTAACTTATGTCTTTATTGCTCTAATATCATGTTAATGATCTTCATTGCTCTCATAAAAATGAAAAAGAGAAGGCATAAAAGAAAAGGAAAGAAAAACAGAGCTGAAGATCTAGGTGAACATCCCTGCTGCTAAAGGAGTTGCACTTGGAAAAAATGAAGGAGCTGATTTGCCAACAGATAAAGACAAATGGGGATATTGTTAGTGCTATGTTTTGCACTGACTTGTTTATCAAGTGTTGTACTTTACACTTGCAGTAGTGTTTGATTGTCATGGTCTGTATGACACAAATCACGTTGTACTGGACATTGTTCATAAGGAAATGCAAGAATGTGATCTGAACTTCAATGAAGACAGCTCAAGCATGAACACATGATTGAACTGAAGATAAAGACAGGTGTGCATCGAGACACGACTGAGATTGTTCAAGACACCGAGTATTTCTAGCTAGCTCAAGTGATAGCTAAAAGTCAGTTTGTGAACATACAATGTCATTCTGTTGTGCTACTTGAAGTGAAGGTAGGTTCAAGATTAACAATGTCCATGGCAAAGTTCGTGAACATTTGCATTAATATCCTTTGTCCAGATTGTTCTTCCAAAATCATTGAAGTTGTTCGAAATTTGTCAACCAAGAAGAGATTCAAGGTCGTTCTAGAAAATGCCTTAATCAACTTCGAGAACATGTGATTGAAGATAAGACAGAAGTCAAAAGATAGAAGAATTCTAATAAGGTTATCCGTGGATCAAGGTTTTGATTAAATAAGAAAATTTTCTTATTATATAACTGATAGGATTAGGACTTTTGATTTACTTGTAAAAGCTATACTTTGATCTATAAATAGTCCAGGATAAAAAAAATTGTTAGATACAACTGAAACAGACCAAAAGATCTGAACGAGAGAGATTCTGTAAGAGCTCTGAATTGTTTAAGAGCCACATTAGTTTCAATCGTCAGTTTACACTAGAGTTTAGTATTCTAGTTATTGTGTATTGAAACACTGTTCATACACAATCAAAATATTTTTCGGGAGAGAATATCTGTGGGAACTAGATAAAGAGAGTTTAGGTTATGAGGGGATCTCACAGTTCAATTCATCAAAATAGAGTGTACGGGTAGAAAGAGTATCGAGTGACGGGAGGTCAGTTGCGTATAATATCCCAAATAAATATTGGATCGGAATAGTGAGTTATTTTCCACAGACCTGACAAGTCCCCTTAGCGTAGATCGATTGATCGAATAGGGTTATCAACTCTTTGTGTGCTTTACTTTCTGTAATTTTAATTAAGTTCATAACATTATATTCTGAACTTTATCTAACAAGGTTCAAACACTTTTACATGAACGTTTGCAGAATAGATACTTCATATAAACATGAGTAATTTCAATTAGCACTAGAGCATATCGTTTTGTGTTCAAAACGAAAAGATTATTGGAAGTATATATCTGTGTGAAGTATTTGTTTTAAAAGGCATGAGTTACATCATATATTTCTGCGTCCTATGATCTCCTCATATTTACACATGATTTCAGTGTAATTGTAGCAACAAATAGAGCAAATACGCAAATCAAGGTTAGAAAAAATTCTCATCTTCCTCATAAAGGAAAAACCTCTCTCACCGGAAAACTGGGTTTGAAATATCCAGTTCGAATCCCTTCACATGGTTCCAAAAATTGGTTTACGAATGTATAAGATTTTGAACCTAATTTCCGAGGATTCTAGTAGTTGCATGCTTTCTTGTTCCTGAAAAAAATGTTTCTTGAAATGGAGGTTGAATAGGGAAAAAAGGTTGCCATGGGTGGTCTGGGGAAGAATGGGATAGGGGCGGTAGGTTTGAAGTGGAGGAGAGAGAAATTTAGTCCGGGGAAGAAAGGGTTGGTGACAACTGGTATGGAGTGGAGGATTTTTACAATTTGTTTGAGGTTTTTTTCAATTTTTATTTAATTAATAAGAATATTTAAGTAATTTTATAAATGATTAATTTTTGAATTATTTTATTTAGTGGTGTGTAAAGAATAATTTGTGGTGTATTTAGAAACACACAAAAAAATATGAGGAAAATTTTTAAATAACCATTATATCTTAGTAAAATTAATTTATAGCCACTAATTTAATAAATAATCTTTTTAGCAATTTTCATGATAAAAGTACTAAAATACCATTAGTTCTATACTTATCATTAAGGGCTCATTTGGTTGGCAGGAAAGTAAAGTTTTTTGGGAATATGATTTATGGGAATGTGATTCTCAGGAAAATGATTACTAGCAGAATCTTTATTCTGTGTTTGGAACACAACAAGGAAATTATAATGATTCTCTTTTTATTTTTGGATTAAATTTAAACAAGAGTAGATAATTAAATATTTAAAATATATATTGTATCTTATTTCATACTATCAATATTTATATATCAATGATATCAGAAAATTGAATCTTTCTTTACAATGGAGCGAAAAAAATTGTGAATTTTCTTTGGCGCACGAAAATTTCTTGATTGATTCACGAGTTGGTGTTCATTTATGCAGTCGTTCATTCGTGAACTCATATACTAGCTTATTTTTAATCGATGAATGAGTGCACAAATATGCATATTTGAGTATCAACTCATTTTTAATGAATGCACGATTACATGAATAAACCACCGGTGCAATAGTGTATCAGTGTAATTTTCTATTGTTATACACAACTCAATTTTTATTTTTTCGTTTTTTGAACTGCTATAAATGTTGAACTAATACACGAGTTCACGAATTAGATTGTTCGTGTCTCGTACAACATATTCATGTACTCGTGCAACATCACATTTTTAAAAATTATTTATGGTAAACAAATATTGTGTATAATAACTAATGTCATTATTGTACATTCTCATAAAAAACATTAATATCAAGATTTTCTTAAAAATTGACTACTTAGTGTGTATGATTTACTAAATGAAGGTGACTATTTTTCTATATTTAAAAAAAAATCATTTTTTAAGCTACAACCTCCCTTCAATTAAAGAGTTGGTCACTTGTGAGACCTAGTACACAGAAGCCAATGTCAGCCACGCGCTTGGCATCACGCACCCGTCTCCTTATTTACTAGATAGATTACTAAGATACCTTTTTTTTTACTTCAACACACTACAAGTTTTTCTTTCCACACCACAAAAATAAAAAATATAATTATAAATAAAAAATAAAAAAATAAAATATTAGCTACATCCATCTTCTCAATTTCACAATAGAGTTCACATATATTTTCTACACCACACCCTAGTTTCTCAAACTTTGAATTCAAGGACATTATGTTAAATCAACCATGGAGGGTGAAAACGCCAAAGAAATGAACAATATGAGTGATTTCATATTGTTTGAACCCTTTTTTTTATTTTTCGAGAGTTCTATCGAGTTTGCACATTTAAATCGTCAAAAGAGGTTCAGAAATTATGATTTGAACATCATGAAGGTGGTTCAAAAAAATTCCGATCCTATGATACTAGATATGTTTCCGATCCTATAATACTAGGTTCGAAAACAAGTTTGCGAACACACCATTATGAGTTCAGAAACTTGTTTCTGAATGACCTTAATTGCGTTAAGAAACTTGTTTTTGAACGGCCTTTATTGTGTCCATTTCTTAATTTTAATTTTTTTTTAAGTTGAAGGGTATAATAGTCTAGTATAGTGTGTACCAGATGACTTTACTAGAAATTTTTTCCAAGCCTGTTGGGATGTGCTGCAAACGGACATTTATCATGCAATTTTGGAGTTCTTTAAATATGGGAAGATTCATGCAGGCCTTAATTCAAGTTTTTTGACATTAATCCCTAAATCTGATAGAGCTTTTTTGGTGGAGGATTATAGACCTATTGCCTTGAGTAATTTTCTTTTTAAGATATTCACTAAAATTCTGGCAACTCGTCTTAATGACGTGGTTACTATGATTGTGACTAAGAAGCAGTTTGGATTTATTAAAGGCCGAAGCATTCATGATGCAATTTTTTTGGCCTCTGAAGGGGTTAATACATTAAATAGAATGCATGCGGCCCGGAATATAGCACTCAAGGTGGATATTACTAAGGCCTTTGATACTATGTAATGGAGTTTTTTTGCAGACGGTTTTGCGTGCTTTTGGCTTTCCTCCTATATTTTGTGATTGGATTAAAGATATCCTTCAATCGGCTAGGCTCTCGATTCTAATAAATGGACAACCTCATGGTTATTTTGCTTGCTCTAGAGGACTTCGGCAGAGAGATCTGTTATCTCCTCTTCTTTTCACTATAGGGGAGGAAGTTTTGAGTTACTTGTTTTCGCATGCGGTGGAATGTAATGCATTGCGTCCAATGTCTTATGGTCGTGGTGTTTTCTTCCCAATGCACGTATTATATGTTGATGATATTTTTATTTTTTGTCAAGCTACATCTTCTAATCTTAAAAAGTTGGCGAATATCCTGGAAATTTACGATAGATTGTCGGGGCAATCTTGTAGCCACTGTAAGTCTCGGGTCTATTATGGCGAGGAATGAAGCCTAATGTTCGAAAGGAGCTTAAGGAGTTGTTGGGTTTTACAGTGGGTTCTTTTCCTACTAGTTATTTCGGAGTTCCCTTTTTTGAAGGAATGCCGAAAGTTGCTCAAATGCAGCTGTTAGCTGATAAAATTTTATCAAAGTTTGATCGTTGGCATGGTATGCAATTGTCTATGGCTGGACGCCTTTGTTTGCTTAATTCGGTTATCATGAGTTCAGGAATACATTCCATGATGGTGTACAAATGGCAATCCTCGCTTATTTCAGTGCTTGATTCAGCCGCCCAGAATTTCTTATGGAAAGGGGACATTAATGATAGATCTTACACGGTGGTAAGTTGGCAGTGAACGTGTGCTATAAAAGAGGAATGATGGTTGGGTGTTACTTCTTTTAAGGAGATGAATAGAGGCTTTCTTATGAAACTTGCTTGGAATTTGATCACTTCATCATCTCACACAATGCAAGTTGCTCGTTCAAGATACATGCCTTCTCCTAGAAAGGTCAATAAGGTTGTTTTTTCTTCCATATGGTCGGCAGTTCATCCATCGATCCTTAATTTGCTTAATGATTCTTATTGTATAGTGGGAACTGGCCATTTGGTGGATTTTTGGCACGATAATTGGCTAGGGTATGTTATTGTGGACCCGCTTGAGGATTCCATCGACGGTGCATGGTAAGTTTATGGACAAGGTTAGCGACTATTTGAAGAATGGCATTTGGTGTTTCACGGCTTCATTTTTCAGGGCTTTCTCGGGGGTGATGATTGATATTTTGAAGGTTCCCATTGTCAAGGCCAAGGATGAACGTGTTTGGACGAAGTCCGTTCATGGAAATGTTAATGCAAAGTTGGCTAGGCTCCACACGCGTCTTCATTTTCCTTCAGTGAAATGGGGTAAATGGTTATGGCATTCTTGCATGCCTATTTGTCACTCTATTATTTCTTGGAGACTTCTTTTAGCTCGTCTGCCTACAATGGATACCTTGCATGGATTTATAGGCCCACAGATTTGTGTCATGTACCGTCGTGATAGTGAGACTATGGATCATTTATTCTGGAGTTGTCCTTTAGCTGAGATTGTTTGGAGGTGGGTTTTTTATGTTTTCCAGGTTAGACCGATTCAAGCTGCATCGATCCATGAGGCCTTCGTTCTCTTCATGAGCTAGGATTTCAGCTCTCAAGTTCTTTTAATTTGGAAAACGGCTGTTCTGAATGTTATTTCGAGCATTTAGATGACTCGAAATCGTGTTATTTTTTATGGCATTCATCCCACTCCTCGTCTTGTGCTTACCTTGGTTCAGCTGGCTATTAGAGAGACGTCGTGCATGCATGGTGCAAAAGGGCATATGAGGAATGAGGTTGTCGATCTGATGATTCTTGAAGCTTTGAAGATTGCTCCTCGTCCTTCGCCGCCCCCATTAGTGTCCTCAGTCAGTTGGAGGCCTCCTCCTGTTGGATGGGTTAAAATTAATATAGATAGATCTTCTCAGGGGACTCCGAGTATTATGGGTACTGGTGTTGCGTTTCGTCGTGCTAATGGTTCGGTATTTTTTTGTTCTCATACAGAAGAAGGTGTTGGTTTTACATTCTTGGCTGAGTTGATAGCGGTGATTATTACTTTGGAATGGGCTGAGTATTTATCTCTAGACTTTATTTGGCTAGAGGCAGACTCGATGTATGTGGTTTCACTTCTTTCTTCCAAAAGTATGTAAGTGCCTTGGATCTTGAAGGGACGATGGCGCTAGGTCCTTCAATTTATTTCCTCTATTCGGTTTTGTGTATCCCATGTATACAAAGAGGAAAATAGCATTGCTGATCTTCTAGCTTCTCCTAGCATGCAGTCTGGTTTTTGGTTCTCTGAAATTTCTTGTATTGCTACTCTTGTTAGACGCGCGTGACCTTTGTGGTTCGGTTTATTTTCGATTTCATTAGATAGGTACTCTTTTTTCCATATGATTTTTCCTTCTCTGAGTTTTCCATATGGGTTTTAATGAGGCCCCGGTCCCTTGTGTTATCAGTTTGTGATTTCCGGGACTCTTAGGATTGTGTCTCTTTCTTTTTTTTCATTTATACAATTTAATTAGAGTCTAGTGATGAGTGCAAAAATTACACTCATTTGGACTCATTTTGAGTGCATTTGCACTTGGTTATCTTGTATATATGTTGTATATTTTGTTTATTTCTGTTTAATCTTATGTTTAATGAAATGTGGCCAATTTAGGGAATTTTTGGGATATAAAGAGCAAAAACAAAGTCAAATTAATAGAGGGATCGACAAGAAGCACACAAGGCATGGAACAATGAAGAAACGAGCAAGAAAACGGCTAACACTTGAAGACACGACCCCCAAACGCGACTTCAGGGGGTCGCGCTTCAAATACACGGCACCACGCAACCGTAAAACGTGACTTAAGGGGGTCGCACCTCGGCCTTGAGCCAAAACGCGACCCCCAAACGCGACCGGAAGCTCGCTTTGCAGACACTTCAGAGAGCCGATTTTCTTCAGGAGAAACACAAGTCCAAAGCGCGAGTTATTGGGGTCGCGCCTCGACCTTTAGTTGAAACGCAACCCCGAAACGCGACCTAAATCCCGTGTTGCAGAGCCTTTAGAGACCTGATTTCCTTTGTTCCAAACTCGACCCTTAAACGCGAGTTCCTGGGGTCGAGTTCCGCACAGACGAAAATAAAAAATGACTTTTGGCATCCAATTATTGGTCCATTCATTTATATATCATTTGGGCATTTCAAAAGAGAGAGCCATACACCCTAAGGAAAAAAAACACTTGGAGAAACATCAAGAGAAGGGATTTTTGAAGATCAAGAGGAAGGAGGAAGATTCAACCATCCATTTGAGCATCCAAGCCATAGGATTGAAGAAGAGTGTTCTACATTGGGTTTTATCACTTCTTCTCTCTTCTTAAACTTGTATTTAGAATGGGTTGTTGTTCTTTGTCTTGTAATCTTGATTTTATTGTGAATATGGTTGGCTAGAACCTTAGGGCTCTAGGATGTGGTGAAGCAATGTGAATATTGATCTTTGATTTGGGATATATATATATATATGTATTGCTTTGTCAAGATTTTAATCCATGCTAGTTCTTGAATGGTGTTGTTTGAAGTGGCATTCTTACTAGCATCAAATGTATGAATCACTTGCATCTAGTCAATCATGTGATCATAGGCATGCTTGGATTAAATCTACATAGTTGTCTTCTTAGTCGAATGTTGATTATGTGGAAGGAAATGTGACCCCTCAGAGCCTTTGGTAGGTGCGACCTTGGAATGCGTTAGAGATAACCATCCTTGTCGCATTCACAATTAAGGAGATATTCGAGAGATGCTCCTTCTATATTCGTGGTCTTCCTATCTATGAACTTAGCATGATTGTGTGTTTAAATCCTTGTTGTTTGATCAATATGAGCATTGTGTATCCATATCCTAGAGTATTGCCCTTATTTATCATCTTCAAATATCTCTCTCTTGTTGGTATTGTTTATTTCATTTGCTATTTAGTTTGTTTATTGTTGTTGTTTGGTATTCACTTGTTTATTTCTTATGTTTTGGTTTTGTTGTGACAATCAACCCTCATCCTAATCCATAGTCTAAATATTTCACTCGTCTATCGTCGTGGTACTTGTATTTTTAAGTTATAATTCATTTTCCCTGTGGATTGATCTCGTTTCATCCTGTCTACAATTATATGCTTGTATACTTGTAAGCATGACTCGAGTTTATAAATATTGAAACCATTGTGGAGAGTAAATCTCGCATCATCTAGTATAGTGTGTAAAAAAAAGAAAAAAAGAATTTTTTTGGTGTGTAAAGTAACCACTAGTTTGTCCCTCGTGCGATGTAAGGACACAATATTTAAGACTCTAAATTCAAATATGGAATGGTAATTATAAACATAAAATAATTTTAATGTCAATCCATGTAATAGTGTAATAAATACAAATGATTAAGACTCTAAATTCAAATATCTAATGGTAATTATAAATATAAAGTAATTTTAATTTCTACCCATATAATAATGAAATAGATATATATTATTTTCCGTTTAAAAAGGTAAATATTCAATAAAAACTATTTGTAAAATTACAATATTGTTTCATATATGACATTCTTCATTACGCATTTTGAAGTTTAAATCAATAAATGCAAATAATTTTAATGTTTACGAGTATGATTAAAAATTTGAAATTGTAAATAGATTTTGAATTTGATTATTCATTGTGCTTAATGAATTCATGGTTCATTAACATTTTAACATATTTCTGGCATATACATTTGGGCGTACAATTTATCTGAATAATTAATTTATTTATTAAAATAGTTTTGGTAGAAAAATGATGTTTATGTTTTCTATTTATTTAGCTCTTATTTAAAAATGGCATTTATTCATTAAACCCGTAGTGGTGATATTCCATGTTATATTGTGTCAAATATTTCCTTGCGGAGATATTTTTAATTTAATAATATTTATTATTTTCTTTAAAAAAAAGAGGAATGAGAGTGATTTATAGTTTTTATTCTTTTGCGAAAATAAATTTCAATAATTAATGTCGATAATTTTAATTTTTTTTTTAGAAAATATTATATGTGTGTGTGTGTGTATAATCATTATGAAATTACATATTCTGATAGTAAAATTCTAATAAAACATGAATAAGGTAAACTACCTCGTCATTATCATCTCTCCATACAACATGCATCTTTTTAACCAATTTCAGTAAATAATAATTTAATGATTCTTATTTTTATTAACCACGAATAATGAAAAATAGAAGTATCTAGTTGTTTTCATGAACAAATAATAATTTCTAATAAATGCACATAATATGTTTACAATTTTCTATAAAATGAATATTATGATTATATTACCATCATATAATATTAAATAGTAGTAAAAAATTATCAAACTAAATGTACAATTATGAATGAATATGTGTTTTCACATCAATTTTTCTGAAATAATTAATTTTTGCATAATTTCTTGTAACGCCTCAGTCCCAGTAGAACCAAAACGTCACCAAAAGACATACGTACATGCTTACGTAATAAACACTTTTAGAAAAATAGATTTAACTTTATAAATAATTTGTAAATAGGTAGCATCTCAACTTAAAAATGTTTAAACCACGCACTCTTTCAACAAGTCTTTTCAAAATCACTGACTCACACACATAACCAAATTATGACCTGTCAATGAGAAAATATACATAGTCAATCAAGCCACTTATTCAAAAACTCCACAGTCAATCCTTATATAAATTCAAAATATTTGTATATACAGTCAAAATTGACCACTAGGGTCAATAACTTTTAAACTTAAAAGTTTTGCAGAGTATCAACGGAAGCATTTAATATTTAATATACAAACATAAGTTTAAAGATGGTTTTAAGCAAAAATCCCATAAGGGTCAACCATCAAACCCATTTCAACATGTGAAATTGAGCAAATACAAAAGATGAATTGGATTAAATTCAATGACTAATATGAAGCATGATTTAATACCTAGGAGTGAATTATAAATTTTCGAATTTCTTTTAGGGCAAAATATAAAATTTGAAAACTATGAGACTTAATTGGAATAAGTGGAATAAATTTCACAATTTAAATATTTCAATTAAAAACACTATTTTATCTAATTTTCATTTTCCTCCCCTATACCCCATGGATAAACACCGTTACACTACCAACAAATTCCATGGCAGCCACAATTGTTTTTAACCATTGCCACCACCCTCTATACCCTGCAACTTCAAGAGAGAACCTCTTCGGCGACTTGGAATCGTCGACACCCACATCCCATCACACCTTCACTAGTGAAACATATGCACACACCATACACACACTTATGTATTAATCGCAACCCACTCAAATCACAATTCAACTAAACCATATAGAACACATCTAGAAAGTATCAACATAACTCAACAAGTTCTACAGTCCAAAAGAATAGAGCAAATGAAAAAAAAATAAAGAAAGAAACCAGTTTGATAATTTTTCGACGGATTTTTCCGTCAAGTTTCGACATAAAAACGAGGGTCCAAATAGTATGTAATCAACAATCGGAGACCATATATTGAAAGCTTGTTAAGAGAGATTCGAAACGGTATATAATACATAAAAAACCAATGCTCGGATTGTCGGGAAAAGCTCCAAAAAGTTGATGCGTCGCACAACAGCGCACACAGCTGTTCATGGCTTTGTTTCCAAATTTTCAGACCACAGATCGAAATTTTTTTGATACATACATAATCTATACATCAAGGAAGTATTCTTATATAATTTCATGGAATTTGACTAATGTTTAAATGACGAAAGATGATTAATAAAGGGAACACAACTTATCCTCTAACTTCCTTCTTCTCTTTTATTCTTCTTTTTTTTTCGTTTTCTTTCTTTTTTGTTCAGCTTCTGAACTCTCCAAACAAATCTCTAATATATATATAGGAACCAATCCCCCCATGAAAATCTATGAATCAATCAAATTCAAGGATTTTGATGATATGACGGATAAAAAGACGGTGATATAGTTGTAAATATGAAAAATTCAAAATATAAGGGGTATTTTCAGATTTTTTTTTTTATAAAGTGATGTCATCATCTTTTAAAAAATTATTAAAAACTTTAAATAATCATAAATTACTCGTTTTTTATTAAATTTACGCAAAAGATATATCAAATTAAAGATTTTTTCATGCTCTTTCATTTAAGATTCATAGTGCATATGTTTATTTGAGCAAAAATTAATAAGAAATACAAAAAGCTTTTTTTCACGTATATTCAACTCATAACTGTCAGATATTGTTAATATGATATCATAATATTGCTCATATCTTATGTTTATGTTGCTAATATGAAATTTTTTATACACGACTTTGAACGTTAAGTTGCTTTCATGAGAAAATAGTTAGAGTATGAGCTATCTATAGTTAAGCTCATAAACAATTATAACTTTATCAATACTTAATATTGTTTTAAAAACTTGTAATATTTGAGAATTTATGTCATACTAGCAAATCATTATTCACATATTAGCAACATGTTACTAACATATTAGCAATTATTAGTCACATATTAGCAGTATGTATATTTCTAACATACTAGCAATATGTTGTATGTATGAATGATGTAACACATATTACACAATATTATTTTAAATGCGGCCCAATATGTTGTATGTATGAATGATGTAACACATATTACACAATATTATTTTAAATGTGGCCCAATATTATATGTGTGGTGTTTAATACGTGTTAATTTAGTATTATGATCTCGTCAAGTTAGCAATATGAGTCTACCTCATGTTAGCAACACAATTTTCTTGATGTTAGCAACATATATCTCTCATATTAGCATATTAATACAATGCCAAAAAAGACAACGGTTTTAAAGTGTTGTCTATTTAATTCTGGGAATTAGGCCCAAAATCCGAAAAACATAACCTAATTTCTAAATTACGAAAATAACCCACCCTTATTAAATTCTCAAATATTACAAGTTTGTTGCCTTACTTTGACTAAAACATTGACTAAATTGTGACCATTAGATCTAATCAAATCTAAGGTCAAAATTGGTTCCTAGGTTCTCATGGGGGGTTGGATTCCTATTTGATCCATTCTACACACACACAGATACATCAGGATACATGTATATTCAAGCACACTAATCCTTATCAATCATTCTCCAAATTGCAGGAGTTATAATTTATCCAAACGAATATTAACTTTTTCCTTGCATTAGTTGCCAAATTATTAGGCCATTTATAATTTCAAGTGTACTAATTAAGGAATGTTGGAAGTGGGCTCGAGTAAATGAGCTGAAAATAAAATAGAATTGTGTTGAAAGTAAATTAATTAATTGGGCTTCAATTTTTAGAATTGGGCTTGATGGAATAAATTGAGTTCAAAATATCACATTGAATAAATTTCATTGGAAAATTAAATCAAGTTCGAATTGGTTGATCTTGGTACCAAAACGATCACATTAATGTTTATTTCTACAATATGGATTACAATATTAATTAGAAAACTCAACTAAGGTCGAGACTTTTCTTCGTCTTATAGTGCCCCTAAAACCATAATTTAACTAACCCAAAATAATTGGATTATAATTTCATGAAATTTCTAGCTATAAAATAAATATAAATACTATATTTTCTGGGGTGTTACATTTCTTATATATTTAAATATTAATATGTATAATTCCATTAATCCATTTGGATATGCAAAATTGTGTTACATTTCCTATGTCCAAATATAATTTTTTTTTAAAATTAATTTTTTAATATACCCTAATTGGGGAAGGATGAACTCTAAATAAAAATTTAAATTCAAATTAAGTCATAATAAATTGAAATAAACAAAGTTTTTTTTTAAATTTGGCACAAAAATATATCAGAGAGTGTCACATAAGATCTAAAATCGATTCAATTTATCTAAAATCGATATACTCCATGTGTAAGAATTATCATATGTGTTACCTTATTTTATTAATTTCTTTCATTTTTTGTGATGATGCATATAAATTTGTAAAATAATAGTATTAAAAACGGTAAACTATAAATTATGTGCATTTATATTTTCCAATTAAATATAAATTTCTACCTATTATATTCATTATGGAAATAACGATTTAGAACATTATAGGATTTATGAACCCATTATAGAGTCTTGCCTTCGTCTTGGCCGCCTCTCATTCTTGCGGACTGCTATTTCTTTCATTTTTCACTGGTAAAATTTCATTCTCCAATGATTAAGATTAAAACTGCAAAAAAGTTTGTACTCGAACACGAAGAAGAAACAAATAAAATAAAACTCCACTGTCGATTTTGACACCGATCTAAAATTGATGATTTGTTTGTATAGTGAGTTTTTTTTCATCGTTCATATTATGTTTTTCATTGGTTCCGAGTACCGATTTACACCAAGCAAGAGATTTCAATATGCATATTTTTCATATGTGACGAAAAGTAATATTTGAAGTGAGATGAATTTTTGCAATAGAATAATTTGGCAATTTACAGAGATGCATGCCATCATGGATTACATGCAATTTATATTTTTGAATTTTGCCATCATGGATTACATGCAATTTATATTTCTGAATTTTGAATTGCAATAACCATTTGACACTCAAATTATGATCATGATTTTTATTGCTACATTATTATCTCTAGAAATAGATTGTGTGTCGTGAGTAATTGTTGGCATGTTTGATTGGTAATTTTCAATGCGATCATAAAATAATTATTTGTTAAATAATTAAAATTATATATTTATTGAATTGACCAAAAATAGATTTTGTAATGAGCGGGGAAAAAACTTATTTTAGAAGTGTGTTATAATATTATATATATATATATATATAGATTGTGTGAAAAGAAAAAAAAATGTGCTGTAAATAGAATAACTCATTTTTTTAGAGAGTTTCTATTTGCACCACTTAAATTATTATTTGCACCACAAAAGAAAAAAAAATAAAAAATAAATAATTTTGAAGTTATTTAAATACCCTTTACTTAAAAAGAAAAAAAATCAAGTGTGTTTTGAAAATGAAATTTTGAACTCACCATATTTGTTCGAAATTCGATTTTTGAACCGGTATGATTTTTAAAATAAGTCTCGTTTGAAAATGGATTTTCGAACGGACTCCATGAATTTTTCTTAATATCATTTGAACACACGACTTCGAACATATCCATCATGTTCGAATATATTCAGAATATTTGAACACACGATTTTGAACAGAACAAAAATTTATTTATTTTTTTATCAATAAGAATTTTTAGGTAAATTTATAATTAATAAAAGAAAATAAAAAATAATTTATGGTGCAAAGAGTGAAAATGACGGTGCAAATAAAAACTCTCTTTTTTTAACGTGCTACCCGGGCTTGTCGGGATAACCCGTGCAGCCCACCCGACCGATCTTATGTTTTAGTCTGTCAAGAATCACCTTTTCTAAAATATAAGCTAGCAGCACCAAGTTAAAAAGAGAGAAGACGCTCCGCCCCTCTCCACAACCGCCGCCGCCGACTCCGGCCTCCTAACCCCCACTCACTCCACAGACACCGCTGCTAATCGTCGACGTTTTCCGCATAGTCCCAAGTGCTCTGACTACACCGCATACATTGTATTCTAATATAGACTCAGAGAAAGAAACTTAAGGATGTTGTCGAGCAAGTCGTTCGTGAAGAAGACGAGGCAGGGAAGAGTAGTGAAGGTTCTTAATTTCCCCTAGTTAGATAGTTTTTCCATTATAGTTTGCTTTCTTCGAGATTGCGTCCCTTTATTTTTATTGTTTTTGTTATTTTAGTTTGTAGAATTGTATCTATCATTTCATGGCTTATGTCGGAACTAGGTTTTAAACTGGCATTCGTTTTGTAGGTAGTGAGAGAACACTATTTGAGAGATGATATTTACTGCGGCGCGCCTTTTTGCAAAGTTTGCGATTTAGCTGGCGCGCGCCTTGGCTCGAATGCCTCAACTATCGTCGTAGTCGATACCAATGTTGTTCTTCATCAGGTGGAAATTTTATGTTATTTTTGGAAAATTTTGAGGAATTTCATGACTGCTTACGGGGAAATAAATTGAACTGTACTTATGCGTTTGTTTTTGGTCATACTTATTCTGTTAGATTGATTTGTTGGAAAATCCGGCAATAGATGACGTAGTGGTGCTGGCAGTAGTGCTTGAGGAAGTGAAGAACAAAAACCTTTCCGTATATAATAGACTTAGGGCGCTTTGCAGCAACTCGCTAAGGAGGTTCTTCGTCTTCTCAAATGAGAACCACAAGTATGCTCCTATATTTATTTTTTGTATGCATTATTAATTGATTGCACAGTTGGTCATGCTTAAGATATTGCCATAGCGCATGGTATTTGCTTTGCTTCAGATTACATGTTAATTTGATGGAAGCTCATTGGGATTGGAAGGAGCTTCTGTAATCAGTAGTTGTAGTTGATAAGTTTGACAGTAGAAGCTATCTTGTTGCAATAGGTAAACTGTGGTTGCTTGGTAAACTTCATCTCATTAGGGAGCACAGAAAATGGTGACTTTGAAAAATGAAACCTGAGGTGATAGAAGTGTACCCTATGTTGTTGGTTTCAAGGTAAATAACATATGTCCAGATCAGGCTCCAAGCAGCATTCTATGAAGATTGCCTCAATTAATATGAGAGTAGAGCATAGCTTTGCTATCTTGATGTCCTTATGTGTCCAACAGCATTATTTGCTCAGTCACTCGGTGAATTGTTTCTCTTTTAACTTATCGCCTTGTGCTTTTGAACTGTCATTCTGCAGTAAGAGAAGATGAAAAAATGTTTACATATTTATTAATTCTTTTGCTTTAGGGATACATATGTGAAGGCTGAGACTGGTGAAAGTCCAAATGATAGGAACGACAGAGGTATCTTTCTTGCTTATACTTTGTTGCTCCATTGATTTTGAGGAATGGGAGGAAAGAGAAAACAGTTGAGGGTGATGATATCTTGTAGTCCTTCAGCATACGAAAATTCTACAGAAGTATCAGACTAAATTAGAAACTAGCAATTTCTATCTACATTAGGAGAACCCAGAAAATCATACCCTCTGTTTGAAATCATTTATGAGTTGTTTCAGGGTAAATAATTTATAGAAATGCATTTTAGGAGGTTTATATCAAGAAATCTTGTAGAATGAACATGTATTTGATTGAGTTTTGGAAATTGTTGATGTAATGTATTTCCCTTTTATGCTCCAACATTTTGTTGCTAGAAATGATAATTTATAGTTTATATTCTTTCAATGTGACTTTTTGTTTGGTTTCTGTTGTTAGTCCAAGTAACCTCTTGTGTATATATATATATATATATTGCTATCTGCACACATACATGTGGATACTATCTTGGTGTGTATATGGATAGTGTGAATACTGCTTTGGCTGTACTTCGCCTGATGCAATAAAACTTTTATATCCTTAAAATCATATCTGTATATCTTTCTTATGCCTGATGTATTCTTATGCTTACATGTTTTTGGATTTTTGCTCTTGTAAATATGGTCTATGTAAAATAAGATATGTCAAGATAGGTTATGCAATAAAATATGGACAATTATATAAATCTGTGGGGGTTACATTTAGTTATGTGTGTGTGCCATGGGTGAAAGAAAATTCCTATCATTGGAAGAGGAGATACCACACAGGAAAGGCTAATTTGCTGGAGATCAATTCTTTGAATCTCTTTCTATTGAATAAGGAACATTATGGTGGAATTAGAGGAAGAAGGAAATCTAAATAATTTTTTAAACAACCAACTAGCTTTTTTCTACTGTGTACTGCCTATGTTCAATTTAAGCAAACTGGTAGTACACTAAGAAAGTTAATATCATTGGCCACACACACTGGAAGTATATTTTTATGTTTGAATTGATAACTTTCATTTGGCACTAATGACGGTTCAGCAATTCGGGTGGCGGCCCAATGGTACCAGAATCACCTCTGTGGTGCAGTACGTGTATTGCTTATTACAAATGATAGAGAAAACAAAAGGAAGGCTATTGAGGGTGGCATTTCTGCTGAGACAGGTATATGATAGTATATTATTTCTACACCATTCATATTGTGTTCCAGCTTCCTCTGAAAATAAAATTCAACTTGAGGAATCAAGTTGGTTCATAGATGCGACTGTCGCTGGTTTACTATTCTGCTCGTATTTTAATTTTTGGCTAAGTTATCAGAAAGGCTTATGACCTTGCAACATATTTACCTAGATATATCTGGTAATAAAGGTATTTTACCATTGCAGTGGAGTCATATGTTAAATCACTTGGTCAACCAGCACTGCTTGATCTGATTGTTCAGCCTTCAGCTGAAGATGTTACAATGGAGGATGCTGAAGATCTAAGGCCCTCAAAGAGAAAAACAATCTATCCTGAGGTACTCTGGCCAAATATCATGCTGCCTTGATGTACATGGCATGCTTGATTTCTGCTCTCTTGTTTGCTGTTGTGATTTTAATAGATTTATTTGTGATCTCTCTCATGCAGCATAAGCCCATGTCTGAAATTACTTCTGGTATGCATCGTGGAATTTACCACCAAGGGAAACTTCGGGTTAATCGTTACAATCCATTTGAAGCATATGTTGGGAGTGAAAGTATTGGCGATGAAATAATTATTTATGGACGTACAAACATGAACAGAGCTTTTGATGGTGATATTGTTGCTGTGGAACTTTTGCCTCAAGATAGCTGGCAAGAAGAGAAATCTCTCGCAATAGCAAATGATGGTTAGTGGTCTTTAATATATTTATATTTACACTGTCTATCGTTGGAATTTTATATATATGCTGCGAAATGAATAGATGTTTAGGTTGATTATGGTCTAGTAATTGCCTAATGGTTGGAAAAGGTTTTAGAAGTAGACGGGCTAGCCTAAATATGAGAAAAAGTTGTGGCTACCTGAGGCCAGCACTAGGCCTTTTTAGGACACTGATAAGTTATTATAATCACCCAGGCCTTGCTTAACTCGATGTTATGAAGAGAAAGCAGGTTGGATCAGAAGTTTTTGGTTATCCATGGATAAGTTAGTCAACCACTGCTAGGCTCAAAGGAACATTGCAACAAAGTACGTAAAATAAAAGGAAGTAACTGATGAAAAAGTTTAGTGATCACTCTCTTAGGCATCAAGTACCAGGATGGATGACATCACACAGTTGCATGAATGCTGCAATAATTTGTAGAGAACTCAGTTAATTGAACTCAATAGTTAAATGCCTGTTTGTCGGTTGAAAGATAGATATCGTAACTACATGCTTTTCTATAGTAAGAGCCTTATTTAGAATCATGTCAAAGTTTTATTATTTTTATTTTTTGGATTGGGGGGGGGGGGTTCTGGCTTTGGTGATAGATAGAGAATGTGGATACACGAGTGTCTTTCTTCAGTTAGTTTTTCTAGTATGATTAATGGAAGTCACATCGAAAATTCCAGAGTTCCAGAGGATCCTTGCAGGGAGATCCTCTTGGTACCTTTCTTTTTATTATCTCAGTGGATGTTTGGAGCAGATTGATTGACTAGGCCCAAAAGTAAATCACTTTTGAGAGGGCTTTTTGTGGGTAAGTTAAAAGGTGAAAATCTTCATTTGCAGTTCACAGATGATACTTTGTTTTTGGTAAGGCACCTGTGATGAAGAAAAAATGTTGGGAGTGACTCTTTTCTAGCTACCATAATACGGAAGATGCACTTTGGTCGATTTCACTTTTTGCAAGGAACAAAACATTTCTTTTTAATTCTTTCATAAAAGTTGGATTGTAAGAGAAATACATACTTGACTACCTCTTTGTGGAACAAAACATTTCTTTTAATTCTTTCATAAAAGTTGGATTGTAAGAGAAATACATACTTGACTACCACTTTGTGTGAGCATGTTTGTAAATGTTTCCATTCTCTCTAGTCTCTCCATGGCTGTGTTTGTCTTATACAGTGTTTGCTGCCTCTCTTTTGCATGATGACATCCTATTTAGCCCTTTCTTGTACTGTGTATCAGAGGATGAGGAGGACGATGATTTTCACTTAGCTCCAAGCAGTGCTGATGATGCACCTAGAGTCAAAAATCCATCGCACAGTTCAATTGGGGACAAGAGTGCTATGCCTACTCGCCCATCTGGTCGTGTTGTTGGCATTATAAAACGGAACTGGCACTCGTAAGCTCTAGTTACTGAATTAACTCATTATCCTGAAAAGAAAATATCTTGTTGATTGTTGACTTAAAGCATGATTGACACTGCACGGAAGGACCGCACCTGTCTATTGGGACCTAATAGATGAATCTCATGAAATACGTGAGACGTGCTCTGACAATGCAGAGCGTGTCTTTTTCGGATACAATATAAATTTTCCGTGGGGAATGGGATGTACCTGACCGAACAGTTCTATTTGTCAAGGAGAATGACTAGAAGTAGGACTGAAGGGAAAGAATTAGCTGAAGATTACATTACCCTAAATGAATGAATGTATGCACTTCTATTGAATTATATAAGCATTTCATCTGTGTGGATAATGCAAACTATGTTGATTGCTTCACACCTGATGTGCCTACGCTTACTTTCAAACTCTAGATTACGTGGATGATATAAGGAGGGAGAGATTATTCGTAAAAGCTAATGACTCATGAGAAGAGCTTCTAAGAGGGAAACCGATGGGGCAAGAAGCATGTATGCTTTAGAGAGAGTAAAGCAAGGCTACTGATGAGACACATATGAGAATATAATGAATAATTAAATTAGATCAAGATAAGAGAAAAGGAGATTAGGAGAGAATGAAGACAATTCGGATGGTGTGGGTGAAGAAAGGGGTAGAAAATTGAGGAAGCATGTTTTCTGGTGAAAACTTCAAAGGAAAGATGATTGCATGATATTTGTGTTTTCCTGTGAGCTATGTCTTATCTGAACTGCTATTATCTAGAGAGAGCTAGAGAACTTAAGAGCATAGTTTTTTTTTTTTTTTAAATAAACCCTCTTGAGATAATCAGTGGGTACGTGTAGACTTTAGAGCAGCCTGCTTTCTACTCTTGAACACGCCAAAAAAAAAACATTTAAGTTGCTCATTGCAAATTTGAGCCAAACTTACAGATGGTAAAAATCAGACAGAAGACTGAATGAGCATAGAATACATGGCTGCTTGTATTTTAATTGTAACTTTATTGACTATCTTTTTAATTAATTTACCATCTATTTCTTGTGTGTAGTTATTGTGGATCTTTGGAGCCAATGCCTATGCCTGCCGGTGAGGGTGGTATTGCACATGCTTTATTTGTCTCAAAAGACCGGAGATTTCCTAAGATTCGGATAAAAACCCGACAGCTTGGAAATCTATTGGACAAAAGAATCATTGTTGCTGTGGATTCATGGGACCGCTTATCTCGTTATCCTTCTGGACATTATGTCAAAACAATAGGTGAAATAGGTGATAGAGATACTGAAAGTGAGGTATGTTGTTGAATTTTGCTTGTTACGACATCTGTCATAAAAGTATCATGGACAAAGTGATCGAGAGTTATGTCTTTTTACCTACATATGTGTTTTTACTTCCTAATTAATTTCAAATGTGCTAATGGAATATGATTAGTCTTAAATCAACCTAAAAAAAAAAAGATAGTCAGAAAATATCTACCGGAAAAACAAAAAAGATAGTCAGAAACATGCACTGATGCACACCTTTTCCATCTAACCTGAATCTTCATGCCAAAACAAAATTGGGATGCTCATACCTGTATGCGAGCGATTCATTAATATCAATGTCTGAAACTGCGTGCATGTCTTTTGCAGGTGGTACTGATAGAAAATGATATCGATGCGAGGCCATTTTCTTCTCAAGTTTTGGCATGTTTGCCACCCATACCTTGGTCTGTGTCTGCTGAAGATATAGCAAATCCCATTAGGCAGGATTTGCGTCATATTCGTGTCTTCAGTGTGGATCCTCCAGGTATTTGATCTATCTGTGATTCTGTATATTAACTGCACTACCTTCGCTCTTCTTTGTTAGTGTTTTTAGGCATCAATCTTCCTGCTCACTTCTGATTTCCCTTAATCTCCTACAATCATGCAAGCGGTGATGATGCTGTTAGTGGTATGATGTCTTGGATAAAAGAATTCGCTCTGTGGTGCAGGATGCAGGGATATTGATGATGCATTACATTGTACACTTCTTCCAAGTGGACATTTTGAAGTTGGAGTTCGTATCCTTTCTTCATCTAAGTTGTAGTTTCTCGTGAACACCATGAGTATATGGCTTCCTCGGTTCTTTTACCACATCGGAATATTTTAGTTACTTTCTTCCTTTAATAACCTGATTTTCCAGTTTTTCAAGCAAATCCATCCGGTTTCACAGTATGCCCCCTTTAATTTATTTATAAATGGATTATTTATCTTATGGAGTACCTTTCTACAACTGGTACATCTTATATTCTTAGCATCTTGAATGCAAGATAATATTAGGGTGTAAAAATGAATTGTTGCATCTAAGTTATACTACATGACCTAGTATGAAGTTCTCTTATTTTCAAGAACAAAACTGACTGTGAGTTTGGATAATTGGATCAGCTCTGATTTCAATTCAAAATCCTTTCTGATAGTGACTATTAGCTCTGATTTTCATGAACAATTTGCATAATTTATATGAATAGTCTGTCAAAAGGCTAAGATAAACTAAATAACCTTTTCTTTCTCTTAGCTTTAAGAACTATGAAAAATACATCCATTTATTTTATTCTGGTCCATGTACAATTTCATGAATAACCTTTTATGCCCAGAAGGTGATTTCCTTTGTTCTCTACTGACTTATTATTTTGAAATTAAAAATGGCCTGAAACCAAAATAAAAGAACACAATTTTTTTTTTTATCTGCTGTCATCCGGGCAATCTTTATCTGCTAAGTATAGCCTTATTTAGTTTTTCAAATTGAATATCTTTGTTTTGGTCAAATTGACAAAGTATAGTGCAGTCTGTATTTCATGGTTCATGATGATAATTTATAGGATTGGTCTATGATATGATCCATATTGTGTATTAGAGTAGAGCACAATAGTCACTTATTTGTTGGCTGTATCATCTCATATAATTTGACGGCAGTGCCCACCTTTGTTCTAAGATTATCTATAGTCGAAACAAATATATGGGGTTTTGTTCTCTCTACATGCTTTATGTGACTATTTAATTATTGAAACGTAATTACGGAGACTTTGTCCCTTCAGAGATAGTGGTACAATCATTTGTTCCAGTGTTGGTATTTAATTTTGTGTACTAGATATTGCTGATGTTACAAATTTTGTTCATCCTGGAACCTCCTTGGATGATGAGGCTGCACAAAGGGGCACCTCTGTCTACCTCGTTGAGAAGCGTATTGACATGCTTCCAAAACCTCTAACAGAAGGTGGTCTTGTTCACTTAATTAGTTATCTATAATTTGTTTCCAGAACTTGCATGTTGCTATTTTTTCCCCAAATGATTAATCTGTTAACACAATCTTTTCTATTTTTGCAGATATCTGTTCATTGCGCTCAGATGTAGAGAGACTGACCTTTTCTGTAATATGGGTACACGCTTATCTCATAATAATTGGATTCGAAAAGCTTATCTTCCAGTACCTTTTTTTTCTGAGAAAGTTCATGCATTTCATGAATTTAGATCTAGATGTGCTTTTTGAATGGCTATTTTAGTAAATATTGTGCATTGTTTTGACTAATTGAAGAAGGGTGTCAGTTTTATGGATGCTTTTGGAACTAGGTTTCTTTAGTTGTACAATTGAGACAGTAGAACTGCTTCACACTGAAGAGAAATGTGTTGCCAAAGTATTTCGCTCATATTGCTTCTGCATCACCTGCATTGGCAGTTCATTAAATTTCGTATGTCAGCTATTGATCAAAATGGGTTGGCATGAAATTTTCAAAGATGAGGAACACCAAAGTATTCCGCTTATATTGCTTCTGTTTTACCTGCATCAGCAGTTAAATTTCCTTTCAAATTTTCTTGTACTTCAGGATTAAACCAAGTAAAATATTGAATCTTTTGAATTGCGATATGCTATATTTCTTTTAGGAACTTTGAGTGCACTTAATAGTCTGATGAGGCACACTGCTTTATATGTGGCTTAGTGTACCATAAATTACCTATTCATTTGTAGGCAATCTATCTCCTTTTTCCCTTTCTCCTCTCTTCTTCCCCATCCCCAGTTACACGCACATATATATCCTATATCCATTCTTGTGTGTGGTTAACCTATAGGTCACTGAAGATTTCACCTTTCTACATTTTGTGATTTAGGAAATGACTCCTGAAGCAGAAATTATTTCTACAAGATACACAAAGGCCATCGTGAAATCTTGTGCAGCATTATCTTATGTTGAAGCTCAGGCGAGGATGGATGATAGGTAGTTATCCTAAGCATTTCTTTTTTAAGTTCAACCCCTTCTTTTATTATTCCCTCTCTTTCTTTCTTTTTCCCGTCCGGCAGTTCCCAACTGCTAGCACTGCTTTTTTATTCTATGTAAGAATACCTCCTTTTATTTTCTAAAACATCTTTCTTTCTTCAAGCTGTTTGTATCTATCTAGCTTTTTTAATAGCCGAGAAAAGCAAATATCCACTTTACAATTATTATTAAAGTTTCTTGACACTGTTGCATTAAGTGATTGGTCCTCTTGTGTTCTTTCATTAAATGTTAGAGTTTCATTTGAAATTTAATAAACTTATGCAACTACTGAACCAAACAGTAACATTATCCCTAATTTCTGCTAATACATTACCTTGAAAATTGAAATAGACTTTGCTTTGTCCGTATCCCTAATTTGGAACTACCACTTTCTGATAGCATTTGCCTTTTTTTGGTGGGTCATTTCTTGTGGAGTAATGGAAGTGATACATTCAGTGGTTATCTGATTGATCTTTTCCTCTGCACATAATAATTTTATCTTCTTTGTATGTCTTTTAATCCCCCCCCCCGATCCATTTACTTTACAGTCGCTTGGCTGATCCATTAACTACAGATTTGCGGAATCTGAACACCTTAGCTAAGGTAACTTTGAAGAATTGTACTAAGTAAACATTCTTTCTTTTTCCCTTCATTTCGCAATAATGTAAAATGTTGTAATGTGGTAGATTATGAGGCAAAAACGCATTGAAAGAGGAGCCTTAACTCTTGCTTCTGCTGAAGTGAAGTTTCAAATTGATACGGAAACTCATGATCCTCTTGATATAGGTATGTTGTTTTCTTTTCACTTCCTTTTAGAGAAAATTCATTTAAACCAATTCTTTTTTGCCAGCACTATTGGAGAAAAGGAGAAAAAAAAACCATATTTGCTGCCTCTCGTTTTAGAGACTGAAACATTAACATATGAGTGAAACTTGATTGACCGTGCTTTATGATCAACTGCTAAGGGGACTTTGTGTTTCCATAGTAAAATGTTCATCATCTGCAGCTTTTTAAATATCAAGTTTGAAACACAAATTAGCTTTCAAGATTGAGCATGTCCTGTAAAAGTTAATTGATGATGTCGTGTTCTGCTCGTGTTGTTTTTTAATCTATTGGACATCCCCGGCACTCTATTTGATGTTATTTTCTCTTATGTGGTTACTGGATATGTTTATGTGCAGGCATGTATCAAATTAGAGAAGCAAACCAGATGATTGAGGAGTTTATGCTTGCGGCTAATATATCAGTAGCTAAAAAGATTCTTGAACATTTTCCTTTCACTTCTCTGTTAAGGTACTATATAGTCTCTTTCACGAGGAATATCATCTGCTCTTCCGCTGGGATTATCAGCTTCTCTCCAACTGTTTTTAATTTGTTGCAATTCACAACCATCCACCTTGCTTAAGTTAATTTATTGACTGTTGCGATCCAGCATCCATGCATGCTGCTTTTCCTTACTCTAATATGATTGAAAGAGTATCGAGTTAAAAGTTATGGCTCGGAGATGATCGTTGGAGGATAATTTTTATAATTATGTGGTGTAAATTAATCTTTCTTGTTGTTCTTATGATGTTAATTTCATATGCAGACGGCACCCAACCCCAACTAATGAAATGCTTGAACCTTTAATTCAAACAGCTGCTGCTGTTGGTCTCTCTTTGGACGTGACATCTTCCAAAGCACTGGCTGATTCTCTTGATCGTGCTGTGGTGAGCTAGTTGCTCCTGAACTTCACTGCATTAGAAAGTCAAAGGACACTTATTTGTAGTGTTTACAAGTTATCTGTGCAACAAAGAAGAAATTTCAGTATTGATGCTTAAACAATTATTTATGTCAGCCTTCCCTTTTTTTTATCTTAGAAATACCTAGACACCCATTTTTTTATAAACACACACATATTCTATGGGCAGAATTTCTGAAATTTTAAGTTATGCCAGATCAGTGTTATAGGGGCTTGTCTGCTATAGAGAAACTAGCATTGGTATGGGATAGGTTTGAGCATATATTATGCACCATATAATCATACACTCAGCTGTGTATTTACATGGCCAATATGTGAATTTGTTGACTATGAATGAATGATGACTTTCCTTCATTGAACTTTTCATCGTGACGTTTAATTTTATGAGGGATAAGAACAATTTTCTAATTAGTTGCATCATCCAACAAAAATAAATATCAGGGTGCTGATCCATTTTTCAATAAGCTGATCCGCATTCTGGCAACAAGATGCATGACACAGGTACCTTACTCAATTTAAGTACACATAAGTTCTTTCATGACCAGGTATGCCAGGAATTGTGTATTTATCCCCGTCATATTTTCAGGCTGTGTACTTCTGCAGTCGAGATTTAAGCCCTCCAGAGTTTCATCATTATGGCCTTGCTGCTCCTGTATACACACATTTCACTTCTCCCATAAGAAGATATGCAGGTATGAGTAAATATTTGTTATTTTTCATCAGTTAGTGATTTAAAACTAACTTTGTGATTTTGGAACTCAATATTCTTATAGATGTGATTGTACACCGATTGCTTGCTGCATCCTTGGGGATATGCAGGCTCCCAGATATGTTCCAAGTCAGACCTCGGCTTACTAGCATTGCTGATAGTAAGTATTACTAACGTTCATATATTTTATTTACATGAATGCTTTGGTGGAATATGCATAACACCTTTTGTGTTCTATTGTGATTTTATTTATTTTCTGTGTATTTTTGTATGTTTCTTATTTGAATATTGTAATATTCTTTTTTTCTATTGCGATGACATTCTTGTTGCTGGTAGTTTAGCATGATATGCGGTTTCCCTACAGATTTGAATTATCTCCAGAGGAATGCAGAATCGTCTGTGGATTTTTTGCATGTCTCTTTTTTGAATGTTGTAATATGTTCTTTGTATTATGATGAAATACTTGTTGCTGGCACTTTAGCATGGTATGTGTTTGTCCTACAGATTTGAATTATCGCCACAGGAATGCCCAGATGGCTAGCCGGGCTTCAGTTGAGCTCCATACACTCATTTATTTCAGGAAAAGGTAGCTGCTGAACCATTCAATCTCTCTCTCTCTCTCTCTCTCGCGCGCGCGCATGTGTTTTACTCTCTCTCTCTCTCACATGTGTTGTATGTTCAATCTTATGCAGGCCTACTGATACTGAGGGAAGAATATTGAAAATAAGATCAAATGGCTTCATTGTATTTGTGCCAAAGTAAGTTTCTCTATAACTGCTAGTAAATTTATGTTTTCCCATACTTGACCTTTTGTCACTTTTCGTATCATACTATTTTGTCTGATGAGTCTTTTTTACTATTCATTAAAGAAAATAAATTCCACGAAAATTTATTTATTTTTTCCTCCTACAGTACAAGGCTATTAAAAATGGTTTTTCTGCGCTAGTGATGTTGCCACTATATTTTATCTCTTTTTTTCCGGATGCTGCTTTTTTTGCTTTTAATTCATGGAAGTTTGAGAGGTTCATTTGGTATATATTGTACCTAAGAGCGAGAGATCAAATTTTGGCGTTGGGGAACTCATCCCAGTTGTGGCAGTCATGCCACTGAGAAAGTTCTGTTTCATGGTTGTATCTTCTGCTTTATGATCATATCGCTAACTTATTGTGCATATTGTTCAGATATGGAATCGAAGGACCAGTATACTTGATGCCGAGAGGGCAGAAGAGTGGTGGTGAATGGATCATTGACGAGCAGCAGCAGAAGATTAGAAAGACTAATGGCGATGTGTCTTACGGTGTTCTGCAGCCAGTGAAGATTCACATGGAGGTTGTAGAACCACAGCCCAACCGGCCTAAGCTTGAACTCACACTTGTTTAATGGTGAGAGCATTTACAACTTACAAGTAGTTCAGTACTTCCTCCTGATTGCCCTGCTAGTTTACTTTTAAGAAAACTGTGTGTGTTTTCTCGTCTTTTGTTTTGTTCTCTGTTTTTTCCTTTTCCATTTGAGTTTAGTGGTTTTTGGCTGTTGATTGTATGTAGGTGATGATATATACAGTGGTATACACAGGTAGTGTGGCCTGGAAATAGGGATACAAAGGGAATCTGATTTACCTTGAAGTGTTATATTTACATGGTAACTTATATGGTTTTAGTTTATTTTCTCGCAATGTGATCATGAATATGTACTCGAAATAAATAATTCAAGAGTGAGTTCTATTATGCATACTAATAATTGTCCAAACAGTTAGATAGGAAAAAAAAAACACCAATTAAATACCCTTAATATTATTATTCTTAATTCAAGGAAAAATAGTAATTTATAATGTTAAGTGTATGTGTGAATACCAAGTCAAATTTAGTAGGTAGCTCCTCAGGTCTTCACTGCTCTAGTTATTACATATTTTTCACACAGGCCATATTTGTTAGCAATTAATTTTTGTTTATACTTTTCAATTTTCATCATGTGGTATTCGGTCATAGTTTTGCAAGAATTACACGCATTTGGTATTTACTTTAATGAATAATAATAATAATAATAGTAATATGCATCAATACAAGCAATTATCAACCAAAAAGATGAAACCATAGGTGAAACAATGAATAGAATTGGGCACGCATGCACTATACTCCATATATAATGGGAGGTTGCTTGATAATTGTGTGCTCTCCTCCGAGTTGTTTGGTGGTTGGTTAATAGGAATGTCCTAGTATGGATGGAAGTGTTGGTTGAATATAGCTAGGACAAAGTCCACATGAAGACAGTAGACCATGCAGTGAGAGCAAAGGCTGCAGCAATGTATGTCCATAGAAATAGGACGGAGCACTCTTCTTGAGCGACGTCAACCAGTTGGGTCATGGTACCGATGTTCATAGCTGGTGGCAGTGTGTACTGAACCATAAGCACGAACTGGAACAGAGGATCCGCAGGAAGAAGCCCTAGATATGCTGCTCCTTTTACCACTCCTATACCCATTCCTGGTAGTAACATGTATCTCACCACGATCACTACCATTCCCAATTTTGGCGACATCTTTGACTTGTTAAACCCTGCAATTCATCATTTTGTTTTTCTTACTTAATTCTGCTTTAATCAATCTAGTAGTTCCAATTTCCAAATGTATGCATGTATACTGTACTACCTTGTGTTAGGTTGCCACCCAGGATGAGATTGATACAAGGTATAGTTGCATCCCTATATATATATACATATATAGAAGGAAGTTAGAAATAAAAAAAAATAGAAGATGGAGGCGGAGTAGGTTTAATTAAGGTACACGTACCCTATTATTGTGAGGGAATCACTGATGACTCCAAGCGGAGCATTGTCGCCGATGATAAGGTTTCTAAGCCACGATACTGCCCCAAATACGAACCCAATGATCTGATCCAAGATGATATATATTGATGTGTGATCGATGAGCTAGGTAGCTAGCTAATAGCTATAGTTATTTAATTTCTTAATTAATTAATAATTAGTACTCACTGCAGCGACGACTGGAGGTGCTTTCAGTTCATCCAATATTTGACGGGAAACCCCCAACATCTGCTTCCACACTCCTCCCCTTTGCATCATCTTCAAATCATGACTAGTACCCCTCTACAAGTACAAATTAAAGTAAATTCATGTTAGAGATGGATGGATATATGCATGGAATTAATTAAGAATTACAAAGATGGAGTACCATTGGTAGAGCAGTATCTTGGTGATTGAGAAGAAGAGTGGTGTGGCTTGCTTCTAAATCCTTGTTTGGTTCCTTTGAGGCATTCTCCTCATCCTCCACTTGTACAGCATCTGGAAACATTGCTCGATATGTTACTTTGGAGTTTTGTATCAAGTGGTAGGTGTAAGTCCACATGTAGAAGCACCCCAGCTGCACGCACGTTTAATTTTTAATTATATATATCGATCATCAACATATATATGCACATACATATGATAAAGAGTCATAGCTAGAGTACGTGCTTACAGCCATTGATAGAGAAGCATATGAGAGACCAATTGATCTGCATCTAGCTTTGTCTCCAAATGGGTTCCCATCTTCTTCACACATTGCTGGGATTAGTACCACCATTATGTTTCCCAAGTTTCCTGCAGTTATCATCATCATTATTATTTACCAACATTAATTAATTCTCATCAATTATGTATATATATACCTGTTGCACACATAGCTATGACCAGATATTGGAGGTATGGTTGAGGTTTGATTATTTTAACAGCTATCCATCCAAGTGTCCCTCCCAACAGAAACGTGATTCCAATGTTCACCGGCATGAACCACCTGCACTTCATTTCAACATAATTATAGATATATATACATATATGACGTACACGAGTGTTGACAACATGCATGCATCTTAAAAACATACCATGAGATTAGGTCTTGGAGCCGGACTGTCTTAGCTAGACTTGAAAATACCAGTGCTGGGGTGAACACCGAAAACACAATCTGCCAACAATAAATGCATGCAAGAGTTGATCAGAGAGAGAAAGAGAGAGACAAGGAAATTAAGTAATAACCAAGATATTAATTACTTAATTACCCGGTTGAGGGATCTTCTAGCAGTGAGTGGGAAAAGCTTGAGATAATCGGTAGCCATGAAAGCTCCCAACACACATAATATAAGCACTTGTAAAATCGGCATCAGTGACGCCCCCAATAACGATAACAACCCCATTTTTAATGATAAATATTCAACACCACCTCGATCACCTTCTGTTTAATCTCTACCTATGTCACCAAATAAATCAATATATCAACGCTTTTAATTATATATCGAGATAAATTACTGCATCATTTTAAAAGTTTTATTTTGTTTTACTAAATAAGTGTTGATTTAGAACTTTTATGAAAACTTTGAATTATAAATAAAATTTTATTTATTCTTAATCATTACAGGAAGTTAATACTTTTAAATAAGAAATAATACATTTTTTATAAAAAAAAAAAAAGTATTACCTTTTACGAAAAATTAATAATACTAGCTCAGGTCGAGATCTGTCTCATAGAATTATACCACGAGACTTCTCACATAATTTTTATGTTAATTAAGATCACATATATATTATGAGTGCAAAACTCCAAAGAGTATATACTATATTTATTTTGAATACAGGCCTTTTTTTTTTTAATTTGGAGAGTATTTATTAATGTTTTGTTGTCAGCTTGTTGTTAGAAGTAGGGTGGAATCAGAAATAATGCAGTCACGTCACCTATATATATTCACTTAGAGAACCATACCGTGTGATTATATTTCAATTTCCGTATGAAATTCATCTTATGGCAAAGTTGCATCATATCATTATCATTATAAATACATTTTAATTATTTCACATATAAAATATTTGATTATAATGATTAAGGCTTACTTCAGCATGCTCCTCGTAATGAGATAAATACAAATATACTAAAATAATAGAGCAAGTCTATTGTGGCATTCTGCTTTTTCCTTTTCTTTTTTTTTAATTTTCTGTTTTTTCCCAAAAAATATATATCATAAAATAGAATTGTCGGGGGCTCATACACCACACTCACTAATTATTATTTTTTGAAATAAATATACACCATAAGATAAAATTAGTGAACTCTAAAATTAATGTGAATTAATTTTATTTTATTTTATCCAACAGCTCTTGTACTGTGCTCAACAATTAAATATAAACATTAATTTGAATGATAAAAAAGAGTTGTTGGGAAAAAATACCAGAAAAATCCAAAAAAGAAAAGAAAAATAATAGTAATAAATTGGATGGCATGCACGTGCTAGCGTGTTGGATGGATTTAAACATATTTGACCCGTCCAATGGATTATGACCCGTTAGATTATCTCATATGAGTTTTTGTCAAAATAGTAATGTAATAGCCACTAGAAATGGGAGCAGATTATAGCAATAATAATTGCAAATGGTTATTTTATTTTAAAAAACAAAAAAAATGGTGTATGTGTATTAGAGCTTTCATTATACACATGTAAGCGTATTAATTAATATAACTATTTAATTAGAAGTAAAAATTAAAAAGGAATAAACTGAAGAAAAATTAACTATGGTTTTATTATATTCTATGCCCTTCGGGAAATTCTTAATGCACTAATTTGTTGGAGTAACAGCCAAATGATTATTTGAAAAGATTATAACATCACTAATTTGTTTGAGAAGTTTAACATTTGTGAGTTTTGGAATTGTGAGAAATATTGGTTCCAATAGTTTTTTTTTTTAGTAACCAAGAAGATAATTGATTTAATGGTTAGAGTTAAAATGTTTGTTTTAAAACTTGGACATATGTAGTAATTTGACTGTAGACGTCAAACTATGTTTGAAAAAAAAAAAGTTGACAGAAATACTAATTTTGAGTAAAACTTAATGTTCTCTTTACAGTGATATAACCGAGAAACAAATTTTACTGTAGCTGTCAATTATGTTTGATCATAATTAAGCGGAATGTAATATATTAAGATTATTTAATTATTTATTCATTTTTAGAGTAGGTAAGTGAGATGTTGATTGAGGAAGATTAATTTCCAGAATAATACAAACAAATTCTAGTACCTGATTAGGAATTCAAAGTTACGTTTTTTGTTTGAAGTTTCAAAACAAACATTCTCTAATAAATTAATCAATATTTTAAAATTAAGAGGAAAAAAAAGAAGAAATGAAATGGTAAAAAAGCTTTCGGGGAAAATGAAAACTTGGTTGTGGAGAGGCCGCCGCCGCATATGAATTGAAATATGTACGGACACCCAAATTTTATGTTGTGATATGTAGAAAAAATTTGGAGAAGAAATAGATGACAAAATAGAGGAATAATATAATCTGCACTACTCCCATTTTCTAATAAAAAAATCAAGTGTATATATATATGATGATACCCTTTATATGTATTTGAACTCTAGCTCCAACCACGTACCCACACATCATATATATATATATGGCGAGCATGCAAGAACTTAATTTCTAAATCATTGAGTTAATGCCACAAACAATCGATCTTGTTTCAAAAGAAGAACACACAGAAAGATACAAGCATTACGAAGAGGTATATATATAGGTAGGAATGGTGACAAATAATTAATTGACAAGAGAAGCACATATAAAGGAATGAAATCAAATAAACACACCTTTCCTTTTGTTGAGATAATCGACCGATCGATCGATATAAAGATTCAGAGATCTTGCAATCTTGATGGAGTTTTTGTGTTGTAGAAGCTAGGATTATATTATGAGAAATATTTGTGGTAGATAGAATACTTACATATATATATATATGTATGAGCGAGAGAGAGAGAGAGAGAGAGAGAGAGAGAGAGAGAGAGAGAGAGAGAGAGAGAGGCAAGTGGTAGGTGGTGACTCACCTAGCTAATAATAGTTAAAATCGGAAGCTAGTAATGCAGTGAAATAGTTGGCAAATGGGCCTCGCCAGCTTAAGTTGAATGTTATTTGCTCTCTCTCTCCTAACATGCCATAATAATCACCCTACCTCGCTCCTGTCAATATCATCCATCTTCACACTTGTGTGTGTGTCTATATATATATATATATATATATATATATATATATATATATATAGGGATGAGATCTGATGAGAACCAGTTACCAGGTGGAAATTAGGAGCCAATCCTATTCCTCCATTCCACAATCTGGACGGTCCAGATCAATCCAGATTTTTCGGTGGCAATTGTGTAATTAAAACGAAAGTCTTCAATTTGCGCGTCTCATTAAGGGCAAAATCGGAACTGAACTCAGAAATTGTCCAGATTCAATTTTAGCCTCCGATTTCGCTCATTTTAGCCTCATGCATTTCTCATTTTAGCACGTGTTGATAAACAAAAATGGAACGATGATTTCATTGGAATAAAATGCAATACACCCTATTTGGGGACAGTGAACCCTAATAGGAATCTCATAATTACTAGTTGGGATCAGAGCCCTAATCGGAACGTAATAAACCCTAATTGGGAACAGTGAACCCTAGTGTAAAATGCCACATCAATTTTAGCCCCCTACTTCGATCATTTTAGCATCATGCGATTCTCATTTTAGCCTCATGCGATTCTCATTTTAGCCTCAGAACAAAATGGAAGAATTATTAAATTACTATAGTACCCCTCCGTCCACAAAGTTGCCGAAAATTACAGGAATGCCACCGCCCATCCACTTAAATTTGATTTAATCTGGACCGTCCAGATTGAGTCAAACAAGGGCTAGGATTGGTTCCTAGTTCTCACCTAAGGGAAGGGTTCTCATTTGATCCTTTCCCTATATGTATCTAGGGGTGGGTTAAAGTGAATACCACCCCCCTATGTAGGAAATAGGAACAAATTTGAAACCGTAGATCTATCCCAAATAAACAGTCTAGATTTAAATTCATTTTTAGGGATCAAATAGCAATTTTTTTACTCTTCTTTAATATTTCTGGATGTGAAAGGGTAAAAAAGGGTGAAATAAAAAATCCAAAAATCTCGTCCCAGTAATTATGGCAACCACCCAAATCTACGTAATTGATTTAGATTTTCAATGGATTCACTTTAGCAGCCAAAAACTAGGGTTAGTTCTAGCAAAACCCAATGACAGTCGAAATTTTTCTCCAAATCTATAGGTCTTAGGTGAAATTATTCTCCAAATCAAAAAATCCCAGGCGGAACGACGTCGACAGACCTTGAACGTTTGACACCAAAGGAGAATGATGGGCATGCGTTCAACCAGAAGTAGCCCAGGTTTTAGTTCGAGTTTTTTTTTTCTCTCACTTTTAGTTTGTTTAATTCTTTGCTAAAAGTTGTATTTTTATGTGTTTCGATTCTAGTGATTTTGTTTTTTTACTGTTTTTAACCTCAAAACGGTGGGGAATTTTTACTTTTGATTCTTTTGTGTTTTTACTGTATTTTTTCGACTTGGTTTTTTTAGCACAGTTTTATGTTTTGTTATTTGTTTGAATACGTATATCAAACGTTGTACTCTTTATTAACAAATTTATGAATGTTTATAGCAAATAAAACCGAATATGTTAGCAAATTTATTTGCGCGAAAAGTGCTACAATTTGAAGCAGACTATGGAAGGGTATTTTTTTTTATTACTTTGTTTATGCAGGAATATCAATTATTGTGGTAAACGTTAGCATATTAATGTGTTATATTAGCTAATAAGGTGTTAGCATATTTTTTTGATTACTTTGTTTGATTTTCTGTAAGACGTGAGTAGTAGCATCTCCATATTTGTGTCTGGAAAAAAATATTTTTAATGGTAGCAATTTTTTTTCCCCAATTCAGCAAAAGCTTCTGGAATGTGTTTTTTTGATTCTGCATAGGTTAGCAAATAAATTTGGATATGTTAGCTATTTTTTTGAATTTAAAATTGCTCTAATTTGAATCTGAATTTGATAGCAATTGCTATTTGTTTGAATACATTTGTCAAGCAAGCTGCTCTTTATTAGCAAATGAATGAATGTAGTTAGCAAATAAATCTTCAAAGATTAGCTAAATTTTTTGTTAAAATATTGCTACAATTTGAAGCTGAATATAGAAGGGCAGAGTGTTGATTAATTTGTTTACGTGAGGATATCAATTGATTTGGACTGTATTAACAAATTTATTTGTTATACTATCAAATATGATTGAAACTGATAGCAATTGGCATTTGATCGAGTTTTTTTTGAGTACATTTATCAAACTATCTGATCTTTAGTAGCAAATGAACGAATCTTTTGAGTACATTTGATTGAAGTTGATACCAATTGATATTTTGTTGAGTACATTTAGCAAAATATCTTGTCTTTATTAGCAAATAAAGGAATCTTTTTAGTAAATAAATGCGCATATGTTAGCTAATTTTTTTTGTTAAAAAGTTGCTACAACTTCAAGTTGAATATAGAAGGACAGTTGGTTGAATACATTTAGTAATCAGTTCTGCTATTGCGTTGCAAATTAATGAATCTTGACATCAAATTTGTTTGTTGAGAAATAGCAACAATTTGAAGCTGAATGCATTAGGGAATTTTTTTTATTACTTTGTTTAAGTGATAATAGCAATGGGTTTGGTCAATATTAGCAAATATTAATCCAACTGATAGCAATTGTTATCTGTTTTGAATGCATATAGCTAACAATCTGCTCTTCTTTAGCAGGCGGTATATCATCAAATGCAGTAAAAAAACGCGCGAGGGCATCATATTTGAACTTAAAGAATAGAACAAGTCTAGTTGATCTGACAAAGGCTATACAAAAGATGACCGAGGCACAGAAGCAAAGCGTTCGCGAGATGGGATTTTTATATTTTATTGAAATATAAAAATAATTATGAAAATGTTGCTATTTTTATATTTTATTGAAATAACATGCAATACAATTTTAGCAAATTATTGTGTAATACTTGCAGATTGAGTTGAATACGTTTTGAATTGAATATTAGCAAAAAAAAAATCTATAATTTGAATATTAGCGAATTTAGTTGTTCTATTAACAAATATGTTTGAGAATGATAGCAATTTTTATGTGTATGAATACATTTAGCAAACTATATGCTCTTTATAAGAAAATGAATGAATGTTGTTAGCAAATAAATCTGCATGTGCTAGCTAATTTTCTTGTTATAAAATTGATACAATTTGAAGCTGAATATAGAAGGGCAGTTGATTTGGACAGTATTGGCGAAATTATTTATTCTAATAGCAAATGCGAATGAAACTGATAGCAATTGGTATTTGGTTGAATACAATTAGCAAACAGTCTGGGCTTTATTAGCAAATAAATGTATCTTGTTAGCAAATAAATCTGCATATGTTATCTAATTTTTATGTTAACCAAAATTGCTACAATTTGAAGGTGAGTATAGAAGGGCAGTTAGTTGATTAATTTTTTTCCGAGAGAATAACAATTGATCTGTGCAGTATTAGCAAATTTATTTGTTTTATTAGCAAATATGGTTGAAGCTGATAGCAATTGGTATCTGTTTGAATACATTTAGCAATAAGTTTGCTATTGTGTAGCAAATTTAGGACTCAGTATGCTATTGTGTAGCAATCAGTTTTGTAGCAAGATTAAAGATTACCTTTGCAGATTTATATAATGGTGGTACCAATTGTTGTGAGCAGATTAAACATATTTCATGCAATATGCATATATTTCAAATAAAAATTGATTTCTGGTTGTTGAATGGTTTTGAATTTGTATATAGACTGCATTTTATGTTTGTTAAAAGTGCTACCAAACTTTTAGTTTCCCCATTTGCAAACTGTTTTGAATTGTAATCTTTATAATTTTGGACATGCAAAATATTATAATAAATAATGTATTGCATATGTGGGTAAACTATATGCAGCTCTTATACATGGATCGTGTGGTGCTCGGGTACAGAAGAGTACTAAGGGATATCTCCGCCATTAAACAGTGGAAGAAAAATATGATGTTGCGAAGACAGACCATGGAGATTTCTGAAGAAGGTTTTGGGCAAGGGTTTTGCAATGGTCCATGCACATTAGATGAAGTTCATATGACTCATGATTTTCGGACGATAATAAGACAGTCCCAAACGTCACAATTTTTCCATGATTATCCTTACCAGTGAATGGAGCAAATATCATTTCGTACCTGACATAACCCATTATTTAAAGAAATAAATATATATGAAAGTGAAAATTTAAACCACATAACACATACACATTTGGTATATATATTTTCGGACAAAATTCAAAGCTAACATGAGTACACAATATTGCTAACGGTGCAACAAAATAATGCTAACAAAGGCAGTCTGGATTATCAACCAGCATCCCAGCAAATAATGATGAACATGATTATCTCGTTAATGAATAATCACCACTCGCATGATTTTCTGTAGATAAATTACTGTCTGCCATTTTTAAAAATTAAAGTTCATTAAACTATATAAATTAATAATTAAAAACAAACATGATAACCATATAAGTAATATTGTTTTCATTGTACACAGTTTAAAATTAGCAAATATTTTTAAGTTAGTTAGCAAATAATATGTCGTTGATAGCAATATTCTGACGGTTAACTGAAAAATGTATGTCGTGAAACCCATGCATAAAAAATAAGAATTACTAAAAACACATATAACAACAAACAACTCGTAATAATTAAATCACAATCACAACTCGAATATCGCCCATTCATAAAATTCCGACTTATGAAATTAACTTACATTCGTAATGAAAAACATATATGATTGATAGCGGAGGAGTTAAGATGGCGGAATGAAAAACACCACTACAATCAATGCATTAATAAATTGTCTTAATTAGCAAACATTTTTACGTTAGATAGCAAATCGTTTGTCGTTGATAGCAATATTATGACATTTAACTGAAACGCACACAGAACTATAAAACCCTACCTATAAGAAAAAAATATGAATTCACGTATGTTTTTTACAAGAACTCATACTATAACATACATCACTACTCTCCAACTTCTCGAAAAACGTTTAGACACAAATTTTTAAATTTGTTCTTTCTGTTTACGCAACCCTACATCGATTAATATACAAAATTAAACTAAACCCCACTCATATATACAAACATAATTTTTTCTAACAAAACAGTGAATCGACTAACAAAATAATTTGAACACGATAATTACACGTTCGATACCTGGATTTTCCATCGATGTTGCAATCTTCAGTTTATATCGCACAAATAACGAACAATCCAACCGTTCCAAAAAAGCTTTGAAAAATTTAGCAAACGATGCAGAAGTTATTGAATTTTTTCAACTTCCAATGAACCGTTTCTAGAATAATACTACGTGTTAATAAAAAAAAGAACGTGACTGTTGAGAAAAAAAAAAGGACGAATAATTATTTTCATAGTAAATCAAAATAGAATCCAAAATTGCATGTATTATGGAAATTTTCGAAAATCGTGGGATTGGATTTTGACATAATATGATAAATTACAACTATAACCCTTATTTAATTAAATTACTAAATAATTGCAATCTGATCCTTCCTACAAAATCTGATCTTGACCATCCAATTAATTAGATCCTATGACTGATATTCATTCCTATTTCCTACATAGGGTTTATGTTCCTAATTGAACTCAGATCTATGTATCTATATCTACTTTTTACCGATATACATATGTAGTTGCTAGTGCTACCCAAAATAATTAATTAATCTATATTCACCATATTCATGCAGTGATTAGTTAATTAATCACATGGCTAATATAATATTATTAATGTCTCATCAAGTCAAATCCATGCAATTCCATTGTTACGTAAATTGCAAAATTTTCACTCAGCCTAGGGTAGCTATATATATTTTTTAAGTTTAACCACCCTAGGCTAGCTAGGTAGCAGGTAATATATATATGGAAAATTCAAAGTAGAGTTTTGTTGGCAGAATTGAATTGAAAGAAGAAATGTGATGCACATTCACTATTTCACAAATTAATCATTAATTATTAGTTGATAGTTTTATGATTGGTCTGAATTATATATGTTGGTTGTACGTCAATGGATCACGTGTTTAAATTTAAAAATGAGCTGTGACCGATCAACCAAAGCAAAAGCCAATCAAAATTACTTTTCTTAATTTCTTTCAATGGGCATTCAATTCAATTGTCGTGGCTCGCGTCTACACAAATTCATGGACCAAAATAAAAAACAAGGGGACGTCTTTTATTGCTTGGGGTGACCCATCTAAATTTAATTTCGAATTTAAATTCAAAATTATAGCTAGCTTTCGTAATTTGAAAGCGTCAAATTTGTCGGTATAATATATATATATATAGTCGTTGTGGAAACACAAATCTACTTGTACACAATCTCTCTTAATTTTGTGCCTTGTTTGCCTAAAATAAGTATATATTAGTTGCTTGCCTAGCTAGCTCTTGTTTGTTTTTTTCAAATTGTGATTCTCAAGCATGCATCTAATTCTAATTGTGCATCTATCTTGTAACGCACGTACTATATATATATATATATATATACGTGCGTATATCTATTTACAGTTTATCATTATATATATTTTTTAATTCATTAAGAAGTTTTCATTTTAGAATTGCTTCATCGTATAATTTTGTAGAATATTCTTACAGATATTATATTATAGTGTCTGTTAAATTCGATCTTACTTTGAAACAAGCTGTTCAATTCTTCTTTTTTAAAATAAAATGCTCAATAAACAAAGCATTGTGAGGAACCTTAATTTCACGCTGTATTGCCAATTTTTACATTGTTAATTTATTATTTATCTTAGGGTTAATTGCAGAAAACCACTAAACGTTCAGTAATTTCAATATTTTACAAATTAATTACACCAATCGAGTTGTATTTGTAAGAAAAATATAAACCTTATTAATAGAAAGGTCTTTTAATTACTAGGTATTTGTGAAATTTTGGAATCGCGACAAGGCATGTGAGATTTTTTGTTTGCACTCTCTGTGTTATGAGTTTTTCTTATATTTAATTTTTCTCCTCAATTTTATTTTTTTGTGAGTTTAATTTTACGATTGTTTTTAGATCAGTTCAATTCACCCAACCAATTAGGGTTTATAATTATTTTTTAGTATTTAATTTTCAGTTTTCTATTAATAATTCATTGTTATGGTTGATAATTTCAAATTATAACTTATCATCTTTTTAATTCATTTTTTTTATAAATGTTGACTATGATTACTCATGCTATAATTAATTTTTATATTTGATAATAAATATTATTAAAATCATAAATTTGATCATGAAACACGAAGTGCAACATAATATTTGAACCTTGCATGCCGAGAAGGGTATTTGAAATGTTTTAAAAAGTGTGTGTGTGTGTGTACATACCTACAAAATATTAATTTATAAGGACAATTTTTATCAATAAAATATTTATCCCCAGAAAAAAAAAGAGTATTATCCGCAAATAGAATAACGCTTTTGATCCACTTAATTGGTCCTATACATCCGTCAATACGCAACTCATAAGTCCTAATCATAATGAAATTAAAGGGTCGTTTGTATTTATTTATACAGATTAAATTGAAAACGAATTTGAAAAAGAAATTTGTATTGTCTTGTATTAGTGTATACATATTTTATGTATATCATATTGCAATTTCCAATGGTCCCGCTCAGCAAGTGAAGCCGTCCATTGCATTTATGTGTTTTTACTTTTAGTATATTAATTTTTAATTTTTAGTTATTAATGGATTATTCCAAAAATTAAATACGAAAAAGTAGAATAAACCGATGAATCTCAAATGACAAGTGTAAAATTAAACTAAAGCACAAAAATTAAAAAGCGAATAAAAAAAAATTAAAAAAATTAAAAAATAATTGTGTAATAGAAAATGCAACATATAAATGCAATATACAATTTCATCCGCCCAAACAGGGCTTTAGATCTGATTTCTTAATCAAATTAATAGTAAATTGATAATTTTCACGTCCAAATATGTAGAAGGAAATTTGCATATATATATATATATATATATATATATATATATATATATATGATCGTTGAAGAAATCAATTAATTATATTCTTGAAAAAAAATGATGAAGATATGATAATAACTCATAAGTCAGAAAGATAGGTGTAAGTAAAGGTTTTTTTTTTCAAAGGATATGTACAATGTTAAAGAGCTAGTTACGTTGATAATTAAGTTCACTATTTACCATCTCTAAACTATATCCGAACTAGAAGAAAATTAAAATACAAAAAAGCTGGCATAAAAAACTTAAAAAAGAAAAATATTATTGAATCTTAACTAAGCCAATTCAACACAAAATAAATATGATATATATATCTGTGTGTGTGTGCGTGTGTGTGTGTGTGTGTGTGTGTGTGTGTGTGAGAGAGAGAGAGAGAGAGAGAGAGAGAGAGAGAGAGAGAGAGAGAGAGAGAGAGAGAGAGAGAGAGAGAGAGAGAGAGAGAGAGTATTTGCGTTCAAATTGAATTGCACAAAGCTCGGCGGCTCTGATAATTCACAACTAATTAATCTAGAGATAGACATAGACCAAAGCGTGTCAGTTCTTATCGGAATAAATAATATTAATAATTAATCTACAGATAATTCACAACTACTTACCCGCGTTTGTGTGTGTGAATACATCACTTGAAGACCAATATAAATGTTCAAGTGATCAATTTGGCAAAATTAAATTGTTTTTTCTCTTTAATAATTGCTATTCAATTCATTTACCAGTCAATTAAATATTTTTCATGCGAATCATGTTTATCTGTAATTTAATATTTGTAGTGGTTTTAAAGAAGAATTCTGCTATTGTAAGTCAAGACTCGTTAAATATGAAGATTAAATTAAATCTCTCTCTCTCTCTCTCTCTCTCTCTCCTATGATTAATCACATTCACATCTATGATGGCGTAAGAATGTAAAATATTAGATCTTAAAATAATGAATGCGTAAGTTAGATCTTGGATTAAACACCTTAGCTTCGCCGCATTTCGAGAGTTCTGACATGCCAAGAACAAATTGTCTTAAAAAAAAGGTAGATAATTCATAAGAAAATTACATTTTAATAATTACATTCTGGATTTTTTTTAAAAAAAAAAACTCAAATGAAAACTATTAACAAAACAATATATTTTTTATTTTTATTTTTAAAAATGTAAATCTAACCTCCAATTAATTTTTCAGTCCTGGAAATCCTACATGGCACGCTCGATGCTTAATTTTATAGGATTTTCGCTTAAAAAAAAGTACCTAGAATATGATAAATTCCTTGTCAATTAATTAGTTAGGGTTAAAGCAAATCCACACTTAGGTTGCATTGTGGCCAAGTCACGTGGAATTTTTTTTTTTCCAAAAACCTTAACTAATTGTCGTGGACTATGAAAATTCCACATAATTGTTTTTATTGGAACAAAAATTCTACGTAAAGATTTGGCATGCCACATGGGATTTTTGAGTTTGAAAAAAACAATCGAATGTTAAATTTATAAAAATTTTGAAAAGAGTTGATACTATTTTCTTTTTAAGTTGTCATTTGAATTGTTTTTTAAATTGAGTGAAAATATAGATATGAAAGTATAATTTGACGTAATTTATAATTATAAAGGACGAGTATAGTAGAAGAAAATTCCATTTCACGTCTTCGAAGAGACGATGTAGCTAGGGCTAATAATTGTAGCGTTGAATGTGAGAGAAATTTAAATGACTAAATTCATCACATGGTACACAAAAAGAAGCCTATGCAGATTATTGCTTATAACCATTTCACATCTACAATGGTCCAACACTCACTTGTTTGTTTCCTTTCACTTTCTCGTGATTTATTTATTTAGATTTTTATTTAAATGTATTAAAAATTTCAGAATGATGATAACTAAAAAAACATAATTAACACAAATAGGCGTTCTGTTTTGGAAAAAAATAAAAAAGAATGGTTATAACTAAAAAGGCATAATTAAAGTATAAAATTGAATTTTGGACTTTGTTATTCACATATTTTTTCATAACAAATCAAATATGCAAATATTGGACTTTAATTGATTTTTTCTAATATATTAAGTCATGCAAATATGCAATATGTCAAGAGATAAAAGAATTTTTTTAATAAAAAGGTCAGCTAAATTTTGACTTTTGCAACTTACCCTTTAAAAGAAGAAAATGGGATCTGCGTGTTAGTAAATTAATTATTTGTCGACAAAATAATTGAATATATTGACATATATAGGATGATTAATTATTGTAATAAAGTCAGTGGCATATATGTGGATGATATCTAATCATTTTCGGGACAAGCATGTTCATCGTTGTTTCTTTTTTTTTTTTAGGGAAATGTTCATCGTTATTCATTCAACCTCAATCACTATGCTTCAGCTCTCGTCGGAAAATATAAAAATGAGCCTTAATTTTTTTTTAAAAAATCAAATTTAGAGCATGTTTGTACAGTAGATTATTGGGGGGGGGGAGCCCTTATTTTTGTTATTATTAATTTTTTACGGTAAGGTAAAGTCGTAGTCATTCTAACAAACTTAATTAGACGATATATAAAGCGTTGGTAGAATTTAAATTTAAAAATTTTCGACCACGCACAACTTACGAGTACCCACGCACAATCGACTTATTTTGAAGCCATCATACTTAAGCATGCTTATCATCATCATTAATAATTCAACCTCAGTGACTCTTCAGCTCTCATTGAAACAATGAAATTTACTAAATGGCCCTTCAATTCGATTTTGAGGAATTTTCAATTTGGAGTTGTTAGTTCTTTCTCAGCTGAAGAAATGATTCAAGCGTCTAATTAAGGGCCAAATTAAAATACTGGACAATTCAAACCTAAATAACCAAAGTTTGATGTTAAAAATTGCAATATAACAATTCTATTTGGACATAACAAAGTGAGCATGATCTTTTTTTTTATAAGGAGAAAAAATATATGTATCGTTGTTATCTTTTTTTTTTTTTGTTAAGGGTATCCCGCAGCCGCTACCGAGGTGCACTGGGTAAACCATACCCCTATGTAATAGCCTGCAGGCCAGCCGCTATCGAGGTGCGCACTGGGTAAACCCTGTTCCTGTGTAATAACCTACAGGCTCACATCTAATAGTGTTAGTGGTGGGATTCGAACTTGAGACATTTGGCCTCAAGATAATACCACTCTACCACTAGGCCACCCCAATGGAACTGTATGTCTGTATCGTTGTTATCTATAAGTATATTTTTAGTGAACTCTATTTCAATTTTGATCGATTAGGGTTCACATTTAAACCAAAACTTTGAGCAATTCAACAGAATATATCAGATCAGATGGTGATTCTATTCACAATTCTTATTTTTCTCTTTACAATCTCCAAAATTAATTAAAACAAAAATGTCTAAAAAAATTATATATATATTATAGTTAATTTTGGGGGTTGTAAAGAGAAAAATGGGGTTGTGATTAAAATCACCCTGTATCAAATCAAAGCTCAAATGCCTAAGTTGGTGTGGAAATTAATTAAGAGCTTAATTTGGTGATACCCCCTCTAATTAGACTAAATTTCAAATTTTTAATTAAAGAATATCTTGCAAAATGGAAAGCGGTCCCTACTACCAACACCCAACCATACCAATAATGTGGCTCTATATATCATATAGAGTAATATTTTCGGTACATCTAAAATATAGTATTTATCATTTATTTGCATATATATGTGTGTGTGTGTGTAAATTATGTCACGTGTCAACACTTGATTGATTTATTTTTTCTCTTCAATCATTTAATCACACACTGTGGAATCCAATGTCTATAATCAGTCATACAGTAATTAATATTCCATGAAAGAGTTAGAAATTTTCTCTCATTTTAACAACCCTCTTTTACTTCAATTTGACTCAATGCATTAATTAAACTTACATTAACTTCTTAAGTCGTTGTATCACTAAGTAAATGATTGCATGCATGATCTAGCTAGCAAGAACATGATTTATCCAAACTGCATTATCAGATAATTAATTAAGTAGTCATTATTATATATTAATGGTGAGAGAATAAATGAGATTCATAAGAATCGTAAATTGGTACGTTGTTCGAATCTGCCAAAGTGGATTCACGTGACATGTATAGTGACAAAGACGTGTGGTTCCAACGTGAAATATATAGCTACCTAATGTTGATATTTTAACTGCGTGCTATAATAAAACAATATTTTATATATGTACGTAGGTTTCATATATAGAAATCTGACGTGGACTTTGCTTATTATTATTTTACCAACTTGAGTTATGATTTTTTTGGATATTTTGAAATAAATTAATCAAAGACATAATGATATAGATTTCTCAATCAGATCGTTCACGTGAAACATGGCAGTATCAATTTTTTATTAATTTAATTTGATGGAGAAGAAAATATATATACAGTAGCTGGAAGTTGAAGCCAATCTCCCGTGGATCTTAAATTTAATACCACCCAACCCCAACAACTGTTAATTAGTTGACTAATTACGATTTTACGATTAATTTATCGTTTTAGAACTCGTACAGTACAGGGGAAGTTAATTATATACATATGTATATATGCTACCTAGCTAGTTGTATATCAGAATACTCTATATAATTAATTAATCGATTTTCAATTTTTAGACTAAAAAAATATTATTTATAAATGCCAAAATTAAGGAAAAGTTTGTGTGAAAACTCTTTTAAGTCAAAGATAGGACAACAAAGAATAGACATAGTTAAATCTGTAGAACATATCACATGGATTGCAATAAAAGCTAAGCTGCTAAATTAGATTTCACCCAAAATTTATTGGATTCAATCAATTTTCATGGCTGTTACTTTATAATTGTTCCTCGTGCGCGACCATGTTCTAGTTGAATTAAGATTTTAATATTGTTTTATAAAACAATAGATCATGATTCCTACCTACAGTTTCAATCTTAATTGATTTTTGCATTCTCTATCTGTATTTTCAAAGGCGTATATTGGATCAACCCTGTTCATGTACAATATAGCCTATATAATAGAGGCAAATCAAACCATACTTTCGATTAGGTGTGACAATATTTTCCATCATATAATAAAATCAATTTTGGAAGTCTTGGTCCTATTGCTATTCACTGTAGAACAATATTTTCCACCAGATAATAAAACAAACAATTTAAAAAAAACAAAAACAAAAACAAAAACAAAAACCTCTTATCCGATCAAAAATCCAAATATGGTTTGATAGCCTACCAAAAACTAAAATCCGATTAAAAAGCTAAGAACCAACAGTCCTTGTTTCTCCATATAATTACAAACACAACAATAATTGCACGAAACTTTCACCAATAGTCAGCACAGTACACACTCGTGCGTACATACATGGGGTGAGTATTCGGTTTATTTGAACCAAGCCGAATATACCGAAATCTCACAATCGTATCAGTTATTCAGTTATGAAAAACACTTCCCCAAAATGCGGATTAGGAACAACATTTCCCACCAACCTTTTACTAACATACTAATATTTGCAGTAAAAAAAATTCTTGCAGTGGAGAAGCCGAATCAAATTTCTTTACATTTGCTCTGAGAAATTCCATTTCTTTCAAGAATATTACAACATGACAAGAAAAATAAATTATAATAAGAATATTTCCCCTGATCCAACCTCAACCTTCTCCAGATCCTCACCATTATAAGATTAAGACTATGATACAAAAATGAACAACGAATATTGCCTGGACAATAATCTCCCTATCAACACTCTATACACCTTCTGATTTAACACAACACACGCACAATCTTCTGTAAAATCTCACTCAAACCTAATTATACACATCATTTCCTCAATCTTCATATCTCTTATCAAATCAATTTGGCTGATAATTAAGGGTGGCAAGAGTGATCCGAGGAATCCGACTTTACAATCTGTACTCGAAGTTATGAGTAAATATCCTTCACCATTTCCTCAATCATGTCTCCGATGATCAGGCACTCGATATCTTTACCCAGAGCATTTACATCATCCTCAACTAATCTGGACCACGGGTTAGATTTCAGATCTCGGGCCAACATATTATCAAGAGCGTAATAAGATCTGTCTACTGGAGGATGTACAAAGACACGAATGCTATTCCATGCAAGCGATAGCAACTTCCTTCCATTTGGAGGATTATGCACAAGCCCAATAGCCTTCTCCATATATCTAGATATGTTCACCGGTTCTCTAAGTAGAGCTGGAAGTACTTCATTTAACAAATCAACTATCATCTTGTGATTTACTCTCTCTCCCTGATCTTTACCGTTGGTGCTTTCTTTATAAGTTTCTTCAACTTCGTCGAAATCCTGAATGCTGATAGGCTTACCAAGTGGGTTCCATTTTGACATAGATCGACTAAAAGAGCCATCATACAAACCAGCAGTAATAAGCAAATCTCTAATGTAGGCTTCAGATTGGTCTTCTATATCTGTGTCAGCTTCGGTAGGATGAGGTTCACATATAGTTTCCTCTAGACAAGCTCCTTCAAGTTGATCTAATTTCCTTCGTAACTCTGCATTTTCCAAGAAAAACAAATAATAAACAGGCTTGAATGAGATGACAGAAAAGGGAATATAATTTTTAGTAGATCGCATGCACAGTATCAAAGAATGATATTTATGTTATATAGTTGAACTGCTTGCTTGGGCTTGCTTTCATGAAAACAAAGATTGAATTAAATAATGGGATTAACAGCAATCCCAGTCTACAAAAACAAAAAAAAAGGAGGTTTCAAGAAATTTTCCAGAATTCAATATAAGAGTTCCCATTCAACCTATAGCTAGACCTGGCCAGCAGTTTAGGACAAGCCTAAAAGAAATAAAATTCTATATAAAACTAAGCTATTTTATTGATTGAAATTCTGCTATAATTTTTTAACCAAGAAACTATAATTAGTGGAGCTATCTGCTCGGCCACTTTATATGTTCTAGCATAAGGAAGAAGGCTGTAAAAAATTACTCCCGCAAAGTTTGCTGCCTAATGTTCAAACTCTGGCCATATAAATAACATAAGGGACAGGGGTAGCTTCCATTACTAACCACTCAAGTTTGAGTTTATATCTCTGAAAACATTTGACATGTCGCTATCCTCCAATTGATGTCCACCTGATGATGATATAGGACTTAGGTAATCGGTTGACCTCCAAAATTCATCACGAACACTACTGCACACAGATGCTGGGCTTGGTGGCACTTCAGTGGAATTCCCCTACAATATATCAAAAAAAAATATATAGTAAGAATGGCCCCTATTTAATCATCACAAGTCTGGATAATATTTTCTTTTTGGTGAAGTGAAAATAATCTGAGTCAAGTAAGGTCCTCACATGTGTATCACAAAAACTCATCACCACTGTTGGTCCATTTGGAATATCTTTCAAGAGGTTGTTTTTGTTTTGACCCAATCCCTCCATCGACTTAACTCTCCTACGGAACAGTCTCCCTCTGAGTGTCAAATTGTATCTAAAGCTCGAAACCTTTTCCCTTATGTTAAACCTATCCTTTTTATGTTTTTTAATGTTCGTAGAGACCTTCTCAGCTGCTTCATGCTTCCTCCTGATTTGTGCCCCAGTTAATATATGGCGATCCTCCAGAAGGAGTTTTCCAAATGATGTTCCTGACAATGGAGCAGATAACGATCTCACGAGGTTCCTAGGAGACATATCTGTTTGGGGCAACCCAACTTCATCAGGCTCCCCTCTGAAAGAGCAACTATGCTTTTGCAATTCATTAGTACTTTCAGGACGGCTCATTTTTTTTCCAATCCATGCACCTCTTAAATGTCCAGGTCTACCATTCTCACAATCTGACTTGGAAAATACTGAACTATTATGGACAACCATTGGAACTTCCCGATGTTTTTCTCCTTTCAGAACATTTCTCAACCTCTCTGCCAAGAATTTCCTGGCATGTCTGTTGATGAACTCAGGAGAACTTGTCCCGTTATAAATTTCATTTCTGTATGATCTTGTGGACTCTGAACGAAGTAAATTCATCCCGAGGTCCCTTGAGACACTATCTCTCACCTCTTGTGCTATACTCTGAGCTATTTCCCTTGGTTTTGATGGTTTTTCCCTATATGGGGTCTCGATCCCTCCTCCTCTCACGGTTGCGCTCATTTTAGAACATTTGCCTTGCAGCTCAGACTTTAGCCTTTCCTTCACTTCTTCAAGAAAATCTTCTATAGTACGTATCTCTTCTGAAGTGCTGGGAGTATTGCCCCACGACTCCTCATTGATATTCGTCCTATCAGGGCCAGGCCTTAAAATCACAATCTTGGAAGGAGCTGACACAACATCAAGTCTCTGACCAGAATTCATGAGTTGATAAGCTCTGAAGTCTGCTCTTGTCTCTCTATTTGGATATAAAGATTCAATTTCCTTGTCAGAATAACATAAACTTTTCTTTTTAACCCTCTCGAAGGCAAGCATTTCGCGTGGATCGTTTAGTTCTGCAAGATCATTATGTTCCCTTTGGCCCTCACTCTTTGTGATTTTATTAGAATTAGCATAAAGATGCATCTTTTCTCTGTTGAGTTCTTCCTGTGCAATCAACTCGGGCGGCGGACTGTTAAATTTTACAAAATTGGAACATTCACTAAACCGTACTGCTTGCCATGCTTCAAAATCCTTCTTAAACTTCTGTAGTTCCTCTTCTTGAGGATGTTCCCTGGGTTTAGGTTTGTCCAACTTCGTCTGGCTGTTGTACTGATCAGGATATCCACCTACATCAATGTGACCAACTGAACCCTTCTTCGATCGATTCTTATCCTTCAACTTGCCCACTGGACCATTTTTCATATTCACCAGTTGTGCTCCAGGTTTTGAATCAAAAGGTAACACATCAACTCCCATGAGACGAGCCACTACACTTGGTGAAGTTGATCTGTTACTTGGTCTTTTGGAAATCTCTTCACGAATTAACTTCTTTATTGGAGCCTCAGTGGAATAGAATCCCTCACCAGATGAATCATTTGCCATGTGATGAGCATACTGACATGTTGCAAACCACGTAAATATCTTATTTACGGGACGGGACATCATAAGCAGAAAGAGGGGGGATAAAACACACACACAGACTTCCAAGTGTTAATAAGATCCTATCATTGATGCATGCTGAAAATTAAATTTAGCAGTTTTGAACTTTAATTGTAAATCAGGCAGACAATGATTCACCTTGACAAGGCGACAAGAAAATATTGTGTCATAATTAAAGGCTAGCCCCCATCCCTAAAATGCATTAAATATGACCAGAATAAAGTAGGATATAAGAAAACCACTAGCCCCCAATGCAGGGCATACTCCAAAATCTGAAACCTTAATGTTCTTAGAGTTCATCATTTTGTTAAAGAGCCACAGAATCCTACACAAAATTAACCAATCTCACAAAGAGCAGGGATATTAGGGAGTACTGTCGATAAGCCCAATGACTACAGACCAAAACCTATGACTTTAAAAAGAAGCCTAGATGGATAATTCCATCCTGATCACAACACATAAACAAGTGAGAGGAGTTGCAAAGTTCTACAAAGCACATGGAATTGATCAAACACTCATAAGATCTTCACAAGGGAACAGCTGGTACCAGTATATTATCTCTTGCAGCATATAACCCGTAGGATGACTCGATTGGTAGTTCCATACTATTTCGAGGAGCCTCCAGGCCTGAAAAGTAGTAAACAAAACCATTACATAAAGTTACTGAGCAAATTCTTCAAGATGATCCAAGTGAGTTTACCATTTCTACTTTCAAGGAACATGGTTCCCTCAAAATCGATGATACCATGATAAATCCCAAATTGAAATATCCTTTATTTTGTGAAAATAGACTCTCACCAAGTACCAGTGATTGAAGAAATTTCAAAAACAAATATAACTAATTCCATGTACATTCACTAAATTTTTTAATAGTTTAGGAAATAAGTCTATGAAGCACATCTCAGTAGTCTTGAAATATTCTTGAGTGCCTCCAACGACTTGGTAACACTTACCACCACCATGCCTCTTATGCATAACAACTTTCCTAGCCATCTCGCCCTCATTAATGTCGAGAAGGTATATCAAGCTTTCCATGTGACTATACCCAAAACAAAGCAGCAGAGTGCCTACACAATAGACGAAGCAGCATGCACAGAATGTCATCTACATATCATCCACTGAACTGAAAGCCCCATCTCACTGCTTCCCAGTCAAATCCTGCATAATCAGGAATAGAGTTATTTGGGTTCCAAACATGAATTTCCCCCAAACTGAAGACAACGATAACAAAATCCTTGGCACAGAGAATAAGATAAGAACCTAGTCCTTGCAGTTGCAGCAATATCTAAGAATAACTAATTTCCAACTGATCAAAGCTCATTCATTTATATCATTGGCTAAATCTTCCTCCTCACAGAGAAAGAAATATTTAAGTTTCCCCTTTGAGGTGGCCTAGTGGGGTGTAGTGGGTGAGCTTATAGTCGAAGGTCTTAAGTTGAAATTCTACCACCACTTTTGAGGTCAAACCCAGCACATAGAGTTTCTCTAGTATGTTTTACCTCTCCCATCACCCATTGCTCACCTACAATAGGTATTGCAAGTCCCTCCACATCATACAAAAAAAAAAAAAACAAAAGATAATGAAATGTACAAGTTAGGGTTATTTTCTTTCAGAAAAATCTTGCAATTATCTTACTCGTCCATTTACTTTTAGGGGAAAAGGTACATATCCCTTCTCTATGTGTGTGGGAAGATATTATTCTGGCAAAATGCAGTACTTTCCTGAGCCATCTTAGAAAATGCATATCTTAAAAGGACAGAAAAAGCTGTCGACAAAGATTGCTGAGGAGAATAGCACAAAAAATATTTCGGAAAAAAAAAAACACTCATCACAATCATTAGATGATAAAGTTAATGGCTACTAATATGATTACAGAATCTGGCAATCAATATCCATACATTACCTCATCAGTGACCAGCTAAATGATTGATAAATGGAACATATTTTCAAAAAATAAATTCAACATTTGCAACGTTACATCAAGATCATGATTGATTATATTATACTGAGTTATTTCCGGTGAAATGATTAAAGAAGCACACAGTCAATATAAAGTCATGATTTGTTCCTCATCAAGAACCAGCATAATAATCAGTAATATTCCTGATTCAGGCATAAAAAACAGAAATCAGCCATCTTCAAACACATTCCTCATCTAACAGAGAATTCCAGAAAGGAACACAAGCAAAAAACCCACCTTTACGAACCGCAATCAGAATCAGCAATGTCACAAATTCGCTATAAAAAGTCAAACTTCAACTACCAGAATGCAACGAGTCCACAAGTTTTAGATTAAGAAATTGCAACTGCGATTTAAAGAAGAAGGAGAAAATGTAGTTAGGGAGAGAATGAGGTGCCAATAATGAGGGAAGAAAAGTAGTAATTGTTATAGCATGACAATCCATTGCTGGAATCACACGAGAGAGAGATGTATTTCTTTTTTTTTCCTTTTTTTTTTTTTTTGAGGGTCCTATATTTATTTCCTCCTTTTATGTTATTTGTTTTTCTTAAAGGTAACTACTTGAGCAAGGATCAGGTGTTGCAAAGCCTACGATATGGCTGGCACGGGCACCTTCTCATGTGTCAATTTGCATATAATAACTCTTATCGTGTTTAATCTTATTTTCATTACACATTATGGGTTGCATTTTATGTTTAAACATCAAACTGTGAGTTTTTTTCCTTTTTTTTGTGTGATTTAGTTTTACTTTTATAATAATTAATTACGGTTTATTCCATCTCATTAGAATGTTTAATTATTTTTATTTTTAATCAATAATTGATTATTATATTGTATAATTAGAATTTATAATTTCTTAATTCATTTTTTTGTTATAAATGTTGAATAAGGTTTATTATATTATAACCGATTTTTATTTTATGATAACTATTATTAAACTCATAATTTAATAGTATAATACACGGTGTGTAACGAGATGGGATCGCGAAACTTCTTCATCAGATCAAAGAGCAAACGTACAGATTGGCGAGAGCAAAGTGGGTGCAGGATGGTGCGAAACAGGGGATTGTGGAACCAAAAAGTCCTGGTGATGTAGACAGCGGGGACGCAGTCTTTGTACACGTATCAAATGACGCAATTGCCCTCGGACAAAACAAAACGGAACTGTTGCTTTCTCAACTGAAATTTAGGTTTGGGAGTATATTTATTGATTTTTTTATTTATACAATAAAAGATACTATTGTTCATTCAAAATAATAATAATAATAATAATAATAATAATAATAATAATAATAATAATAAATAGTAGAATGAGTCAAAAAAAAAAAAAAAAAAACAGAAACAGCTAAGGAACAGTTGCTGCTGCGCACGACGCCCCCTCCATTTGCCTCATCGTCTGCAACCTACATAATACATGCTATAATTATTGGGCTATATTTTTATTTTTCATCAGGATTTTACGGGTTTTTTTTTCATTTTTCGACTTTCATCAATATTTAATAAATTTATTTTCTCAAAACGCCTATTGGAGCTGCATGGAAATTGATTTTTCAGGTCAATGTAATTGTTAATTTGGGAGATTAAACAATTATATTTCTTTCTTTCTTTTTTTATGAGTAAAACAATTCTATCTCTATGAATTCACTTTCTTATTTTAGAACTTAAAATAAGGGGAATGATTTTTTCCCCTAAAAAAACAGAGTAATGTCATTAGTTTTCTTAGTAATTTGTCATTAATTACAAACATTTTTTAAATCAGTTTCATAATCCAAAGACGTGAATAATGTATTCTTAAATTAAGACCTAACATAAATAAAAACTAAAAAAAATATATCTCATAAGTTCTAAAAACATTTTATAAAATGTCTAAGTTTATGTGCTCCTTTAAATAAACATAGTCAAAAATGTTTTTACATAGTTTGTTGAGTCTTCGAACGACGGTATTTGTCTTTCAATTGTTAATTATTTCAAAAATAATTAAAAGATAGGAATGAAAATGACTTATCAAATGAAAAGTATATTAAGACTCCACACCAGATCACCTGTTGCATTTTCTATTACATTTCTTAAAAAAATAAAAAATTATTTTTTTAATTTTTAATTTATTATAATTTTATTTAATTAAAATTTTTCCTTTAGGGTTCATCCATCCCCAATTAGAGTATATTAATATTTTTAAAAAAAAAGTAAAAAAAAATTCTAGTTATGCAACACCAAATGGAATAGGAATTGCAACAGAGGATCTGATCCATTAAGACTCAGGCATTCCACGAGTAACCTTGCCTAATCTAAATTTGAAAGGCTTTTAAAATGATTCTTATTTGAATCTAAAATATTAATACATAAAATGTAAATGGCCCATTAGCTCAGTTGGTTAGAGCGTTGTGCTAATATCGCGAAGGTCACAACGCGAAGGTCGCAGGTTCGAAATCTGCATGGGCCATTATTTTTTACATTTTATTATTTTCAGCTTATTAACTTATTTTATCTTTTAATTAAAGTCACATTTTATTATTTTCAGTTCATTAACTTATTAACTTATTTTATCTTTTAATCATTTAATGCAAGACTTATTTAATTATCTCATTATTAACACGCGAATTAATGATGCTACAATATTAATTTTGCATCACACGCAATAACTCGTGAAATTTAGTTGAGCTAAATCGCAATGAGCGAGTTATGTGTGTCACACAGTTTAATAAATTTATACTGATTATGGTATTATATGATTTATGTATTGCCTAGGGGTTTCATGGACAAAAATTTCACATATCTCTATTTAATATTCTGATTGCATATCTGGTTGAGCATCTACATGCTATAAAAGAGGTGTGACCAATTTTAACAAATGAAACAATTAAAAATGAATAAACAAAACAGTAGATAATAACTAAGAAGTAAATTTGAAGGACCACATTTACAAGTTATTTATTTTTAATATATATATATCAAATATATATTTTTCATCTTACTAACATTTTAATTAGGAACTTATTATATATAACCTATAATTATCCTAATTGTTTTACGAAAAATTAATATTTGTCCTATTTTTTTCTAACATTGAAGAGAATTGAACTTTCAGCTATGAATGTGACAGTATAAACTAATATTTTTATGCAAGATGCCTTTTGTTTTGGGTAGAAAAGCAATTTTTCTTTTGCTATTGAAAAGGTTGTTTGTGTTCATTTGAAAACCTAATTTGTTCCCCAAAGTGGTATCAAAAAGTAACCAAAAAAAAAACTTCCAAACAAGATAACGTACGTTGAACATGCATGACTTTTAAATTTTATATAAAATGAGATACATTTATTCTCAAGGAGAATCATTCAATATCAATCAACTTGGAACGATATTACTTTTGACACTGGTTCTCTAAAAAAAAAATACATTAGTGAACGACATTGTTTCATTAACACGACTACAAAATAAGAAAATTAAATACAAAAAAGATTGGTGATCATCCATAGCATCTTACTATTTTTGCTCAATTGTGTAAGCTAGTAAATAGAAGCATGACACGAGTTATACGTACAGTTCAGCCCCCCGAAGAAAAATTTTTGGGTCCGCCACTGAATAAAAGTTGACGACATATCCTGAATATACACTAATTAATCAGATATAACATAAATTAAGGCGAACTATAGGTTATTTTTTAGCACTATGACGAAGAGCTCATATTATCATTACGATTTACAAGACGTTTTAGAGTTCAAGAAAATAAAAATTGTAGGAGTACGTAATAATGATCATATACCAAATAGAGATCACATCATAATATTAATATATCATATATGAGCACCTTTTGTGTGAAATTAAATGAAGATATTTTAAAAGGAAGACAAGAAAGTTCAAATATAGTATATTAATTAATATAGCATGCAGCGCCACATATATGTTTGAAGTTTGGGCCATCTAAAGTTTGCAAAAGCTAAAATTCTACCTCATTTTGGTATAGATATTTAGGGTTACAATAAAGATATGTAAAAAGGTGTATCACAAATTGACAACACCATAGCTAGCCAGCAAGCAGGCAGACATTTAGGTTTCAAATGGGACCTCACTCAACAATAGTTTGCAAACAATGACTTATCATTATCAATAGCAGGCATTGGCAAACACACATTTCGGATATACACATATTATTCATCAAAGCTAATAATTAAGGGGCACACACTCCTGTGAGACCGTCTAAATGGCCTCTTATGTTAGACGGATCTTCAAATCTAACCCATACCTAACTCAGATCCATTTTGTAAATAAAAATAAATAAATAAATTATGAAGCATCACAATTGAATAGACGCAAATCAAATTTTCAGATACACAATCTCTCAACTGCTATAGCACCTCCACCACCAGTCCACCACCAGCTACGACACCCTCCGGCACCGCTGCAAACCCTTCACTCCTTTTCCTTGGGCCACCTCCAGCATCACTTTCCCCCAAATTTCTATTTCGACTTGTTCAATTTAAATTTCGCCAACATGAACCCTAAATCTTTATTATTCGCCATCGTCAACGGAATCTGGATAAGGTGGGCGGACAAGCTCAAGTCGTATCGTGCAAAGATCTACTTGCTAGTGGCTCCGACATGCATCATTTCATGGTGGAGTTTTGAGTCACTTGTAGAAAAGGGAATGGAGAGGAGAGATGAAAAGCATTTTAGTTTTTTTTTTCTTAAAACTGAACTCTGCCATTAGTTTAATTCGAGTAGGATGTAGGTGATAGGCCTTGTTGAAATCTAGATTTTAGAGTTAGAGATTGAATTCACTCTTTTTTTTTTTAATTGGCAGAGTTCTTGGGTTTTTTTTTAATTGCCTTTATTGATGAGATTTTTTCTTATCTTCTACGAATACTTGTGATTGATTGTGCTCCATTGATGGTCATAATTATATCATATGTGAATTCTTGTGAGCAAAATGAGAAGCATTACACGAAAGCTATCATACTTTAATAATTAATTTTAATGACACTTCACTCTATAGCTAATGATACTTGTTTATTCTTACTTCAATAATTAATGTTTAATCATCGATAATATCATATAATATTTTATCTTCATACCTCATAATACTTGTTTGTTCTTATAACTAATGATAATATCATATGATACTTCGTCTTATAGTTAATGATACTTCGCCTCATAACTAATTAATGATAGTTTTCTAATATTGGTTCGATAATTAATATTTAATTATAAATAATATCATCTCCGAGTGAATGATACTTCGTCACATATGTAATGATACTTCATCTTACAGTTAATGATATTTCACATTACTTCTAATAATACTCCATCTCATAACTAATGATACTTCACCGCATATTTAATGATAATTGACCTCATAGATAATGATAATATCATTTGATACTTTACCTCTCATACCTAATGATACTTCACCTAATAGTTAATAATATTTTGTCCCATAACTAATGATACTTCTATGATCTTGGTTCGATAATTAATGTTTAATTGTCAATAATATCGTATGATACTTCACCTTAGAGTTAGTTGTACTTCGCCTCATAGTTAATGACACTTCATCTCATTACCAATGATACTTTTCTATTAATGGTTCGATAATTAATATTTTTGAAATAAATATATACTCTAAAATTAAATTAGTGAATCATAAAACTATATTGAATAAGTTTATTTTTTTATTCGATGTCTCGCGCAATGCACTCACCCGATGTTAACACGTGGGCTCGTGCATTGCGCTCGATACAAAATAATAATTTAAAAAAAGAAGAAGAAGAAAGTAGAAAAACGAAATGGAAAAAAAAATGCAAAGAAGCTCAGCCCAAATTGTTTATAAAAAGCACAATCCATGTCAATTTAATCTTCACCATTCATCACAAAATCAATAAATCTCAGTCATTCGTCAAAAGCACAATTCATGTTAATTTGATCTCCACCATTCATCACAAAAGCAATAAATCTTAGTCATTCATCAAAAACACAATCCACGTTAATAAATTCTTAATTTTTTCTCTATAAATAGATATTTCATTTGCTATACTTTTGCACACAGAAAAATCATCTCATTTTTATTTCTTATTTCATCCATTTTCAGTACTAAAATTCCATCTTTCTCAATTTTTCAATGTCGTCAAATAAAAACTTTAATGATGGTTGAAATTCTAACTTTGATTCTAACGTCTTCACCGAATTTGATGAATAACATGAACGCCTTATATTACATCATTCAAATTATGAAATGATGGAACGAGTTCGTGCGTCGTCGTGTGCATGAAACACCAAAAAGCATTTGCCTTTTTTGAAAATGAATTAATAAGTGAATCGTCAAAATAATCGGATCACCACAATAAAAACAAAGACCCTTCTCCTAATTAAATAATTGACGAGACAACATATTTCTTTTTCTTGTGTTCTTATTGATATGGGTTAATTTTCATAAAATTCCTCTACTTTGAACAAATTTAAAATTTAAACATAACTTTTAAAACGTTGAAATTATTTGCCCATAATTTTTTGATTTGTAGCAAAATGAACACTCTTAATAAAATTTTGAAGATTGAAAAATTAGTGTTGCACAATAAAAATCCTCATTTTCAACACTCCTAAACAGAATTAATTTAGTCACGTGGGGAAATTATTCTCACGTCATAACTCTGATCACTGAAAAAAAAATTGAAAATGTCGAATTTGCTGCAAATCAAAACATTGGGTTATTGCTGCAACATTTTGAAAGTCATGTCTAAATTATAAATTTGTGGTGATTTTTTTGGCAACTAGCCCTATTGATATTGATAAACATTCATTTGGAAATAGATTTACCGTTTTTCCTTCTCTTAATTTTCAGCGCTGAAAAGATTGCTTATTTTAGGTGTGTGGTGTAATAATATTGTATGCATATAGTGCGATTTAAGATGAAACCTAAAATCTTGTAAAATTTGGTAACACTACCCAAACTTATGCACCCGAATAATTTCCTTTGGGCCCATATACTTCAATAACCCACTTCCTCATTCATTTGATTATGATATTATCATTCTAAAACACTATCATAAATTTGCATCTCTACATTAATTGTGTGCGCGCGCATATATATATAGAGAGAGACTAGTCAAACTAATTCGATCGTCCGATCCAAATAAAACTAGTTATATGTATGTAGGTAAGCTCATCAACTTTGCTCAGAAATAATTACCTGCAACATCATGCAGCGCTGCAGAAACCCTCCATAGCTGCTAAATATTTCCACCAAAAAACCAGTAGTCAGATCAAACAAGAAATTGCAAATCCAAATTTATGAATATAACATAAATTTCACCGACTACTACAGCTTACTATTTATAGGACATTTTTAAATAGAAACAAGCATTCAATAAACAAACTAAGTGGACAAATCTCACTATGATTCTTGGCTTCACAAATTAGGAAGCTTAAGCTTTTGACGGGAGCTAGCCGTTTTGCAATAAGCCTACCAAGTTGGAATATATTTGCTCTTTCATGGCATCTCGGTTACTAGTGTTCAGCGTATAAATGGTAGCCTCTGGATGATTTTTCAATCTTGCAACTGCAAAACAGAAAAGTTGTGTTAATAAAATGCTCAAACCGGATCAGCAGAAAGAATATGAAGTAGTCTGTGACTTAGGATAAGGACTAAAGCATTCTGATGAAAAACTGCACCCTGTGCCCTGTGTACATATATGTCTTGCATGAGATGTCAAGGAACATCTAACTCATTTAGAAGTGAGTGCAACAGAGACAACCTCAAGATTTGAGAGAAATATGCATCCATATATGTAAGAATAGACCTATTTGTTGATATATGATGCCTCGAGTTTTTTGTTCAATTTTAAGGGAGGTAGAATTGGGTTTGCCAAACATTATAGGATGCAGACATGTAGTTGTACAGGTTCTAACCTAATTTTGTAGTCATGAGGATTAAATAGTTTCAGTTCAGCAATTATAATAGCAAACGACCACTTTTACACTATTTAGTATTTAAACAAAGTCATACCCCTTCATGGCGAGCTTATGCTTCTTCATTGACATGCACCAAAAAAATATGGTTTGCATAATAATCCAAATTGGTTCATTTTACTGTGTGACCTCATCTATGAAATATTAAAAAGTTACAGCATTTTCAGGTTTGGCTCGGCCGAGTACCTCCAGGAATATCTCTGCCAAATTTTGGGACGGGGACAGATGCCAAGAGAGGGATATTGGATTCCAGAACTCTTAACACAGCAGGGAAGAATGATGAGCTGAACAGCTCCATTTTACCAACTTCATCAATAACGAACAGATCAGTGTCTTCCTTAACCTGGTCAGAGGTACATTCAGTTCAAACTGCGAGACTCACCTGTATTACAAGAAATCTGTTTGACAGACTTCATCCTAGAACTATAAATTTAGGACAAAACAGCTAAGGTTGTACTCAAGAACATAAAATAGTACAAAATTGAACAAAGACAGCATGGAGTTTACTCACCTCCAACTCAGGCAATGCTAATGATTCAAATGATGTGACGTCTACTTTGTACCTCCCCACGTTAGGCCATCTGTGAGATTCTCGGCTGCCATGGACAAGAATAATTTACTTCCAGATATAAAATATAAAGGATCAAAGGGCAACAACAAATCACATAACAAGGAAAAATAACTATTGAACCGAAACAGCGTGCAACTGTGCAGGGAAAAGTTTTAACACCTCATAATTTTTCATCTGTCAGTTTCATATACGTCAAAGCAATCCTCCAGCTAGCTACTGTAAGTCCATTGAGGACTCTAGATGATGGTTTTTTCACAGTGTTGGTCTTCATAGTTTCCTTATGCTTGACTTCTCAAGTCATTATGCCCTTTTCAATGAACTTTCAACAAGAAGTAATCCCAAAACAAAGAAACAATTATGATCAAACACATTGGTCAACCGTAATAAGCCAGAAACTTAGGAAATTCATATTCTGGATGCAACCATAACTGAGTCAAACTTTGTTGTTGTTCTTAATTAGTTAGTGTAATGCATTTATGAAATATTATGTGAATTTAGCAATCCCATCAAACAAATCCTGTCTCAAGTAAGAATCACATGCTTGTCTAGAACTAGGGCAGCTTTGAGATGATTTTATAGCATTGGACGTCGTGAATCCCTCTCTAAGGCAACTGTCCAATCTCTGCATTACGAGTTTTATAAATGTGTACCTCTTCCAATTTAGCTAAAATATAATCTACTATATCGATCTTATATATCTTTAGAAGTTTAGTAATGATTACTAAATTACAAAGTTCCCCTTTCTAGAGATTTTTTAAGCATCCAGGAACTGGGAGCACTTAAATTTCACTCTCTTACGTAAAAAAAAAGAAAAATAGAACAGAAGAAATTGCCTCATGTCAGCCTAAACCAAGGGAGTTTGAAGGTCAGCTCTGTTTTCAGTAATATATGGAACTGAATATTATTTTAATAAATAGCACATAATTTCCAGCAACCTTGCCAACACGAAGGCTGCTTGATTCTTGTCTTTTGTTATTTTACAGCAATCCTATCATAAGAAGCAAGTGCATGCCATGTAATACCATATATGATGGTGCAAAAGACAGAACATCAGTTTCTGGAATACAATAGTACTGTGCTAGAAAAGATTTAATCATCTCGAATCTTGATCCATCTTCCTAATGAAATACTTCAGTTGCATAACAAACAACTATTTCATGTAGACAACCAAAGATTCAAGTTCAAACTATAGCACATAATATTATTTTAATACATAGCACATAATTTCTAGCTACCCTGTCAACACAAAAGGCTGCTTGATTCTTATCTTTTGTTATTTTACAGCAATCCTATCATAAGAAGCAAGTGCACGCCATGTAATACCATATATGCATGGTGCAAAAGATAAAACAACAATTTCTAGAATACAATAGTACTGTGCTAGAAAAGATTTAATCCTCTTGAATCTTGATCCATTTTCCTAATGAAATACTTCAGTTGCATAACAAACAACCATTTCACGTGGACAACCAAAGCTTCAAGTTCAAACTATAGAATTGTATAACCATCAAGAAACAAAGACAATTTGCTTCTGACTATTAGCAAATGTTAAAATACAAAAATAGAATAAAGAAATGATCATCTAGACTACAATGCCAAATGTGATACATCACCACATTCTTGAAAATGCATCGGAATCGGAGATAATTCAGTTAAATGATAAGTAAATTATCAATGACGAATGTTAACGGAAAAAAAAACAACAACAAATAGTACCTAGTGATTTTGGTGGATGCCAGAGGACCTCTTCGACCATCAAGAGTAACCACCTCAAATCCTACCCTTTCAGCCCCTTCTCTTATCTCACCTACGTAAGTCAATTATATTTTATGAATAAAATTATTAAAATCCTTCACCAAATCAAGAGTTAACAATTCCCCCATCCCTAATCTGTTCATGGATCAGCTAACCAACTTTAATTCTTTTTTTATATGTACCACGAAAACCAACACACTCTATATTAGTTCAAATCAATTTCAATAACAGCAAACAACATAACAAAAGAGCAACCGATATTTCAAAGCTGAACGACATTAAAACAGTTTCAAATGATCGATGCAATAGATTTTAAGATCGCATGTAATACTACATAACGAGATAGAATGAATAAAGGAGGCGTACGAGTATAAAAACCCTGAATTTTTAAGCTGGGATTCAATTGTTTAAGTGCTTCCTGCACTCGGATTATAAGAGTAGTTTTCCCCACTCCCTGCATAGAAAATCAAACAAGAAATACACAAATTAATCAAATAGGGATATAGATAGTTTATGCTAATATACGTACATGTATAGATACAGTATTTACCGGTGAACCGGTAACGAGAAAATATTTTCCGGCTGCCGCCATTGCATAAACGGAGGAGAGCAATTGTTCTGAAATTGCCTCGTAAGCGCCTCGACTCTAGACTGAGCTCACAAAATAGTGAATTTTTCAATTTTGGTCCCTCTATTTTCATCGAATCTCGCTTCCGTCCTGGTATTACCCTATTACTTTAAAAATCGTCAATTTTAAGATTTTGTTTTGTACCATTGACGTTTATGTTAGTTCTTTTTGTTATAAATATATTTATTATATATGGACATTACTCATTTTTTATTTTAGGGTTTTGATTTTTTATCTTTATATATATATATATAGGGATGGGATCTGGTGAGAACCAGTCACCAGGTGGGAACTAGGAACCAATCTCATCCCTCCATTCCACAATCTGGACGGTCCAGATCAATCCAAATTTTTCGGTGGCAATTGTGTAATTAAAACGAAAGTCTTCAATTCGCGCGTCTCATTAAGGGAAAAATAGGAACTGAACTCAGAAATTGCCCAGATTCAATTTTAGCCTCCGACTTCGCTCATTTTAGCCTCATGCATTTCTCATTTTAACATGTGTTGATAAACAAAAATGGAACGATGATTTCATTTGAATGAAATGCAATACACCCTATTTGGGGACAATGAACCCTAATGGGAATCTCATAATTACTAGTTGGGATCAGAGCCCTAATCGGAACGTAATAAACCCTAATTGGGAAGGTGAACCCTAGTGGAAAATGTCACATCAATTTTAGCCTCCTACTTCGATAATTTTAGCATCATGCGATTCTCATTTTAGCCTCAGAACAAAAGGGAAGAATTATTAAATTACTATATTACCCCTTCGTCCATAAAGTTGTCGAAAATTACATGAATGCCACCGCCCATCCACTTAAATCAGATTTAATCTGGACCGTCCATATTGAGTCAAACAAGGGCTAGGATTGGTTTCTAGTTCCCACCTGGGGGAAGGGTTCTCATTTGATTCTTTCCCTATATATATATATATATATATGGATGAGATCTGGTGAGAACCAGTTACCAGGTAGGAACTAGGAACCAATCTCATCCCTCCATTCCACAATCTGGACGGTCCAGATCAATCCAGATTTTTCGATGGTAATTGTGTAATTAAAACAAAAGTCTTCAATTCGCGCGTCTCATTAAAAGCAAAATCGGAACTGAACTCAGAAATTGCCCAGATTCAATTTTAGCCTCCGACTTCGCTCATTTTAGCCTCATGCATTTCTCATTTTAGCATGTGTTGATAAATAAAAATGGAACGATGATTTCATTGGAATGAAATGCAATACACTCTATTTGGGGACAGTGAACCCTAATGGGAATCTCATAATTACTAGTTGGGATCAGAGTTCTAATCGGAACATAATAAACCCTAATTGGGAACGGTGAACCCTAGTGGAAAATGTCACATCAATTTTAGCCTCCTACTTCGATCATTTTAGCATCATGCGATTCTCATTTTAGCCTCATGCGATTCTCATTTTAGCCTCAGAACAAAAGGGAAGAATTATTAAATTACTATATTACCCCTCCGTCCACAAAGTTGCCGAAAATTACAGGAATGCCACCGCTCATCCACTTAAATCTGATTTAATCTGGACCATCCAGATTGAGTCAAACAAGGGCTAGGATTGGTTCCTAGTTCCCACCTGGGGGAAGAGTTCTCATTTGATCATTTCCCTATATATATATATATATATATATATATTGTATTGTTCAATATATCAATACAACGATGAATAAAATCATATTTTCTCAGTCTATCGTGTTCCACTACTTTCATATATTTACATCTTGAGTATGATTCAGGAATTTGAGTATGATTCTGGACTTCGATTTACAACATACCACATTAGTAGCATGAGTCTCTAGCCAATTGAGTTTGAGTGCATTTTGGAGGTTTGTCATAGGAAAGAATCGTGTCTTTCATACAATATAACTTTTAAATCAAAATTATGAAATTAAATTTGATGTGAATTATATTATGAATTCTTTAATTCACAAGATTGTATGAATTGCATAATTAACTACCATTTGCCTGATTGGTAGTTAAATATTATTTTGAAGACCAAATATTATTGAGGGTGCTTGGTTCAAATTCAGGAATGACAATCACAATGTCATTGAAGGGTCAATCACGATAGAAATGATGATTGCATTGATGTTGCTTCGTTCAAATTATGAAATGAATGTTATTGTGATAAATAAAGTTTGTTTCGTTTCAAATTCATCAATGATTATTATTATTATTATTATTATTATTATTATTATTATTATTATTATTATTATTGTTGTTGTTGTTGTTGTTGTTGTTGTTGTTGTTGTTGTTGTTGTTGTTGTTGTTGTTGTTGTTGTAAATAATAATAATAATAATAACAACTATTCTAATAATAATAGTTACAATAATTATAATATAAATAAATAAATAATATAATAATAATAAATACAATATTAATAAATAATATAAATAATAATAATAATAATATTTATAAGAATAATAATAACAGTAATAAATAAATAACAAAAATAATTAATAAAAATAAATATACTACACCAATAATAACATTTACAATAATTATAATAGTAATAATAAATAAATATAATATTAAACACAATATTAATAAATAATAATTATAATAATAACAATAGTGAATAAAAAATGATTAATAAAAATAAATATAATGCTAATAATAATATTTACAATATGTAACGCCCCAAAATTTAATTTGAGCCCAATTTTATTGGATTAGGCCCAATTATTATTTGAATGAGAATGAATTAAGATTCGATGATAATTCTTGTCGAAACCCGATTTTTGGCCGAATTGCTTCCCCATTTCAAGATTTATGTCGAGTCAATTTTTATTCTAATGAAAGCCCTTTTATTGAGCCCAAATTAATTTTATTATGAGGCCCAAAATAATAGCCCATGACATCTCTATTATTTTTTTTAAAACCAAGCCCAATAGATATAAATATATGTATGCATATGAGTGTATATATATATATATATGTATATATTATCTCCATCCCTAGGATATATCTATCGAGAGAGAGAAATCAGAAAAGAAAAAGAAAAGAGGGAAAAGAAGAGAGATAGGGCAGAGATCGAAGGTGAGAGAAGCAAGAGAGAAAAGAAAGAGGGGGAGGAGGAAAGAGAGAGAGAGAGAGAGGGCAGAAATTAGAAATCAAGAAAGAGAGAAAGGGGGAAATAAAGAAAGAAGGAAAGAAGAAGGGAAAGAGAGAGCCAAGGGTTAAGAGAGGAGGTGGAAGCAGCTGGGCAGGTGGCCGGACTCCCACCGGCGCCGGAGCAGCAGCAGCAGGTCGCCGGAGTAGCAGCCGGACGCCGAAGCGCAGCTGCAGCAACCATGAAACTCGCTGCGGTCAGCCATCTTCGTCATCATCGTATGGGTCCGTTTCTTTTCCGTTTGACTTGATTTTCGGATATGTCGTACATTGATATATGTTCTACGTTTTATCTTTTAATATCGTTAGTATCCGGTGGTCGGAAATTGGCCAAAAATGCCGAAAAATAGAAGCTATTACACTTTCCGGACAGTTTTCATGCCCCATCTTATTTCGACTTTTTAGTTCTTTTATTGTCAAAATCTGGGAATATGTATTTGAGGAACATTTTTAGATATATGTCTTAGGGTTCTATAGTTTCTGGTATGAACACTTGGTGCAGTATGTAGCACTTCGGTGCGGTATGAGCACTCCGGTGCGGTATGATATAGCACTTCGGTGCGGTATGGCACAATTGTGCAATTATGGTACTACGGTACAAATATGTCACTTCGGTGAAATTTATATGATAGGGAACCATATTGAGTTAATCTTCCGTATGTTAATGATCAGATTTTTTTTATGGGCATAACAGTAAATACGTTAATATGCAAACTATTTATTGAATTATCAAGCATATTTCAGAAATTAAAAATCCCACTGAGTGTTTTCTGGCACTCAGCCCATCTATTCTTCATAATATTTTCAGGTATTGGATGACGGCTGGTAGCTGACGTGGACCAATGTGGATTTCTTATTTTGTTGACCCTTTTATTTTTTTTAATTATCGATTATGTATATTTGTGGTTAATAAATATAAATTTTTTATGCTTCCGCTTCATGATTGGAGAACAATTAACTATTTTATGGACATTTGTGAATGTTGTGGTTTTTGGGCGCATTTAAATGTCGAGAGTTGAATTTTGACTAGTCTTGGTCATACAAGTTTGAATAGTAAACGCCTGTGAGCGTGGGTATTTAAATATTTTAAATGGAATACTGCCCAAATTTTTAAGATCCAAAGAAAATGTTTATTTAGAATTGCGAAAAATTTTATGGTCTATTGTTTTGGTGTGTGTTTCGTTAGCACTTGGGCCTTCGGGTTCGGGTCGCTACACAATAATAATGTATAGCCTCCCAAATCCGGAGGGGTCAAGGTGCTAACGGAACACACACGAAAGAAAAAAATTCCATAGAAAAATTTTCAAATGGAACAATCAATTTAGGATTTGCTATATCAAAAGAGGCTTATGTTTACTAGTCAAACACCAATAGATAATATATTTGACTAATCATTATAATCAATAACCAATAAAAATAGACCTTAAGAAATCTGACCGGTCAACCACATCAAAATAATAATAGTTAATTCATGAAAACATAACGTGACCAAAACGCTCACATGTGTACACGTGACAAAAGTCAAAGGTTCAGTAGAAACATAGAAATTAAGAACAATTCAATTGACCATCAACAAAACATACAGCGGAAGCATATAAATCATATAATAGTTTGACCATAAATGATAAATTTAAAAGGCGGTCAACTATATAACAAAAGGTCAACATCCACGATATGCCGTTATCGATTACCTGAAAAATATTTTAAATAATGGGGTTGAGTGCCAGAAAACACTCTCTGAACATACTCATACATTCGTCCCATAATTTGCATTAAGAATAACAACAACAATAATAATAATTTCACATTTGATGTCATAGTTCATACGCTCATTAAACATAGTGGAGACCAACCCTAATATGATCACATATCAAACTATAACATATTCATAACATATCCGGAAATCCTCATATGAGTCGTATCAAATCCACAATGAGCAACATAAACATAAATCATAATTCATTTTCCATTATGGATGAAATTTTAAATATATTTTTCGAAAGAGTTTTGGTAAGTAAACCACCTTCTAGCTAAAAGTAGTAGTCGCTTTAATCTCAACTTGCACGTACTAAACCTGCTGCCTCGGGTTAAGACCTACACATAAAGACTATGTCTTAGTAGCTTATTAAGATTAATAACATATTCTATAATGTAAATAATGATATAAATTACCCAACACTAGAAGCGAGATCGTTTATTGACGACATAAGCGAAAAAGTATTTGAAAAGTAAAATCCACGGAAAATAAAATATTTTAAGTGAGGCATGAATATCACGTAGTAATATCTAAGGGGGTGTTATAAATATATTTATTACATAGGTCGGGTGTGTGAGTAATATGTGTGTGTGTGTGTGTGTGTGTGTGAGATAGATAGATAGATTATATATATGAACATTACTTGTTCCCTACTCTAATTTTTTGATTTCTAGCACTATATATCTTGTAATGTTCAGTATATCAATACACCAAATCTACATCGATGAATAAAATCATATTTCCTCAATCTACCGTGTTCTTGTACTTTCATATATTTATATATTGAGTATTATTCTGGTGATCAATTTTCAACACTTTTTACCTATTTAAAGAGTAATTTTAATTTTTGACAGTGCGTATATGAAATCAGAATGCCTAGTAGCACACAAGATCCTCTATTTCAATTTCAAATTTCATGTCGTATTTCAACCATTAGATTCAATGTCATGTGTATTTAATTTTTTTAGTGGATACTTATTTAATTTTTTAAATACACACAACATCAATCCAATTATTGGAATACAAGATCAAGCACAAAATTGAATAGAAAATCCTATCCAGCATAGTAGTTTTTAAAGTAAATTATCGAAAATGAGAAATAAATAAGTTATGAGAAAATATACGAGTTGATACAAAATGTCTTACTTATACACTATATGAAATCAAAAGATAGCTATGGATAATTAATTAATTTAAACATTATAAAATGTTCAAGTACAAAAAAAAATAAACAAATCCCTCGAACAGATATTTTTTTTTTTTTATGTTGAGAGTAACCCGCAGCCGCTACCTTGGTGCAAGTCAAGTGTGACAAGCTCACACCTAATGGTGTTGGTGGTGAGTCGAACTTGAGATCTTTAGCCTCAAGAAACACCACTCCACCACTAGGCCATTCCGAAGAGGACTATAATTTATTAATTATATGAATATTAGTACGAAGTTATTTAATAATAGTCATGACAATTTTTTTGAGAACATAAGAGGGTCCATTAGTTAATAAAGAAAATTAGTATTTTTCATGTTTGAATTCTACCAAATTCTATTGAGTCTATTTCATCATATTTTTCTAATATAAATTGTGAATTTTATTATAGGTTATGACACTGAAGAAAAATACGATAATACGACAAATTAAATAATGCAACTTAAAAAAAAATAACAAGTACATACAGATACAGCAGAGTAGTACTATATCACTGTGCCCCTCAACAGTGCAAACTTGTTTTAACTATGCATTATTTGGAACAAAAACTAATAACTTAATGATAAAAAAAGGTGCTAGGCTTAAGCTTCGAAATGCATGAGAATTATAAGAAAGTTTGTCGTAAATATTTGGGTTAATTACAATTTATTTCCCAATATTTTAATAAAATTAACTTAACGTTTTAATAATTAAAATTTATTTCTCAACGTTGAGATGTTTTAACAGAAATAATTCAATATTTCAATATTAAAATTTAATTTTCAACATTTGAATATTTTAACATAGGGGCAGACTTGGGTGGAGTATCATTAACTCACATGTGAGTATCATTATTTATACTCGCATGTGAGTATCATTATTTATGGGTGAAGTATCATTAACTCACATGTATCATTATTTATGGGTGAAGTATCATTAACTCACATGTATTGATCTGTCTCATACAAATTTTTGTCTTTAACATAAATGACTCAATATTTTTGTCAAAACTACTCTTCCAATCAATATCGGACAAATTTACTATCAAGTAAGCTAGGCAACCCATATAAGGTAATGTCATGTTTGTCGGAAAACAATAAAAAAATTACTCTTTTATCGAAAACATGAAGTTATTTATGTTAAAACGCAACATTGAGAATTAAATGGTATTATTAAATGTTAGTTCATTCATATCAAAACAATCGATGTTTGTGATTAAATTATAATTACCAAGAAATTTAATTATTTTTGTTAAAATGCGCAACAACAAAAAAGTCGATCTAGTGACGGGAGGGTGGTTTCAAGCCCCGGAGATCAATTTTTTTTAACTGAATTTTAGAAGGAGGCGTTGGACCCCCGTTGCGACATGGCGTAAGTAAATCGGTGACCTTGTATCCTCCAAATCAAGCCCCATTCCCCCAAAATCTCTATCTCCCCCTCCACTCTCTCTCTCTCTCTCTCACACACACACACACGAATTGAAGCTTATGGTAGTGGTGCTCGACGTGTGTCTCGGTGGCGGTGAATACATGTACGGTGTTATCTCTCTCTCACACATTCTCTCATTCTCTCCCACTCTCACTCTCTCTTCCCTCGAATCAACGGTGGCAGCGGCGTACTGAAGTTCTTTCGGCAACAGCGGCTTCTCTCCCGCTCTCTGCCAACATGTTTGTTCTCCCTTCTCTCTCTCTCTCTAACATTGATCTGCTCTATCCCGGCAACCCTTCTCCCCTCCTGAACAGATCCAGCGACCCTCTCCCCTCCCTCGGCAGTCCATTCCCGGTGGCAGTCTCCTCTTTAATTAAGAAGGTTAGTGTTTTATTTGTTTTAAATAATTAGGTATTAGTTAGTTCTAAGTTTAATTAGTTTAGTTTAGTTGATTAATTTTTTTATTAGGTAGTTAATTAGTTTGGTTGATTAGGATGATGATTAGTTAATTAGTTATACTTGATCAGGTATTTAATTAGTTTAGTTAAATTGTGTGAATTTGTGATTTTTTTTTATTATGATTAGGTTAGTTGATTATGCGAGTTTTTTTTATTATGATTAGGTTAGTTGATTATGTGATTACTATAATTTTGTGAATTATCATAATTAGGTTAGAATGTTGTTTATTATAATTGTGAGTTTAAATTATGCTATAATTTAGGCAAGACTTTGCAAGAGACTGCTCATCACGACTTGTTAGCATCTATCTAGCATACTTTGTGAATGAATATAAATTTCACACCACGATGTATGGGACGCACAAAGTGACAATGAATAGGGGTGTTTGCATAAAAGGGGCTGGTTACAGCAGTGGTGAGAGTGACTACTATGAGAGATTACTATAAGTGGTGGAAGTTAATTATCCTAGTTTGCCCGTTAAAAAAACCATCATCTTCAAATGTGAATGGTTTGATACTATATCATCTAGGACACAAGTTCATTCTTTATACAAGATGTTGTCTATCAACCACATATAAAAATACTCGGGGGTGATACATTTGTGCTAGCAAGTCAAGCTATTCAAGTCTTTTATTGTTCATATCCAAGTTTGAATAGGTCAAAAATGATTAGTTGGCAGTTTGTAAGACACAAGCTCGTGCCAACGTACACGTCCCATCACAATAGTCTAGTTCTATTATCTCTCCACCTTTACAAGAAGATAATTTTCTCACAGTGGCTGAGCTTGTCATAAACGAAAATTGTGTTGATGCTTTGGTAGATGTGGATAGAGATATAGACATAGAAGATGACGATGAAGAAAATGTGGACGAGGATATTGACTTCTCTAATGGTTATACTAATACCAATGATGATGACAACTAATTATAAGTTAAATATTTGTTTACTTAATTTACATTTTTATTAGATATTGATATACATATGATATATGTGTATGAATATGTTAGATGTCGAGTAGCCGAGGTGGTAGAGGCAAATATATCCCTCATCGGCTGGCGTATTTGTTTCCAGGGGCGAGATTCCTCTGCACCTGGCAGCTCATCCATACCCTCAGATTCATTGGAGACTCAACCTTTACCAGAGACATCTACATGGTCTACGATGATGGGTGCTTCAAATCGAGGGATATCATTGGGTATTCCTGATACACCAGGAGTTGTATCATCCACATTGGTACCGTCGACGGCTCAACAACACATCACTTTAGCAGCTGAAGGGTATGTATAGACTATAGAGTTCATTTTATTTTTTACTTAAAATTTGTGTTCACATAATACTCTTAGTTTGATCTGTTGATTACAATATGTTTAAGATCATTGCATCCACCACATAAGGTGGCCACTGAGATTACTAACATTTTCAAGACGTATGTGGATAATGAAGGATATACATGGAGATTCGTATCAGAGGATACGAAGAGGGTTTACTTTGACGAATTCTAGGTAATTTTTAATATTTCTTATTTTAATTTATTATGTGTATTGATTATATATAATTCATTTTTTGTCTATCAATTTTGCAGAAGTTGTTCTATTGGGATGCGGCTATTAATGCCTAAGTTTGCACTAAGTTTTATTTCAAAGCCGTTGAGAGGTACAAGGATTGGGAGTGCAAAGCGAAGGCTCGTAGGTCGACAAAAGGTCGGCTTCAGGAGGTGTTTGAAGTGGCGTGGGCCACTTGGTGTTTTTATTGGGATTCCGAGGCCGCCCAAGAAGTTTCACGCAAGACAAAGACTAATCGTCTTGCCGATGTGGACGGACCTGGTAGCGGTCCAACCACACACAAATGAGGGTCTAGGAGTGTTGCTTCGTATGCTGCAACTATTGTAAGTAATTTATTTATCTATTATTTAGTTTCATTTTTATAAACATGTGTAAATAACATTATGATGAGAAAATTCGTTTTTTATAGTTTTAAAAACTTATCTCACGTTGCAAGTGCACAATCGAGTAGCAAAGAGAAATAATGTCGAACACAAGGAATTAATGCAATTCAAAGCATGCAAGCATCATTACTCGAATTCTTTCGCTATTTAAACCAAATAAAATTTTTGGGAAGTTGTATACTATGAATGAAAATGTAAGCAACAAGATAATGCAAAGCAAGAACATAAAATTGACCAACTAAATTGATTTAAACAATAAGAAAAAAAAGCCCTAGGAAAATGTTCGTTAATAGGGGTGCAATCATTAAATATGGATAATATGATTATTCAATTCACACAAAATTGATAAGAAATTAGTCCAAGAGATTTCTCAAGCCTCAAGGACATTTGGATTAAACACAATTCCCCTATCTCTAGGGTTGAATTAATATCTAGCTTAATCAAGTCCAATCAATTACCAACATCAATTAAACATCAATATCTCGATTTAACATTAAATTGAATTCACAAATCATTTACCCCATGTAAAATTGCTTCTCTCAAAGCCAATTAAACATTAAAATCCTACCCCAAGGTGGCCATTCCAAGGGAAGGGGCAATCAAAGCATGATATATGAAAGAAAAGGGGAAAAAACACATATCCATATTTAATTCAAACACCCATTATTAAATCACATCACCCTAGAACATAAAAGGTTTAGCTACTCATAATCCAAATAAAACAAATACCAACAAGAAATAAATTCATAGATTAAGATAAGAATAAACCCGAAATGTGAAATACAATCCTTCAATCTTCAAATACTCCACAATTCCAAAGCCTCAAGAGCAAAAATCTATAAAATGAGCTAAAAAGGGTAAAAATATGGGGGCTTGCCCTAAAATTCAAACTAAGGATCCCTTTTATACTAGGGATAATTACATAGGCTAACAAAAATAAAAAATGAAAAGGAAAAGCATAAATTCGGAATGGGATAGAGAGGCGCGAGACGGGGTTGGTCGTGCCCCACTCGCGTCTCGCACTCGCGCCTTGACTTTTAGGGCCTCTGTGTAGACGTCCGGTCGCGCCTGATCTGAACTCGTCGGGTCGTACCCTGTGGTGCCAGCGTGCAGCTCGCTCCTAGCCTATGCACGGGCCGCACCTTGGCTCGATGTTTCCTGAAGACTCGATTCGCTCGATTTGACCCTGAAAGGTGAGAAATTTTGTCAAAAACACTTATTGCAAAACTTAACTATTTTCATGAGAAAAGCATTAAAAGGGTAAAAATATAACGGAAAACAAACTAAGATGCTCGGATTTAGGGTGAAAATCTCGCGTGTCACATTATTTTAATCCCGCAGTCTTAGGAGAGAGGTGTCCCTATAGCTGAGATGTTGTTAAGCACCTTCTACAAGATGCATCGCATTGATGATGGGCATTACACTGACCCGAAAGCTGCTTGCATTGCTGTAAGTTATTTAAATTTTAAATAATGATTATAGTTATTTTAAATGATTAGATTTAATTTTGAAAAATGTAAAATGCAGGAAAAGGTGGATGAATTGTAACCGAGTGAGGCCAGCCGCTTCCCGATGGTACAGAGCCTCCATCTGTAAATAGGAATGCGATATATGTCGAGTGGGCCGTCCGATCAGATAAGGGTCGCGTTTTCGAATTAGGGTCTCTGTACACCGACACGCAATTGTTTGTCAGGACGTCGAGTTATGATTCTAGTGCCACCTCACCCTCAATGCTTACTAATTGAGGTTAGGGAGTTAACTTATCAGCTTTGAGTCAGATGGAACAGGAGAAATTACTGCAGCAAGTCCACAACCTTGAAGCCAAACATATGGAGGCTGAAGTTAGGCAAATGAATGGCGATGTATTGCAGGCTCAGACAATTAGGTTGAGGGCCTTGATCGACCAGCTTTAGGCGAACTGATGTGCATAGGCTGAGGCGAGGCTAGTCAAATGAGAAAGTTGCTCCCACATCATCGGCTAGCTAAAGAAGAGCACCACCGGGACAAAACTAGACATGCACTGATGTGGGAACATCTTTACCGCCGCCTTGATATCGAGACGGTCTGCCATAACCTCTTCATTTATGCGTTTGAGATATTTATACATTGATAATCGATATTTTGTATTTGACATTACTTTATTTAGTACATTATATATTATCTTTTATTTTAGTAATATTGTTTATCGTGTTTTACAGATATTTGCAATATAAATTAATTAAATGAATAATAAATAAAATAATGATTACATATATATAATAAACTGGCGACGGGGACCGACCCAGCGACGGGGTAAAGTCATTGCCAAACACACGAGAACACGGTTGATTTGGCGCCGCTTAGTGTCGGGGCTGCACCGTGGCCAGCCAGCGACGAGATGCATCGTCGCTGCCTCAGTCGCCAAGTCCGGCTACAGCCCTAGTGATGGTGCCCACCGTCTCCAACTCCCAGCGTCTTAGCTACACCATTTTTGGCAACGGGGTGGTTCTCGTCGCCAACCACTGTAGTGTCGGGGTTGTACAATTCCGGCGACCCGAAACTCTGTTGTTAATCTGACTTTTTTTGTTGCGATGTTCAAACTTGACATTGAAAATTAAATTATAATTGAGCCAAAATATTGTATGAAAGCTCAGAGCTTCTCCAACCGAAGTATCGAACCCCAAAATCCATTTTTCAGTTACAATTCTTCTCCAACCATCTTTAAAAAATAAAAACACAGCTGCAATTTAGTGATAAATTACTTATCTCTCCCCAAAATGCATATATTATTTTGTCCTTCACGTGTTTAATTATAAATTTATAATAGTGGTATTATTTAGTATTAATCATTATTTTTTAGACAAAAACTTGTATGAGACTGTCTAACGGGTCGCTTACGTTAGACTGGTCAAATAAAACCCAAACCCATTCCAAACCCGCCCAAAACCCACCCCCAAGCCCAATTTCGCACGCATGCCCATGTCTTACCCGCGCTCCCATGCGCAGCTACTGGAGTATCACTAGGTATAAGTAAAGTATCACTAGGTATAAAGTAAGTATCACTATGTGTGAAGTATCACTAACAGTGAAGTCAAGTATCATTAACTATGAAGCGAAGTATCATTAGATATAAATTTGATGAAATACATTAACTATTAAGTGAAGTATCATTAGATATTAGATATAAATTTGGCAAAATATCATTAACTATTGATTGAAGTATCATTAGATATATATCTAGTGAGTATCATTAACTGTCTGTGAAGTATCATTAATTATGGATGAAGTATCATTAACTTGGAAGTGGAGTATATGATATTAGTGATGCTTCATTTTTTTTTACTAGTGATAATTACTTCATAATTAGTGATACTTTTCTATTGTTAATTTAATAATTAATGCTTAATCATCGGGAATTTTCATTTTAATGAAAATATAACTTTTATGTTGTTAAGTATCATTAGCATTGATGTGAAGTATCATTAATTATGGATGAAGTATCATTAATAAAATCATTATAAAAAAACACACAACTTCTAACTCTTTGTAGTGAAGCGTAAATTGGAGGTGAAAAAAAAACTACCAAAAAATAAGAAAAAAAAGTGTATATATGTGCTGCAAAAAAAAAAAAAAAAGAAAGGTCGAGACCTTGAGTGTTAGAGAGAGGGGGTGGGGTGGGGTGGGGTGGATGGTGGGGATGCGAGGAAAAAAAAAAACGATAAAAGGGCCAGCGAGAGAGGGAGTTGGGCTTGGGCTGGGGTTGGGGGGCTGGGGTGGGGGATGGGGATGGCCGAAACAAAAAAAATAATAATAAAAAAATTAAATCCGGGTCGGGTTAGGATCCGTCTAACGGAAGCGACCCGTTAGATCGTCCTACAGGAGTGTGCCTCTATTTTTTATTGTTTATTATATGTTTAAGTCATATAGTAATATTTTATTTTGTATGATATGATGATTGCTAAACATTTTTAATAGATGATTTGTGAATATAAAAAATATAAGAGATCTAATTTGTAAATAGTATGATACAAAACCAATCCAACACGAAGGATCTCGAAAGACCCAAAAATATCGTATATGTTTCTTTTGTATGACAATAATATCTTGTAATATTTCTTAAATGAAATCAGGGGTGCTTAATTGGTTTAAAATTTTCAATGATAAAGAATGGTTCAGATAAAACGGAATGTTGCTCTTTTAAAAAAAAAAAAGGATAATCATGGAACAACTCGTTATGATTAGTCATTTTCTAAAAATTAAAAAAAGATAATATAAAATCACTGAAAAAAGACAACTGAAAAAATAGTATATTTATATATATAAAAGTAAGAAAGTATGCCTTTTATAGTAACTTAATGTTTTCCCGCCAAAAACACCTATTACATTTAGTAAGTTGATTTATATATATATATATATATATATATATATTAACACTTGATTGTATGTTAATTATATAATATAATATATTATAATACATAGTGATTTATAATATATCAAATACATATAATAAAATAACTGTTTAATTATATATTATATAAAAGCAATATAATACAATAAATTAAGCATATAATATAATAGTACGGATAGACATCAATATATATATATATATATGATATATAATATAATAACTATATCGACATTTGTGACGGGAAATTATTTCTACATATAATACACACACACACATATAATGCAAAGTAATATGATGATGTTTTATAATATAAATTGTTTTTTATAAGAAAGTAAACATATATAATATGCATAATAATTAATATTAATATATGTATATATACTATAATATATATTTTAATAATATAATACAATTAATATAATAAAGTGATTTATATAATATATGTTTATTTGTATGCATACATAATAATTAATCTATATATAAATAATAATTTATTTTTATATATCAATATATCCTATATATATATATATGCATAAATACAGCTCTATCTCCTCCTCACTATTTCTTGCAACATCATTTCCCAACTTATTTACAGAAGTATAATTCAGGGAATATAAAATTTTGATACAAAAAATTAAATTTGTTTATAGGGAAATTATTTAATGGTTGAAAGTTGAAACTAAACATAATTAACTCTAAATTAAAATGTCTACTACAATCAACTCCAAATTGACGCCTAATTTTGATTTTATGATGACATAATTTACCACCGTAATTGTGGCACTCCTAATTAAGGCATTAAGCACGCCCATTTTGTGCTTAAAATATATATTAAGAAGAAGGCTGTCATTGTATTTAATTTGGAAGCAAACAGTAGCAACTACAAAACAATGATCTATAAATATCGAATGAAAATTGTGTAAAAGAATTATGTAGAAACATATTTCATAATTATTTGCGTATAAACATCTTGAGTTGAAGATGCTGGGGTGGCGAGTTTAATTTCGTTTCTGAATATTAGTTTTTTTCATAATTCATTTTCCTGATACTACCCCAATATCAGGCATTTGTTTTTCCTAATTACAGAAAAATGCATATTTTTTCCTAATTACAGAGGAATGCGATGAGGTCGAGATTCAAGAGAGAAACCAGAAAATAACCCAATTAATGCTGACGGTGGAAAAAAAAGAAGGCGGCGGATAGAAGGTAAAAATAATGATGAGAAGGTGGAGAATCATACATGAAGGAACCGCGAAATAGATTTGGCTTTATTTTCTCCTTTTTTATATTTTAATTTCTTAATAATACATATTTGAATCCGTTAATTTAGATATATGCAAGTAAATATATAAAACTAAATACTATAAATAAGCACAATTTATATTGAAGGTCTCAATAGATCCATTTTTTTTAATACAATTGAATTGCTTTTAATGTTATTGATTACAATAAATTTTGATTAACAAATTTGTGCACATTTAATTTAATAAATTGCCACATTTTTGTGCACATCCAATTCAAAATGTGAGCTTTAAGATGGATTTTTGAGGTCTATAAATACCGATTGTTATATCACGATTTTTTTAACTCCAATTTGTATGTTCATGTTTGATGATCTACTTTATTTATTTGTACCGATATTCTTATTTTGTAATTTGATTTTTCATTACTATTTTTTTAAATTAATGCTATGTTGTATAGAATAGCACAATTACTTCAAATTTTTTAGGAGATGTCACTATTCATTATTGCTTGAGAGTTTTAAAGTTCATTTCATCAAGATCTATTATCTATGCTGATGAGTGCATAAATTGCACTCATTTTGAGTGCATTTTGAACTTAGTTACCTTGTAAATATGTTGTGATTATTGTATATATTGCTTTTTTTTTATTTTGTGTAATGTGACCAATATAGGGAATTTTTGGGTAAAACAAATGCAAAAAGGAGTCAAGTTGAGAATTGATCGATCAACGCTTGCACAAAGACGAGAAAAGACAAGAAAAAGAAGCAAAAGGCCAAAAGCGACACTGAAACGCGAGCTACTCAGAGTCGCGCCACAACCGCCCTGCAGAGCGACCCCAAAAAGCGACTCTTTTAGTCGCGCTTTGACAGCTTCAGGGAGCGTGTTTTCTTCAGTTGGAACGCGACCTCAAAGAGCGAGCACCTCAGGTCGCGCTTCACAAGCAGAAGAAAGCGCGACCCTAAAACGCGATCACCTGGGGTCGCACCACAAATTCAAAGAGCAGCCCGACCATAAAACGCGACCCCTTTGGTCGCGTTCAAACGGCTTCAAAGAGATGTTTTTCTTCAGTCCAAACCCGACCCCAAAACACGATCACCTGGGGTCGCGTTTCGTCTTGACGGATTTCAAAACTTGACTTTTGGCACTCCATTATTGGTCAATTACTTATGTATATTTGAGGGGGTTTTCAAAACAGAACCCATAACCCTTAGAGACGAAAATACACTTAGAGAAACACCAAGATTGAGGATTTTTGAAGATCAAGAGGAAGGAGGAAGATTCAACCATCCATTTGAACATCCAAATCATAGGATTGAAGAAGAGTATTCTACATTGAATTTTATCACTTCTTCTCCCTTCTTAAACTTGTATTTAGAATGAGTTTTTGTTCTTGTTAGAAAAATAACAAGAAAAATGTTACTTAAAACACTGAAAAAGACTGAATAGTGCTGAATAAAAAGTAAAAGGAAAAAACAAAAACTAAACAAACGAACTGAAAAAAAAAAGTTTAAAAGAAAAGTGCATTTATTTGTTCGCGAGTGAGGACAGCCTCATAAATGTTTATTTATTTATAGAGTCCAAAAAATAATTTGAAATTTAGAATATTAAACATCGATCGCTCGCTTTTATAATCGGCTTCACATACATAAAGTTGAGATTGCTTCGTGAGTTCTTATCATGTATGTTTGATGAGGAGGGCAACTTGATCAACGGGGGTGGTTAGTCATAATAGATAATCATTGATTTTTTATTTATTTCGGACTCCACAAAATACCAACTTTCTTATTTTATTTTATTTTCTATATCGTTTCCTTGTTCTATTGCCCCCTTCCCGAGTTTTCCTTCAATTTTTTTTTTAAAAATCCCCTAAAAATAAACATTAACCTTCTCAGTTAAATATAATCTATCTATATAATATTTAAAAGTAAGATATTCACCTTTAATAGTAAGTATAAAAATTTCCCGCCTATTTACATTTGTCAAAAACAGAAATTAAATATAATATAAATTATATAATAATTATTTATATTAATCAATTGTTTGAAAAAATCATCACCCAAAAATCCTCATATGTTGATTTATATATAGTATAGGTAGATTTCGATTGTCAAATTAAACTCATGCAATCATTTAAATATTATATATACATCTTTATCTCTAATATAATTAATATATATATATAGAGAGAGAGATTATAAATTATCGATTATATATATGATGTATATTGTTTATATTATGATATATAAATATAAATATATATAGAGATATATATGATTAAGATATAAATTCCCTTATTAAACATCAATAATTAAGTTATATTTAATTAGTCAAATATACCTTATTAAAAGAAAAATTAAATATGCATAGATATATATAAGATCACCCATCATGAAATATTAAAACAATTTGGGATTTCCTAACTTTTCTCACTCAATGCTCATTCAAAAAATTCGGGAATCCCTAGCTAATTTAGTCAAACTTACCATACTAAGTTGTAACGTGAATATATATAGATTGGTAAAATTATGTATATGGAAGCCATTTAATTTTCTCTATAAATACCTAGAGAATCGTTATTTAAATATTATATTATTCTTTTGCATCCATCTTTGTGAAAAAGCGAGTTTGTATTTTTTTTTCCCGCATTACATGTAGCATATAATTGTTGATTGTTGATATCATTCTTTGTGTTTCTCCCATTTTTCTTATGATTCAAGAAAGGAGGGTCTAATGTGAAGATGACTCAAATGACGACCTTTCAATTGGACAAGCAAGATGGATCATATATTCAAATTTTCAGCGTAGGTTGGAGATTATCTCGAAAAATGAGTTTATTTTTTTAGTGTAAGTCGGAGGTAATTTCAAAAAATAATGCTCGATACAACGCCAAAATAGAGAAACATAAAGGTATGTGAAACACAACATATTTTAGAACTGTATATACACTTTGTATATCCGATTCAATATATTGAAACAAATTGGCCCGGTGAGCTCTTTTTAATGTCTTTTTTTTTCTTTTTTCTTTTTTTGACAATTAGGAGCAATATAATGTATTTACAATTCAATGCAGTTATAATTGTAATTGAATGATCCAATGTGTAATGTTAGCTCGTGTCTAATTTGCGAATTAGTAGTATATTAATTCATTATTCATACTGTTATTTTTTTAGATATTTTTTTTTTGTAACAATTTTTTATTTTGTTATGTTTTATGTGACTAATTCTTTTTATTTTTTTAACTATTACGATGACTTGGGATGAATGATTCATATTATGATTAGGTTTGTGGTAAATTTAGTTGCCTAATTAAAAATTCATAATAATTGAATGGTAAGGAATGGTATTATTTAAATTTATTTTGAATTTATTTTACGCGTTTGATATATTTTTTTCTATTTTTATATTTTGATGGTATAACTAATTTTTTTAGGATAACTAAATTATTTTATTAACATAACACCTTAAATTTTATGTAGCTCCAATAGCCTTTTCCAATTCATCCCAAAAGAATTAAATTGTCATGTTTATTGACATCAAGAACATAAAATAAGAAATATTTTTGGATACTATTTATATGTGTATATATATATAATTAAAAGTATTGGTTATACCATAAAAATACAATAGATTGAAGATAATAAATATAGATTTTATTCAAATAATGTGATTAATTAATATTGCATTTTATAATTTTATCTATTTATAGTTTGAATTGTAAGATTAATTGACAAAATATACGTTATTTACTTGTGTATAATATTAATTTGAGCTACAAATTGGGCTTTGCGGTAAAGAAGGATTTTGATGATTTGACGAATCATAACAATGGAACATGTAATGCCTTTTCATAATTTTTAATTTCAAGAATAAATTAAATAATGGTTAAATTTTGAAATTATGACACCAAAAAATGGTTTAATTCCACAAATATATAAATTACATATTTGATTTTCATAATAAATCGCACAATTTTCATACGTGTACACATATCAAGCATCAAAAAAAGAATAAAGTCATCATCCAATTTTTATATGATTACAAAATATCTATGTGACATCTAAATTTAATCTACATCTAATTTTACTTTATTTGCTTAATTTGTATTTTGAATAAAATTATTTTACAAAATTGAGAAAAGATTGTTTAAAGTAGCCCAAAAGTCTGGTGGGGCAAAAATATATGCAAATTATCAAATTGAATAATTTTCCAATAATCAAAGTATCCAATATATTAAATCGTATCTTTCAAACTTTTCATTTTAATGAATTTTTTTTTCTTAAATTACTAATTAAGAAAATTGTATTTCCCATTAAATTTCTCCAACAATTGAGCAAATCAGACTATTTGCTTAATAAATTGGTCAATTAGCTCAGTTTTAGTTAATTAAACAAATGGCGTGGTTAATTTTCCTAATTAACTGCCATAATTTTACTTATATTTTCAAAATGCAAATCAATAATGTGCAATTAGTATAAAATTAAAACAAGTAACATTATTTTATAATAAAAATATATAATATTTACCCAAAGTACTTAATATATAAATATATATATATATATATTTATGTATGTATATAAAGAAATTGTGTACATATGCATCTATATTTTTGGACAGTTTATCACCATGTTATATTTTGTGATTTTTTTATTATAATCTATTTATCTGTTTATATTTTGACAAATTAAATTAACCACAGTACAATGACGTGTACAAATTCAACGGGCAATTTAATTACACATTTGTAAAACATCACATTTCAAATGCCTTTTTTTAGTTATAATTTAGATATTGAATTAGATTAATATTCAATTTTTTGCAACTTCACTTTTTGTGATAAACTTGGGGGGGGGGGGGGGGTTAGGAAGTTTCCAAGGTACTGTGCACGTGAGGACAAAACACAATATAATGACATGTATTGGTTGTGAAAGTTTCTCAGGTGGCGTACGCGTGCAAGTGAGAACAAAACTCATTGAAAAAAATTGTGTTGGTTTGTGAAGACAAAACACGTTAAAAAGATTTGTGTTAGTTTGTGGGATAACCTTCAGTCCGGAAGTGGGCCATTACATTTATTTACTCAATTCATGATTGAATATAATTTTATTATTGTACATAAATTTTTTTAATAAAAATTCCTGTGCATCGCATAAGTGATATACTAGTTTACGTCTAAAAGTGAAGAAATAAAAAACAATGATTACTAAATGTATATCAATTAATATGTTTTTTTTAGAAAAAATAATATCTCCCGCTATTAAAGAAAGGGTCAATTGCCTTAAAAATCATAAACTTTAAAGGTACACAACTAAAATATCAACTTTGAATTCGTGTGTTATTCATCATCCCCAAATTTTTATAAAACAAATTGACCTTTAATCCAACGTATAATTTGCTCGTCTCTTAGAGTCCGTCATGATTCGACCATTAATTTTTGAAAATGACGTCAGAGTGGTCACACTTGTATGTTAGATTGAATGTCAATTTGTTTTATGAAAATTTGATTGAATAACACATAAATTCAAAATTGGTGTTTTAATTGCTTACTTTTAAAGTTCATGCTAAATTTAAAACCGATCTCAAAATTTATGATTTTTAAAACAATTAATTAATCATTATTAGAATGGAGATGTGAAAATATAGAAGGTGAATTATTTGACTATTTCGAGCATATTTCTATTTAATAAATAAAATATAGTAGTATTATATATTTATGAAGACTTGGTGACTTAATTTCAACATGCAGTATGAATTATGAACCAACTCCTTATTTTTATTAACGTCTAAGATCATCTCCAAGGGGAACGATAAAATCTATTTTGTAGTAGAATAATGGCTCCAATGGAACTGAAAACTCAATCGCAAATTGCATTTTTCAACCTTTTCTCTCTCCTGCAACTGGAAATTTGTATTTTACTGTTCAACGAACGCAAATAAATTCTGAAATAATTTAATTGCTAATTAGTTCATTTTTTATTTATATGTTGGCACTTGTTGAAAATTTAATTGCTATTCAGTCCTTTTTTTATTTATGTATTTAATTACTTATCAATTTGTGGTTTATATATTTAGTGATTTTTATTTTATTTTTATACCTATTATTTAATAATTTAAATATATATTTTTAATCCTTTTATAATTTCAATCTCTTTGTTGATATTTATCAAAATTATAATCGTAGATATTAGAGAAACACCATTAATTAAATTCTAAAATTTATAAAATGAACATAAAAAATTATAATAATAATAATAATAACATTAAAATAAATAACATATTCCGTAAATTGAAAATTGGAATATATTACACACAACGAAATTTATACCAGAACCCGATCCTCCAATATTATCAAAAAGTGGCCCATTGAATTGGTTGCAAAAGAATCTTGCGGATATAAAAAGTTAAGATGTCTAGTTTGTAAATTTTGATAACTATAAATGTGTTATTGAAAAAAGTTAAAAAGTTGTATAAGAAGAAATATACTGAGAATATTCTTTTGAGTTTGAGAATGAGTTTGTTGGTTGGAGATAAATTACGATTCGATGTGACAGGTACTGCATTTTGAGTTTGAGTTTAGCGTTTTCACTTGGAGATGGTCTAAAGAACTAACAGATTCATCACTGTTTCTACTTGTTCAAATTGATAGAAGTTGAGAATTGGAAAACACGCATTTTAATTGAAATTCGTTTGTACGCCTATTTTACGAATGATTATTTCGAGTCTCAATTACATGACTCCATTTTAATTTGACACAATATAATTTTGATAATTACACATTTACAGTTAAAACAAGTGTAACGTGGGAGTGTCGTGTGCCGATCAATTATAAAATTTCCAGCAAAAATTACATATTTTACAGTTTTCATTTACAACTTTGATGCTGATATGGATGATCATGTGACATGTATCAATTTAATTTCACACCATTTATTAAATCTAAAAATTATAGAAAAAAGTACCATGAAGACAAAACACATAAAACTCGAACATAAATAACCACAATTATAATATGGAAATATTTAAGTAAACAATTAGCAAATTATTATTTACAAAGGGTCTCAGTAATCATAAAACCTTAAGAAGTAATTGTGTGTAATTCAAATAAGAATTAAATGCTTTGAAAATTATGAACAAGCAAAATAAAAATTTAGTTGAATGTCGGAAAAATACAATTTAATATTATTTATCACTTTGAAGTAAATTTGTGACTAGACTTCAATCATCAAAACTTCCCCAACTCAAAAAATAGTGTGTGAGGCCTCAACTCTAATTTACGTGTATCTGTGCGAAAGTATGCAAATTAATTAATGACACGTACAACCACATTCTGACGATTTCTACTGAAATTGCGCAAAACACACGGACCACCACAATTATAAAGGGGTTTAAATATTTATCGCGCATCTGTGTATCAGAGAAAAACAAAAGTGCTTTAATATATCATACTTATAGTAGTGAGTTATTCAAATAACTAGAATGACTCGTATGAAATTTGTGTAGTTACTTTTTATTTTACTTAAAGTTATAAATATAAAATAATTATAATGTACTGTGTAGTTGAAGAGCATAAACATTATCAATTAAAGAGGATAAAAAATGAAATAATAAAAAAAAACATTAATCTTTTTATTTTCTTAAATTTATAGTTTGTTCATTCAAAATAATATTTATCGTTTCTTCGACGTGGAATAATTTATTAAAAAATGATTTATTTAATTATTTAAAATATATTTCAAATTGCAAACTCAAATACATTTAAATTTTTAAAAATTTCAATATATTTAATTGAATAAATTTTTTTGTATATTTATGTATATTTAATTAATGAAATATTATTTAAATATATATAATAATAAATTGATAGATATTTAAATTAAAAATAAATAAATACAAAAAAATAAACATATCTAATTTAAAAAAACTAATATAATTTTAAACTCAAAATAACAATATAAATAGAACAAATGAAAAAAGATGATTGCTCTTAGCTTTAAAAACTACTCCCTCCATTTCTGAATAACTATCATTCTAACATTATAATTTTGTTTCAAAAAAGTGTTATTCTACAAATTCGAGCAAAAAAAATCACATTTTGCACATATTTTGCCCTCATTTAATGAATTTTTAAAAAAATATTTATATTTGGCTCATTTAATGTACTTACACAATGGTATATTAGATAATTTAATTAATTTATTAATTTGCATGCATTCATCCAATACGACATTTATATAGAAACGGAGAGAGTAATAAATATTAAAATAAATAGGAGTAATTTCATTGAATTCAAATCCATATTGTGCAAGAATAATAACTACAACATATTTATCCAAAATTCTCATTACATTCAAAACATATAGCATCATGTGAAATTGTATTAGAAATTAGTTATTTTTTAAAAAAAATATATTAACAAATATGTATTCATTTAAGCTTAATTTTGCAATATTAATTTCATCTATTTGATAATACTACAATAACACAAACTAATTCATATAAAAAAAGCAATGCATAATGCATAATTGAGCAATCAATAGGTTTGTGGATTTTATTGGATAGATATCAATAGAAATAATATATAAATGTCCAACTAATAATTTTGCAATTTAGTGTTAAATTAAAATATAATCGGACCAATATTAATATGAATATTTCTACATAATTATAAAATAATTGTTCAATAATGACAATTTTAAAAAAATAACATTAAACTGTAGTTCATCATAAAGAAAAATAGGTATCCAACAAATTTACGTGTATATATCATTATATGGTTAATTGCTTTAAAAATCATGAATTTTGAACTTAGTTGCAAATTTAATATGAACTTTAAAAGTGGGCAGTTAAAACACAAACTTTGAATTTGTGTGTCATTCAACATTCTCAAAATTTTAAAAATAAATTGATCTCCGATCCAACATATAACTACTCGTTTCTTCGAGCCCGTCATGAATTGACCATCAATTTTTGAAAATAACATCAAAGTCACCATAATTATATATTGGATTGAAGGTGAATTTGTTTTATAAAAAAATGGGGATGTTGAATAATATATATATATATGTGTGTGTGTGTGTGTATACATATTCAAAGTTGTATTTTAATTACATACTTTTAAAGATCATGTTAAATTTACAACTAAGTTCAAAATTCATGTTTTTTAAAGTAATTAACCCATCATTATATCAACAAAATTGAGTCCCACAACCATCCCAATAACAAAAAATGGATAAAAATACTTATAGTGGTGAGTTATTCAAATAATGTCATAAATTGAACCGTATATTAACTGGTAAAAAATACCTACCACAAGTCTTGATATTTATTGTGCAGGTCTAAAATTCACTAAACTACTCACAGTAAGAGTAAGTGCATATTTAATCCAGAATTTCACATCGTTGATACAAAATCATCATGCTTTTTTTTTTAACATGTATTATTTTTGTACTATTTATATTTAATTAAATAGAATACTTATAATACCCTACCACGATTAATCTTGTGTTATCTTTAGATAATATTTACATAAAATTGCACTACTACTATTTAATTTATAGAGTCTTAATAATATATGTCTTAGAATTAAGTACGCCTTGGTTTTAGCATCTGAATATCTTTAAATCAAACTAACGTACGTTTTTAAATAAAAACCATAAAAGTAATAGAATAATGAATAAGCTGCATTCTTGATTCTTTTAAAAGACCAAACAATCTTAATGAATTTTGGTTGGGTTAGTTAAACATGTAGCCATACTTCCACTCGATGGTTGGAATTGGATACGTCAATGTTTTTAATTTAATGTTGAAAAATTGAGTTCAGTAAAATGAGTTGTCTTATTTTGTCATATTTTTTTATACCAAACTATTGAATTTTGGATGAATTAAATGATACTATATGATTAATATATGTTTAAAAATATAAATAGATTATCATTTTATAAAAGTTTTTTTTTTACCCAAAATAAAATATATAAACAGGTTAATAACCTTCTAAATGAACTACTTATTTATATGTGTAAATTATTTTCTTAAATAAGTGATATGCCTAAATTAACTTGATAAACTATATTGACCCACAAAAAAATGAAAAATTAGAAGGGAAAAAACTTTATGATCTACAAGCGTCCGAAAACCAATTTACCTAGTTTTAAGAAAATAATACCATTCAAAAAAATAAAATAAAAGATATGATATACTTTTTCTAAACTCCATTAAATGAAATTTACGTTCAACGTTCAAAAATCCAATTATTATTGTACTCAGCTCTAAGTTATTAAATTACTTTAAAAGAACCATTTTAAAAAAATGAACTTTTAAAGCAAATAATGCAAACACACTTCTTCAATATTTTTAAAATAATGAGCAAACATAAATTCAACATCTAGATCGCACCATCATGCGAAATTACCAAACCGACCTTACAGCTCACACAGCGTATCTCAATCATATCAAGTTTATCGATATTTGTTTAATAAAGGGCCACAACGACCCTGCCATGCCCTTAACCGTAATAACACAAAGGCTAATTCCGTCATTACACCAGAATGCCACTAAACCCGCTCAGCCGCTGCGATCAAGGCACGTGCCCCTACTGTACCGCCAGCACTCCATCCGACGGCTGCCACCCCCTCCGCAACAAACACAGAGAAAACACAGAGCCAAGAGAAGGTGAACCGTAACAACCATCCATCCAATCAGAGCGCTCGGATTGGCTTCACGCAGATCGATGACGTGGCTGTAGAAATTTGAAATCCCGCCCAAACCCGGACTTCAATTTGGTTTGTGAGTGAATTTTGGAAGAATTTTTGAGGCTCTTTCCTTTCAGACCCCTTATCCCTCCCTTTCTCATATACCACTCTCACTCACGCACACACTACCAACGCAAAGCATATCTCTTCGTGTTTCTCTCTCTAGCACTCTCTCTCTCTCTAGACCTCTCATTTTTAGGTGAGTTCGTGTCTCTGTCTCCACCGAGTCGTGCCGATTCTCGACGATTCTGACCGAGTTTTGCTCATTTTTTGCAGTTTCGCCATGAAAGGAGGAAGATCCAAGGCTGAGTCGAAGAAAGCTGATGCGAAGTAGGTTTTATGTATTATTTTTTGTTTAGACCTGTGATTTCTGCTTTATGAGTTTGTATCTGTGATTAATTTGTTTATTAATTTATTTATTGTTTCGGAAAATATAAATAGGCTTTCGGTGAAGAAAGGAGCTGCAGCCGGGAAAAAACCTGCGGTGAAGAAGGGAAAACCGGCGAAGGATCCGAACAAGCCTAAGAGGCCTGCCAGTGCTTTCTTCGTCTTCATGTATGGATCTTATTTTCCAGTAATTTTTATCCGTTGTTTATTTGAGTTTTAAATTTATTTTTGTGATTTAATTTCTGTTTAATATTCAGGGAGGACTTCAGGAAGACGTACAAAGAGAAGCACCCGAACAACAAATCTGTCTCCGCTGTGAGTATTTCTACCTCTCTCAGATCCAAAATTAAGGTTAATTATTTGTTTTTTCACGAAGTTTGACTTTATTATTTTTGTAATTTATTCATAGGTCGGAAAGGCTGGGGGTGAGAAATGGAAATCCATGTCCGAGGCTGTAAGCATCGATTTGCTCGTCACTGAATTTATTTATGTTTTTAGAAATTTCAATCGTTTCATTTAATTAATTTATATGATTTTCTTTCTTTAGGAGAAAGCTCCATTCGTTGCCAAAGCCGAGAAAAGGAAGGTCGAATACGAGAAGACTCTTCAGGCTTACAATAAAAAACTAGTAATTCCTTGACTGTCTTTTCCCTTCACATTATTTTTGTATTTTTTTCTTCCAAACTTCTCTTAACTGCAAACGCCACAAATTGTTCGACAGAGCGATGGCGCTGGTGCTGATGATGAATCCGACAAATCTAAGTCTGAGGTTAACGATGATGAAGATGGCAGCGCAGATGTAATTTTCATTTAATTTTTAAATTCATTTTCCGTCAACATATTTATTCTCTGTTCATTTATTTGAATTGTTGATTGGAATTGCAGGATGATGAGGATGATGACGAGTGAAGAAGGAAATGCCGTTTTCATGTTTCTAGAAATTATGTTGCCACAGTTCCATCTGAACTAGTTACCGTTTTATAAATAGCTTTTCTCTTTTTTTCTATTTTCGTATATTTTTTGTTTTTAATTTGGAGTAGGGAAAAAGAATTAAAAAATAGGTGATGATCAGATGGGATTGGTTTAATGTACCGTGTTTTAGATATTTCGCTGATGCTTAATGATAACCAGCTTCTGCCCCATTATCTTTATGTCCTATTTCTGATTAATGTGCTTCGTTTCTACAGCTGTTTATATTGTTTGATTGATATATCGTTTGATGCTGATTTAATTTATAAAATAAGATGATTTATGTGAGATGAGAAAATATCTTATTGTGGTGGTTAATGGGTGTAAACACGAGGAATATGAGATATATATATATATTGATAGGTTTCGGAGTTTGGTTTCGTGGGGTTTTTACCTTTTTAACTGTGCCGGTCTTCATTGATCCTTCTTTTTGGCTTTACGGGGTTCTCTTGTTTTTTCCTTGTCAGAAGGTTTGTCTTTCTATTGTGTAGATTATTCAGCTTATCTTTATTTTCTTTTTTTTTTTCCTGGATTTTTTTCCTTTTAATTTTTCTTGTGGATTAGGTTTCTCTTTGAACACTTTGCTTGGTTCTCTCTTTTTGTTTGACCGATTACGATATTTGCCATGTCTGTTCTGTTTTGTTATATATATATATACACACATTGATTTCCTATTCCTATTTGTGATGATTGTGTGTTTATGATGAATGATTGTATTAAATATATTTTGATTGTTTCAATGGAACCAATACCTATGCACTGAGTAAATATTTAAATTATTTGAAAATTCAATTAAAGTATATTCAAGTTTCAGCCTTCAAGCATTTCAGCTCCCGAGCTATAATTTATAAATTGAAACTTCGTTTTATTTGTCATACGCATTTTGATTTGTCGAATACGAACAGTAATTTCTTGAGAAGGCTTTTGGTAAGTATAAATCTTCTTGGTATACTTTGTTCAGGTCAACTTTGAATTGTCCCAATTCACCAACAATAAAATATATTTTCTCAAAAAATTTAAATATCTTTATCGATCACCCCTTGTGGATCCTTCCTGATCGAAATGAATTAGTAGTTGGTGGACTATTTTTATAGGTTAACGTTGTACAATGAAGGATTTTTTAGTTATTCAAGTCATTCATTTATCTTTTCGTAATATTGAAGATTGCATATTTATACGAACAAACATTTTTGTCAAAATAGGTAAAAATCGACAAAAGTAAATAGTTTTTGGGAAAAAACAACAACTTTTAAAAATAGGTAGTTTGTTAGGCAATTTGTACTATTAAATAGTTGGTCCCCACACCCAATCATTGCCACAGTGTACTTTTGTCAGTTATTTATTTAAACAATGCACAGCCTAAGACCGAAACTTTAATTCTAATAAATTTCTCGATTATTATTGGGCACGCATCAATTAATTCTTGGAATCGATTATTTTAAAAAAGTCACGCAAGGTTCATCGATTAGTGTAAGGTTCATCGATTATGTTGTAAGGTTCATCGATTAACTTTGGTAATGCATAGATTAATTTTTAAGCAGCATCGACTAATTTTAAAACAGCATCGATTATTTTTGTGAAGCGTCGATTATTTTATAAGAAGCATCGATTAATTTTTAAGATTCATAGACTAATTTTTAGAAGTATAGATTATTTTTTAATTTGAAAATAGGCGATAGAGAGAGATACGCATGTCGTACCCTTTTATCCGTAATATATTTATGATTTTCATGTTTTTGACTATAATCGTGGCTATTATAATTAATCTAGTTATTTTTTAGAATTAGTGGAGGCTCTTAGGCTCTTAGAATTAATCTATGCTATTCTAAATTTAATCGATGCATTTTTTTTACTAATCGAGGAAGTAGTTAGAATAATCAATGCTTGTAGGATTAATTGATGTTAGCCACAATATAATCGATGAATAAATTGAATTCACTTATAATTTAATTGATGAATATTTTAGAATAATCGATGAATTTTTTAGAATAATCGATGAAGAGTTTAGTAATCGATGAACCTTTTAGAATAATCGATGAATTTTTTTATTAATCGATGTTAGTTTTAGCAATAATCGTGGATATTTGAACTAGTAATCGTGACCTTTTTAACTTAATCGAGGACCTTATTAAATTATAGAGGCATAATTGAAATTACTATTAATCGAGGCATAGATTAAAATTAATCGAGGTATATGTTAAAACTAATTGATAGAGACTCTTAGAAGTAATCGAGAATATTTAAAAATTAGAGTTAATAGCTGATAATTAAATTTAATTTAATCGAGGAAGATTGTAAAAATAATTGATTAAAATAATCGATTGTAAATATTACAATTGATTAAAACAATCGATTAAAATAATCGATTGTAAATAATTGATTAAAATAATCGATGATATTAAAATCAATCGCAGTTATTTTAAATTTAATCGATGCTATATTAAATTTACACACAACTTATACACTATAGTATAATTAAATTGATTCTCACATGTGAAATCCTAATACAACCTATATACTATATAGTATAATCAAATTGATTCTCACAAGTGAAATCTCGATAAAATCTACACACCATAGTGTAATCATTTTGATTTTAATATAGTGTATATGTTGTATCGGAATTTTACTTGTGAGGATCACTTTGATTATCGATTATGAAATCTCGAAACAACCTATACACCATAGTATAATTAAATTGATTCTCACATGTGAAATCCTAATACAACCTATACACTATATAGTATAATCAAATTGATTCTCACAAGTGAAATCTCGATAAAATCTACACACCATAGTGTAATCATTTTGATTTTAATATAGTGTATATGTTGTATCGAAATTTTACTTGTGAGGATCACTTTGATTATCGATTATGAAATCTCGAAACAACCTATACACCATAGTATAATTAAATTGATTCTCACATGTGAAATCCTAATACAACCTATACACTATATAGTATAATCAAATTGATTCTCACAAGTGAAATCTCAATAAAATCTACACACTATAGTGTAATCAATTTGATTTTAATATAGTGTATATGTTGTATCGGAATTTTACTTGTGAAGATCACTTTGATTATCAATTATGAAATCTCGAAACAACCTATACAGTATAGTATAATTAAATTGAATTAATCGTGGACATATAATCGAATTAATCGTGGACATACAATCTATACACTATTAGCCTCGATTGTGTGTGTGTATATATATAAGTCATGAAACCTATTAGCATCGATTATTTTTTTAAGTTCCTCGATTGTTTGAATAGGCCTCGGTTATTTTAATTTAGTTCATCGATTAATATAAAAATTTAGTTAAGTAATCGATGCTAGTAATTATTTAAAACAATCGATGCCTTATGTTGCATTATTTAAAAAAATCGATTAATCAATTAAGAAACTAAAAGCCTTATGATGTCTCGATTAATAAACTAAAAGCCTTATGATGCCTCGATTAAAAGCCTTATGATGCCTCAATTAATAAACTAAAAGCCTTATGATGCCTCGATTAAAACAATCGATGCCTTATGTTGCATTATTTAAAACAATCGATTAATTAATTAAGAAACTAAAAGCCTTATGTTGCCTCGATTAATAAAATAAAAGCCTTATTATGTTGCCTTATGATGCCTCGATTAATAAACTAAAAGCTTCGATTTTTTTAAAGTTCCTCGATTGTTTTAAAGTTTCCTCGATTATTTTTTAAAGTTCCTCGATTGTTTTAACAGGCCTCAGTTATTTTAATTTAGTTCATCGATTAATACAATATCATCAAATTAACCGACGATTGCAATCGAAGAAGATATTTACATATTTAAAAAAAAAGGAAGCCTACTTGATGAGAAGATGATCGGTTGTGGCTAGGTTTTTTTTTTAATTGCAGCTGTGAAGCCCTTCTTTTTAATTACACACAACCTATACACTATAGTATAATTAAATTGATTCTCACATGTGAAATATTTCATTAATTATCACTTTGATTAATCGATTAATTAAATATTCACTTTAATCGATTAATTAAATATCCTCACATGTGAAATATTCACTTTTTAATCGATTAATTAAATATTTCATCGATTATCACTTTGATAATCGATTAATTAAATATTCATCGATTATCACTTTGATAATCGGCGATTAGTTTTTTTTTTTACTTTTTAATCGATTAATTAAATATTCATCGATTATTTTTTTTAAATAAAATATTAATCGATTATGATTTTTAAAATTCCTCGATTAGTATTAAATTATTTTAGGATTTCCTCGGTTAGTTTTTTAAAATTAATTATTCATTGATTAAAATTCCTCGACTAGTATTAAATTATTCCAATCGAGGCTCGACGACAATCGATGACGGCGGGTTGTGTTTTTTCTCTTTTTTTTTTTTTTGCTGTTGGGTATGCTTTATGTTCTGTTTTCCCTAACTTCAAATTGAGAGTGAAAAGGAGAGAGAGAGAGAGAGAGCGTGGGGTTGGTGGGGACTTTATTTTAAAAGTTGGGATAATTTATGTCAAGCAGAATAGTGTCAGTTTTTTTCAGATATTGTGGGACCCTTAGATGAATATTGTAAAAAAAAGTACATATTGTCGATAAAACTCATAGTTTTTAAACCATGTTGCTTTTTCCATTTAATTATTTGCTTTTGTCGATATAAGCTGGGCTCCCAACATTTTTTTAGACAAAGATTGAACTAGTAGTCAAATTTTAAGGAACGGAAAAATATTTCTCATCTTTATGTGAAGAACAATCATATTGAGACTGGTACGAGCTTTTGTATTGGGATTTTATACCATTAAACCTGCATAAATTAATATCCAATAAATGATTTTTTTTATAAACAATTCTTTTTCATTCCAACTGATGCTATGATGAATCAAGTTAAATATTTTTTAGTGATTCTACTGGCACCTTTTTCGTTGCATACTGCAATATTTTTTTATTATTTTTTTTCGAAGAATCTTACTATTTAATTTTTATAAAAAAAGCTTATTATAAAAATGTAAAAAAGAACAAATGTAATTAGGTAATAAACAACAAACATATTATCTGTACTTTTTTAAAAAATATTTAAAAAAGATTAATCAATAAGTGGTATTTTTTTTGACGGAAATTTATAATAGGTATCTTTAAATTGTTTATTGACATAATTTTTTTTTTGATAAATTTATGTTACAAAAAAAAAAGGCAAATAAGGAGTCCGATCAATATAAATAAAAATACGACGTCGTTTGGTGCAGGACTAATGAGTTACGTCTAATTGGATGCATTAATATGGTATCTCCATATCTAATGTTATTTTTAACCTAGGGTTCGAAATTTCGCGATTATCCAGCTACGCGAAAACGGTTTTCTATTGCTGCGCGGTTGTTTTGTTCTGCGGCGTCGTATCTGAGATCGAGTGGCCGCCATGTACGGTTACAGAGGGTTAGTTCTACGAGCTTGCCTTTTCTTTCGCGTTGCTGTATGTCGATTTATACACACACTCACACATGTGCAATCACCGCATACTTGGTCTAGAATCATTAGGGTTTATTGGTTTAGATCGGGTGGAATGAAAGTAAACACTACATAATTGATTGGTTTCTTGGATGATTCCCTAAGTAATTAAAAAATTATGCGTTTAATGTGTTTCCTAGCTATGATTGTGGGAGTGTGTTCTTTTGCAATTAGCCTAGGAAATCGGATGTCAGATTGCCCGTTCACATTCAAAGTCTGTTTCCTGCCTATTCGTTTTCAAAGGACTTTAACGATTGGCGGGAAGGGGTTTTTAGTTCCAAGTGCTACTCCGAAATGTGTATGTTAATGAGAAGAGTTGATAATTTGGAAGCCTAGTGTTCACAATATTTTTGTTAATTTTCACAAGCACTGAGTTAGATTAGCTCGTTTGAGATACGTGGTCCCCAATACTGAAAATAAACTGCTTGTTGCACTCAAGGGTCTGTGAATATGTTTGTAATTTGTTAACTACTTCGCGTGATAATGTTTTCCTGGTCTACATTTCAAATCTCAATTAACTGTATTGCTGTTTTTAGTATTTAAACTGCAATTGTAGTGTATTTAACATATAAGGCAGCACTTCAACTTTCAATAATTTTATTCTTTGGGGTCGCTGTCTTTATCTAAATGAATTAATTGGTTGTTGGTATTATTTTTTTCCTTACCTTGTTGTTTTGCATTGCTTGTTTTTCATTAATGCCTTTAATGTTATATTTATATCGGTATTTAGGTTCGTGATACATGACTAAAGTGCTTTAAGTACGGTTAGAAATATTTTAAATAAGATAAGTAAATGGGTTGGGATTAGCTTTATTAACAAGGTTGAGTGGGGGATTTTTCCTTCCTTGGGTGTGGATAATTGAAGGTCATTATTTGGGAGCGGGGGGGTTTCAGACGGGTACGAGATCGGCTCAAAGAGACCAAGATTGATGGAATCAAATCCCTACTTCGCAGTGAGCAGCAGTTCGAGTGGTTATCAACAACAGTATGGCTATGGCCGGGGATATCAGCCATCTGCCTTTCCTTTGGTTCGTTTGAGGGGTCTTCCCTTTAATTGCACGGATGTTGATATTTTCAAATTTTTTGCCGGGCTGGACATTGTTGATGTCTTCTTGGTGAACAAGGATGGTAGGTTCTCCGGAGAAGCATTTGTAGTCTTTGCAAGGCATATGCAGGCTGAACTTGCTCTTCAGAAAGATCGTCAGAACATGGGAAGGAGATATGTTGAGGTATTTAGGTGCAAGAAGCAGGAGTACTATAATGCTATAGCTGCTGAGGTGAGTGAAGGAGCTTATGGTAGCATCGATCATCGTGGTTCTTCTCCTGTAGCTCGACGTAAAAGGTCCCCAGATAAAGATAAGATGGACTATACAGAGATCTTGAAGCTGCGCGGCCTCCCATACTCGGTAAAAAAAACAGACATACTGAAGTTTTTCGGAGACTTTGACATCACGGAGGACAAGATTCAGATTGCATGCAGACCTGATGGAAAAGTTACGGGAGAGGCATTTGTAGAATTTTCTTCACCTGAACAGGCTAGGAAAGCCATGTGCAAGGACAAGATGCTGATTGGATCGAGGTATGTGGAGCTCTTCCCTTCAGCACCGGATGAAGCCAGACATGCTGCATCAAGATCGCGGCAGTAGGTGAGAGAGACTTCTACTTTTTCTCATGGAATGCTATAGTATCGATCGTTGTCCTTTTCTTTGTAATCATGTGATGCTATATGAACTTTTTGGAAAAAGAGATCTGTATGTGGGATTTGTTCTTACAACCCTGTGGTAGGAGGTTTGGATTCCTGAAACAAATCAACTGGCAACATGTTGGCCCTTAGTTGAGCTAGTTTCTTGAGAGATGTCTCTCTGATTCTCTCTTGTGAGACGTTTTCATCCTTTTACAGTGATACGGATTGATCTGGAAATGCATCGGCTAAATGATATTGAAAAATAATGTTACAATGTGGAATTAGTTTGGTCTTGTCATATTTCCTGAGGCCTGAAAAGTTGTTTGTTTTAAACATAAAGTTTGGTGTATCAGGATGGTTACCGAGAACATACATAAGATCATTTTTTTTAAAATATATAGTTGGGTGTATCAGTATCAGGTTGGTTACTAAGAAGGCACATAAGATCATTTTGTTTTTCTTACTTAATTTCCTTCAGAGCCTTTGGAGGAAAATGTATTCTAGTTATAAACTTATAATACATGTTCATGATTATTATATGGTATCTAAATGATTGAATTTTAATAAGTTTATTTTGTAAATCTGAAAAAGAATCTAGTATAAAAAGTGTAGTAGTATAGTTAAAATTTAAAAATTGTAGTAGTATAGTTAAAACTTAAAATTGTACCAAAATTTTAAATATGATTGCCTAACACAAAACAACAGCAAAGTCCAACAAATAGAACTAAATAATCAACCAAATTAATTTAATTATGAAAAAAAATGTTTACAAATATTTCAATCCAATCCGATATAAAAAGTGTGCACTAATTATGTTATATAGCCATAGCTCAGCCTAAACTTCTGCAACTAATGTTGGTTTCAAAATATAAAAAACAATATATATATATATATGTATATATGGACATAAAAAAAAGAATATCCTTAGTTTTACGACTTCGGTTAGAGTTTCCATCGCACAAACACAAATAATAATTAAAAAAAAGGTCTCCTTTGAGACAGTCACATGATTATTATTTTTATTTTGTATTTTTTCTGAAAATAAATACTCTAAAATGAAATTATTAAATCATAAATTTAAATCGTCGGTGGCTTGCACAATGCATTCGGCCAGCGCTAATAATACGCTTCGTGCTAAGGAGGTGTCGGATCCTATCAAGGTGCCTGAAGGACCCGTGACGCGATCGCGAGCTAAGAGGTTCAAGGAAAACCTCAACGGGTTCATACGAGAGGTTTGGGAACAAGAGGTGTCAAGGAAACCCATGGAATGAACCAATGAGGGGGAACCAAGCTGGAAGGTATTGATATCGGCACAAGGTTATCAAGGGTTGGAGTTAGAGTGCATTGCATGAAGATGGAAATCAGTCGGTATGCCCATACCGCGCGACAGTCAGTATGCCCATACTGACTAGGAGTAATATCGGTCCTTAATATTTTAATTAAGGGGATTGGTTTATTAGACTATAGTATTTATTTAGTCAGATTTTTATTTATTTTATTTCTTAATTTTCGATTTTTAAGAGTCATAGTTTGACTAGGATTTATTTAAGGTAGTTTCTTACTTTGGATAGGATTCTAGTTAGACAGTTTTCTAGTCTAGATAGAATTCTTTTTGGAGCAGATTTTAAAGTCCTTTTAGCATTAGATTTCGTCCATCCCTACACTATAAATAGGGATCCATTGTGAACATTATTAAAAACACCATTATTAAATTCAATTATAAACTTGTGAGTTTATTTTCTCTCTGGAGAACTTTTATCCGAATTTCATAATATTTGTGAGATTCAAATTCGACTTATCAAACGGGTTCATCATCCCCGCTTGTGGCGTCTACATCCAATCCAAGTTCGTGTTTCCAATTGATCGCGGGTTACGAATTCTACTAATTCGTGGTTCAACATCGTTGTGAGGCTAGGGTTTGTATCCATCCATCCAAATCGGCGAAACTGATACAAGTCCTGGGAAGTTCAAAAGCTTTCTTTGTCGTGTGCCGGCGAGGATCGCATCAGCTAACGTGTGAGCTCATGCACCGCAACCGCTAATTAAATTTTTCCAAATAAAAAAAATATACCCTAATTAGTGAATCATAAAATTGAATCGCCAACGACTCACACAATGCAATCGTCTAACGCTAATGTGTGGACTCGTGTACCATGCTCATTAATAATTTTTTCAAAAAAAATATAAATCCTATAATTAAAGTGAATTAATTTAATTTTTTAATCTGGTGGCTCGTGTAAAACGCTCGGCAATTAAATTTTTCGAATTAAATATAAACCATAATTTGGATGAAATAAATGATTTTTGAAAAAAAAAAGAAAAAAAAATTCAAATTAGCGCGTGCGTGGCACATGCCAGATTGAGATGGGCAAATGGGCAGGTTTGGCCATACCAAGCTAACTGTTTATGACGTGTTAAACAATCTCATATAAGTTTTTGTTTTAAAAAAAGTTTAAACTTCCTCAAAAGGTGACATCATTTTTAAAAGCCCAATTAAAACCTATGTATTCTAACATTATTTCTGTAATTTTCTTCGAACCTTTACTTATTTGTTGGAAATCTAATTTTGCTTTTCAACTTATAATAGATCTGTCTTCTCCCTCCCCGCCATCGCGTCTGTATTGCGAATGAAATAAAAAATATATATATTTTTTCCACTTTCAGTTGTATTACTTTTTACTGTTTAGTAAATGCGAGTCTATGATTGTAGCTTTTTTTTTGAAGGTCTATGATTGTAGCTTTTAAATGTACAAACTGCGCTACTGCACTGATTTTCCAAAGTTAATTGCCAGGTTTCTTGATTGAAATTTGTAAAATATGGTGTAATAATTACCATATTCATTTTTAATTCGAATTTGTGAAAGCAGTGTCGAGATTTATGGACAAAATTTTTAGTGCTCAAAACTCCATAATGCAGATAAAAATACATAATGAACAACTTCAATTGAGTGTATACCCTTCTTCTGATAATTGGATAATTATTAGTCATGGATCTTGTTGTACAAATAAAAATAAAGTGGCTTTTGGAGCATGCATCTAGCAAGGTATATTTTTTGGGTCCTTTTACGTAATTGTACTTTTTCATTTTTCATGATCTATTTTGTGTGATTAATGTAAACCAACACTTTTTTAATCTGGCCAAAAAACTTGAATTGCTTCACTATTTCTTTTAAATCTTAATAATAGAATGATTAAACGATAGAATTATTATAATATAGGATGATTATAGAATTTTTTGAGAAATTTGAAATTTTTTATACATCTGACATATGAAAATATTAACAATAGTAAAATTTGATACCAAATTAAAGCCAACACTTTAATCAATTATGTACAATAAATTTAAATGTTCGGAAAGCGGGAAAATGAGACCAATTATATTAATATATAAAAATAATTAAAAGACAGTAAAAAATTTACAAAGACCAATTATAATTATTCACAAAAATGTAAATTGAAATTTTAAAAAATATATATTGATCATCTTCTAGAAAAACATAGTCCCATTCTTGATCTCTTTAATTTGTCCCAATCTAGAAAGTTTTTTCTAGTGTCCATCACTAAAAAAGAAAAAAAAATAAAAAACATGATTTTCTGCACTGTCTTCAATCTCGTTTTTTGCCAAGTTACACTAATTTTGGTCATATTTCATCATAAAAAGCAAGGTTTATATTTGGTAACCTGAAAATAAATTTATAAGATATGCATATAAAATACATAAGATAATTGAAATCAATCACTTATGATTCAATGACAGATAATTAAAATCAATCACTTATGATTCTTTGGAAGCACACACATAATTAATTGATTGCTTCCTATATATGGAAATTGTGATATATATAATTAAATATTGATTTACTAATAATTTATTTCAATTTTATATTATCTAATTAAGTATTTTTATATCTATAAATATACGTCGGTAAAATATATAGTTTATATTTTAAGTATTATCTTACTTTTTTTATACAAAGTGTACTTATATTAATTCACCAACACTCTTAAACAATGAAGAAAAACGTTATTCCACATACAAAAATCATTGCATATTGTCCCAAATTGGGCAAGAAGATGCACAACAATATTAGTTTCTCTAAAAACATGCTGAAAATCAGAAACAAACCTTTCTCAATCACCTTGGCATGAGGAGGTAGTTCTTCCTCAATAAAGGACTCCCCTCGTAGCCATCAGTAAGTAATCGAACATCTATACAAATTTTAGTTTAGATAAAATATGTATATTAATCCATGAAACTATGAAAGAAAGGAAATAAATAAAAAAAAATCATTAATTCCTACAACCAATTCTGCTGCAATATTTACCGAGGGCGAATTGCATAACAAGGTCTAATCTATTAAAAAAAAATCAACTCCAAAATTCTAACATAATTCATTCCAACCTGGAAAATAAAGTACTAAATTGAACAAATAAATATATTGAAATCAATTGTGAGTATGAGAGAAATTTCTTATAATTGGACAACCAAACTATATGGAGTTAATGAGTTATGAGAAGGAAGGACGTATGGTTGAATTGATCCATAATGTTTTGGCCACCTTGCAAGATACCATGTATTCGCTAAAATTAATGCTCATAATCATAAATTTGTTAAAATATGCAGGAAAAGAATACTAAAAGTAATTAGCGAAAATAATTTATACAACACACACACACAAATATAAATAAATAAAAATATAATCAACTATCAATTACTTAATTTAAATGCAAAATGGAAACAAATATTAATTAAAATTGAAACAATAGATGATATCCAGTAGGTAATATCTGGCTAAAATAACAATTCGTATTCTCGATCCATAATCTTCAGTCATTTCTTTGCCATGAATCTGATTTGTCAGAAATTGCGTCAAGATGAAAGTATCTCTGGTGACTTGTGCCTAATGCCAACAAAAAAACTTTGCTTCAAATTTTGGTGCTCTTCATCCAGAAAATTGGAAAAATCAACCCAATATATATAGGGAATGGATCAAATGTAAACCATTCCCTGGTTTGTAAACTGTAAACCAATCTATCACCACACATTTAATAAAAATAGGCGCTCCAGATTTAATCAAACATGCGGTGGCATTTTTGTTATTTTCGCTACTTTTTTCAGCCCATGGGGGTATTTTCATCTATTTGTTGAAAAAAAGCTGATGTCATACTGACTCAGCATCTAAAAAATTCTTAAAAACTTCGAACGATCATAACTTGCTCATTTTCATCAGATTAACGCAAATAATATATCAAATTAAAGGTCTTTTAATCCTCTTTCATTTAAGATCAGTGAAGCATATGTTTATTTGGAAAAATATGGACGAAAAATACAAAAGTTTCATTTTTCACGCGTATTCAAGCTCAGAATACTTCGTTAGCATATGACATATGTTTCGTTAGCATATGACAATTTAAGCTCAGAATACTTCGTTAGCATACGACATATGTTTAGTTAGCATATGACAATTTATGCTCAGAATACTTTGTTAGCATACGACATATGTTTCGTTAGCATATGGTAAATGTTTCGTCAGCATCAGTTATATTGTGATAAAGATTTATTCAATCGTAATTAGGTATGCTTCGTTAGCATATAAAAAATGTTTCATTAGCATATGACAAAAGCTTCGCTAGCATATGCCAAATATTTCATTAACATCGACTATATTACTGTAAATATTTATTACATTTCAATTAATATATGTTTCATTGACATCAATTATATAGTTATAAATGTTTATTTAATCTCAATTAGGATGTGTTTCATTAGCATATAATAAATATTTCATTAGTATCAATTATATTCACAATGAACAATACATTAATGCATTAAGAGATTTTTTATATGAGAATATTAATGCACTGCTAACGTTAGCATTGACATATGCAAACTAAAATATTATAATAATGCTAATGTAGTATAATTATATCTGATAATAGAATCATACGTGTTTAATGTTGCATGTGTATTATTAATGTATAACATTCATCTCAATTAAACATGATCCGTTAGCATATGACAGATGATTCGCTAGCATCATGATTAGTTATATTGCTATCACATCAATTTTAGAGTTTAACATAATTTTATTGAATTTTATCATTTGTTGTTGTTAGCAATGTCGGATGCTAACAGAAGTATTATGTAATGCTAAAGAAAAGTTATATGCAATGCTAACAAAAGCAATAATGTTGTGGATTGAAGCCAAATAATGCAACTAACAACCTTCAATCAAACAATTATAACTTTGTCCACGATTCATATTTTTTATAATTTTTTTTTTGTTTAAAATTAGGCTTGACTAGCTTTATAACCATATAAAAGTCGTTATTTAATAATTTCCTAACATAATCAGTTTTGTGTTTAAAGTTAGGTGTTGTGCATGAAATAATTCTACTTCGTTAGCATATGGTTATGTATTCGTCAGCATATGATTGTGTCTCCGTTAGCCCGCGTTCTGGAAGTCCGATTTGTTCTTTTTTTTTTTTTTTTAATTTAACCCAAACGCAAAAATTACCAAAATGCCACCGCGTTTTTTGAAGTTCCCTTTATTTACAGGAATGCCACCACCCATTTGACCAAATCTTGACCATTGGATTTTGATGGATGTGTGGTTGGAGATTGGTTTACAGTTTACACACCAGAAATGGTTTACACCAGAACCATCCCCTATATATATATGTATACATGTTTATAAAATTTCAATACAAAGAATAATTGTCTCTAAAATCTAAATACGATAGTGCAATCTCTCTAAATGCATTGATTAATTAATGCAATCAAATCAATATAATTAATTAAAATATAATTATTTCTTTAACTTTTTTTTTTCAACGTAAAATGTCAAAATCTTAATAAGTAATTAAGCAGACATTCTATTACATTCATAGCTGGAGCTAGCCCAAAACTCTATATAAAATCGGTTAATTATAAATTTATATAAAAAGCTAATTAATATTATTAGGCTTTGAGTCCAAATTAAATAGAAACCAGATATCTCAAATTAAATAGAAATCGAACATATTTCACACAATACATGCGAATGTGCGATTAAAATATCTAGAAAGTTCTTTAAAAAAGAACAGTAAATTATTGAAGTTCTTTAAAAAAAATTATCTGCACATCTAAAAATCAAAAGATCAATAAATTGGACAATAATATACATATTTCATATGCAAGTACGTGCAGATTGGAGCCATGTCTATTTTCTCACCGGTTCTGCAAGAATTAGAAAACAACATTCAATATCATGAAACTCACTTTAAATGATATGCAATAATATTAAAACGAAATAAAAATGGAACCAATTGCACAACAAACAATTTATTTGATATCATTTGATTTGAGAATGTCGACTTCACAAATAATTTATAGACTCTAACATAATACTATTATATAATAAATGTAATAAGATTAATAGCGTAATTCGTGGGTTAATAAATTCATAAATTAAATATATGGTGAACTTTGTGGGTTAATGGCGAATTGTAGGCAAAGATATATACCCATCCATCCATATACAATCTAAAACAACTATAAGCTTTACGTACGCATGAAATGCAAGGTATATATAATTAAGGTAAATGCATAAATATATAATTGCCACATTTAAATAGTTGACTATGTAATTTTCCATATATATATATATATTGATTTGCATGATATTAGTATAAAGAATATCATTAGCATGGAAACATAAAAAATTAATGAATTCAAACATAAAATGCGCATATCTTTTATACTATTCATATTTTTTTAGGCAATATCTAATAGGATAAATAATATATAAATATATATTATTCATATTTTCATTTTCGGAAAGGTGAAATGGGCGGGAAAATTAGACTTTTTTTTAATGGAATAACTACTTATTTTTATATATATAAAGATATATGTTTGAAATGAATTGCACGAAAATAATTTATTAATTTAAATAATAACTTTAAATATTATATACATGTATATACAACTAATATAAAAATATGATGTTTGCTTTTGTACATGTATATATGTATAATATATGATGGAGGGTATATATGTATCATATAAATTAATTTATTGGATATAAATTATTATATTATTTATATGATATATATAATTAAATTAATATATATTTATTAAACTTACTATATCAAGAATGTGCAGTTTGGCGGGAAAAAAATAAAGAATGCTGAAAATAGGATTTTTGTGCTTTTATATATATAAAGATAAAGATTAAACTAAATTAAACATGCAAAATTTGGTAGTGCAATTTGAGGCTCTATGGTTGTCATGGTGGGGATGGTCTAGTAGTGAAGTGAGATTGTTTGGAGACCAAATGTCAATAGTTCGAACCTCCTCAATACCATTAAGTTGGGTGTGTGAGTAAAAAAATAAAATAAAAAAATTGAACAAATTTAAACCATAGTTATATAGTCAACACTTTAGAGTTTCAAAACTCTTCATTCAATTTCAATATTCAATATTAAATTAAAGTTGAAATTTTCAGTCCAAGTCTCGAATACAGACTAATTTAATTTTATATTTCAATATTTGTATTCAATTAAATTTATCATATATAATAAATTTTAATATTAATTTATAACACATTATTTAAAATACAAAAATACCGTTGAGGAGTTGGAATTGTTGATTAATCGTGCAAGATGGTTTAGAATGTGAGTATTGTTTTATTTGAAAAAGTGAGAGGAGAATCTACACCTCCACCTCCACCTCCGCCGCCGTCGTTTTCGCCGAACTCTAAATCCGTAAACCTCACTTATGGACGAAACTACGTCCTACCCGCCCATCGAGCCCTCCAATTTCGACCTCATCGTCGTCGGTACCGGTCTTCCCGAATCCGTCATCGCCTCCGCCGCCTCCGCCGCCGGGAAGGCCGTCCTCCACCTCGATCCCAATCCCTTCTACGGCACTCACTCCGCCTCGCTCCCCTTCGACGACTTCATCTCCTTCCTTCGGTCTCATTCCGAATCTCCATCTCAACCTCCGTTTCAAACCTCCGATGATTACGATTCTATCCCTCTCGCGACTCGACCTCTCTACTCCGAGCTCGAAATCAACTCGCATTCCTCCGTGCCACTCGAAAATTCCAGAAAGTTTAGTCTCGACTTGGTGGCCCCACGCGTATTCTTCTGCGCAGATGCGATGATTGATTTGATTTTGAAGACGGGAATCAATCAGTACATGGAGTTCAAGAGTGTGGATGCGAGCTTCGTGAGCGGCGCTGGAGGCAAACTGGAGAGTGTTCCTGATTCCCGGAGCGCAATTTTTAAGAATCGGAGCTTGTCGTTGACTGAGAAGAATAAGTTGATGAAGTTCTTCAAGCTGGTCCAGGGGCATTTTGGAAATGGGAGCGGGGAGGAGAAAATATCAGGGCAGGATTTGGAGAGTCCATTTGTGGAGTTCTTGACCAAAATGGGTTTGTCGCAGAAACTGAAATCGTATATATCAATTCTTTACTGTTATTTCTTTTTCTCTCTTACTGAGAATTTCTCTGGCTATAGTTTTGTTTGGCTGATAATATATATATATATATATATATATATATATATTTGTAAATTGTTCTTTGTGCATTTTTATTGTGATTAACAATCTCATTTTAAATTTGTCACATGGACCCTCCTGATTTCCTCTGATTTGAAGCAAAATCGAACCTCCATTAACTGGTTGAGTTTGCTAGTGACTTATTAGTCTTGCAGTAGGATATATTTCCTTCATTGAAGTCTGAGGATGCCTACATTTTTCCAGATTGTTATGTTTAACGGTATCAATTAGAACGTATTTTTACTCAACTTAATGTGTAAAGAATTTGTGTAATATAGGGAGCAGATTGTAGTCTCTATCACAGAACACTTTGGTTGGGTGTTAATAATGTTTTTTATTAGTTTCAGCAATTCCAAAACAGAATGGATAGTAGTTACTGTCCTTGTGGAAATTTTTTACTGCGATTCTGTTATTTTACTTAAAAAGCGGGATCATCAATCAGATCCGACTGTCAACTCTTTTTCAGCAGTTCAGAAATCACTGTGATGATTACTGATTTATTCAGATGCACATGTGCATTTCTTAGCATATAATAATTTTCCTTGCTATATTTTGTTCTGTAGTCTTTCTGACTTGCCTTATTTTTATCTCCAGGATTATATTGTACACTATTGTGTTGGCTGATTATGATCAGGAAAAGTTGGAAGCATGTAAAGATGTAATTAGCACTAAAAGTGGGATAAATCGTCTGGCACTCTACCACTCATCCATTGGAAGGTCTGTTCTTACTTTTGCGCTTTCAAGAGCTATCTTGCAATCAAAGAACTGTTCACATCCCAGAAACCTAATGTTTGTGCAGTGATAAATTTAGCTGATAGCAAGGATGTTACTAGTTGATAACCAGCACTAGACTTTGTTTACATCATGATATTAAGCTAAATATCATGCATAAAGCAGACCTCAAATAGGGGGATAAAGTGTTAGTTCTTGACATCTTAATTTAGTAGTACTGGGGATGCTACAAAATATCAGGTTGTTCTTTTGCCTTCTTTCATAATTTTTTTGTGACTTTTGAAATAGAACAGTTATATTTATGGTGTGCCAGGTAACCTTGCTAGTTTTCTTCAATTCAACTGTTTCTAACCATTCGCAAAATCGAAAATTATCACTTCCTCTGGCCTCTGGGAGGTCCTTTTCACTAGCATCTTCTCTGTGTCAAGCAGATTACGATTTTCTATTTTATGAAACAATCTGAGTTTCTTGTCCAGCACTATTCAAGTTGTAGGCAAGGCTTATTAGATATGGATAAAATCAAAAGGTAGTTGTGCCTCATCAATGACTTGGGGAATGCTGAGCGAGCTTCAACATCATGATGTGATTTGTATAACAAAACATGCTCTAAGTAGTTATTCCTTATGTGAAAGAAATATTCAAACTAGGTGTGAATCGATATGATTTTGCTCTTTTCTTCTTTCATTTTCTTTTATCACCTTTTGGGTTTGGATGGCTTGTTTTAAGTTAAAAGGTTCTTATAAACCACCCAGATAGTTTTAATAACCGTAACAAAATAATCAGTTAACTACTTTATGGCCTTAAACTTTATGCTGAGGTATGTGTCTTTATCAATCCAAACTAACTAATTATCAGGTTACTTTGCAATGACGATTGATACAATTTTAATAATCATAAGCTCAAAGAGCTAAAAGACACAAAGGCCTTAATTAGACAGTTTTTGCTCGACCTTTTTAGGTTCCCTAATGCAAATGGTGCAATAATATACCCCATTTACGGTCAGGGGGAACTTCCTCAAGCTTTCTGTCGTCGTGCTGCCGTCAAGGGGTGCATTTATGTAAGTATAGTCACATATGTTTGTCTTAGATGATTCTCGCCATTGATCCATGTTTTCTTTATGTTCCTTATTGCTTGCTGTTATGATATTTGCTATGTGCAGATACTGACTCTTTCTTTCTTTGCCGTTTTTTTTCTTTAAAATTCTGCTTTTGTATCATTTTTGTGCACTACCTATTAATGAATATACGTTTCACTTCTGTTGTGCAACATTGGATACTTGGGAACTATTTTCTCGTCTACTTTGATGGTACAGTATAATAATATAGAACACTAACACAACTTAAGATTTTGTTGAATTGAGGATAATTGGTGACACCGGTGAGTATTGGCTTAGTAAAAACTAATCTCAGAAGCATGTGATTTATTTATCATATGTATTTTTCCCTATATAGTTGTTTAGCCTTATAGTTTTCTCTTAAAGGTTTGCGAATAATGACATAATTTAATCTATTTGAATATTTTTTTTCTCTACCCATCTGCTACTCTCAGCTATCTCCATAAACCGGTCCTCAATATGATTTTCTTTTTTACAAGGTCATATAGTATCATGATTTCACCCCCATAACTGGTCATTATGTCTTTTCTGCTGTTCTTTTAACATTATCTACTCTAGTCAGTGTCCAATATTAGACCTTTTATTTCATTTTGTACTTTTTAGATGCTCATTGATAATCTCCATCATTTGAATTTATTGTACAGGTTTTGAGGATGCCTGTAATTGCTTTGCTCATGGATAAGGTTTGACTGATATCTGTTTGTTGTTTAATATGAGTGAGTCTTGGCTGGGAGGCAGACTGTCATGGCATCACATTAGTGTTTGATTTATTTTTCATGTGGCAAGTCACAATCAGATTTTTCAAGCATAGGCATTTTCTGAGTAAATTACACTTTTGGTCCCGTAAGAATAGGGTCCGAACACTTTTAATCCCAAAATGACAATTTTGGTCTCAAGTTAATTTTTTCGACACTTTTGGCCCCACATTTTATATTTCAACACTCTTGGTCCCAAAAACTAACAAACTATACTAAACATCCACTAAGTACCTATTTTGGAGCCAAAACAGTACATATTTTGTTGATCTTGGTTGCACCGCCTAATTAAGTGTGAAAAATAGAGGGAATATAGTGAAAATTGCAATCCAAAATAGGTACTTAATGGATGTTAAGTATAATCCGTTAGTTTTTGGGACCAAAAGTGTTGAAATATAAACCGTGGGACCAAAGTTGTCGAAAAAATTAACTTGGGACCAAAATTGTTCATTTTGGGACTAAAAGTGTTTGAACCCTATTCATACTGCGATATCCGGGATCTTTAGGTTTGGGTTGCTTTTTCTTTCTTTCCTTTTTATATATACTAGACCAAAAGTGTAATTTACTCGGCATTTTCTATATGGATGATATTATGAGCATATCCATGTTTGTTTTCTTTTACTAATTTTCATTTTTCACAGGATGGTCATACCTATCAAGGTGTAAGATTAGCTTCTGGTCAGGAGTTATCCAGTCCTCAGCTGATTCTTGCTCCCACTTTCATGGTTCCACCAACTTCACCTCCTGCTGTAGAGGTGACAAATTCTCTTGATGCCATCCCCTCAGATGCCAAGGGGAAGGTTGCTCGGGGAATTTGCATTGCCAAGAATTCTGTAAATCCAGAAGCTGCTAATTGCCTGGTGTTCTTCCCTCCAAGATGTGAGCTTATTAAATTTGATTACGATGAAAATTATCAGAAGTAATGTCTCATTTACTAATTATTCTATCTGTGTAGCTCTGTACCCGGAACAGAAAACATCAGTTCGTGTACTGCAGCTGAGCAGTAATGTGGGAGTTTGCCCCTCTGAGATGTAAGTTCCATGCAATGTTTACTAAACATGACTTAACATTATACGAGGTTGTATTTGATTGAATCTAAGTTACTTTTGTTGCCTTAATCATGCAAATCTCCATTTGCAATGGTATTTTGACTTTTGAGATAACCTTTTCTATTGCTACATATATGACATCTATAAATTTGCTTAAGTTGGCAACTAGAATATCATCTGGCATGTTTTCTCTATCTATTTTATTTCAGGTTTGTTTCATACCTGTCAACTGTATGTGATAATGCTGTGGAAGGGAAGAAATTACTAAATGCGACCATAAATGCACTGTTCTCTATGGCTGTATCTTCAGAGTCTGAAAACAATGGGATAGATAATTTATGTGAGCACACAGAAGAAAAACCCTATTTGCTTTGGAGCACCGTTTACATTCAAGAGCTGACCACGGTTTGCATCTTGTCCCGAACTTTTTTCTCCTAAAGCTCGATTTATTGTCTACAATTTCTGTGCATTTGCTCCTGGCGAGACATTTGATGTTGTAGGCTTTTGAGTTATTTGTCCATCTGTGCAACACTGCCCTAAATTTCAAGATGATTGACTTTTACCATATGTTTGCACTGTGGATGGTTCGATTATTACAAACAGTGAACAACTGTCTAAAATTGGGTCTTAGACATAAACTTTGAGAATTACATTAAGCATGTTCCCTTAATCTTCATTTGACCCTGGGGCATTAAACAAATTGAGTTCATTCAAAGACTTCATCACAACAATTGAATGTTAAGTATCATCAAGTTATTGTTTGGAAGGGAATGAATTCAAGTTTACCAATTGACATGCTGCTAGAGTGTGATTTTGATATATCCTTTTGAAGTGCCTGTTTGCATTTAGCAAGATACTTATCTTTAAGCGTTTTGAGCTATGTAAACCCATTTTTCTAGTGTGTACCAGATTGCTATCTTCTACTCTTTATTACTTGGATAAGTTTCTCTGATAAACTGGCAATTAAGTGATTATAGAACTTTCATATGCTATTCTGAAGTTTGGATTGGATTGTTCTGAATTAATACATCCTTTCTGCAACTTTAAGATAATAAAATCCAGCAAACTTTGTATTCAAAATTAGTTTTAGTTATAAAAAAATGATGAAGCACATGCAAAATATGATAATGATTTTATATTAGGGAAAACAATATTTTCGCTGGTGAAAATGGACGCATGAACCATGGAGGGTGGTTTGGGTGTCATGAAATTGAAAAGTTTGACTACATGAGTAGCCCTTGTCAAAATTTAAAGGATTTGCTACACTTCTGTTGATAATTCAGTTAATGCCTGCTACCTTATTCCTGACACCTGTGTAAGCAAACCATGCAAGAATAAATGGTATTAGGTATTTGTTGATGAATTTTGATTTTGCTGTCACATTCAAGTTATAGATTTTAGCCCCTGGGAGGAAAGATAGGCTGGCGCTAAAGAAGGGGGGAGAGACTAGGGATTATGGGGAATTTACAACTAGGTCCTTGTAGCTTGCACCATTATTTTGATTGTTCGCAAAATCTGATTAAAGTCAAGTTGTACAAATTGAAATGGTTCAACACCAAGTAAAGAAACAAGGAGCGTTAGAAACAAACATAGCATTTTTCGTTCAGTCTTCCCTGAAAGCAGCCCTCTCACATGATGCTCTCCTGGCTTGATGACTTGTTTCTGATATGTTTTAACATTGATTGCAGTTTCATGGTGCTTTTGACTCCATCAGGTTCACACCCATGCCAGATGAGCATCTGCACTATGCCGATATCCTAGATGCAACAGAGAAGGTAATTTGTTCTCAAGTTCAATGCCCACCCAGGTTTATAATTTACAACATGTAGGTCGATGTTGTTGACCAAACACGAGCCCCTTACTTCACTCAAGATTGAGTGTAGCAAACAAGGGCATTTTGTGTGTGTGTGTGTGTGACCTTACATTCCTCTTTTATACATTAGGTACTTGCTGGCTGACTGGTTATGACCTTTTGGCTATTCCTTTTGCAGATCTTTAAAGAAATATATCCAAATGAAGAATTTTTCCCAATGACAAGCGCATCTGATGAGCATCTCGATGATGGAGATACTGAGCTGGATCCATAGAGAAATATTCCTACGAACTGCTTGAAAACTTACAGTGCTGTCCTCATTAAAACAGCTTGATAGTGAAGAACGAACATACAGAAATCACACTTGAGTTACTAAGCCCGGTCCATAATGAACCCCACATGTCATCCCTGCTGAATTTATTCATCGAATAGAAGATGCAATTTAGATTGCGCTCAAGGTAAATCTGTATGCTGGATGTTCTAACTATTCTCACTTGCACCAAGGGCTCGACTGTCCATGTTGTGATGGCCGGAGATTATTTCAGTGGTTCAGCTTCTTTGTTGAAATTCAGTTAACTCTCTGCTCTACAGGGAGTATCGTGCTGCTCGTGGTTGTTTTGGATGTGCGGTGGTTGGAAAAACCTTGGCTGAAGATATTCTAATGATTCATCATCAGCTTGTAGGAGGTGACTTTCAAAATCTGCGTTTTGTTATTACTGGAGCTTGGTATGTGCAGTGAAGATGGATGTATTTTCAATGAGGAAAATGGGCCTGTAAAACTTGGGCTGTATTTTTTCAACATTTGTATATTAATGGTATGTCTAAACTTCCCCATTTCGGCAGATCTTGTGTTGTGTAATTGTGTTGGACTCGACAAAATTGGCCAAAAATAACGCAAAACTTTATTTGTACTAATTTACCATTTTAGTCGGTTTTTAAAGTTGTCAATTTAGTTCTACAGTTTTGGCTATTTGTCCTAATCAAGTGATTTTTCTCGAGTCTAAATAACAGAAATAGTATCCTACTAAATGATTTCCTCATTTTGATTGAGTGTTTCTATATAAACTGCTAATTTTTCTTTCCACACCACTGTTAAATATATTTCAAAAATTAAATAATTATTAATTTACTTAAATAATCTTTCAAATTGAAAACAATAATTAAATTGGATGAGAAACGTTGCTAATCGGTTGCGCAAGTCGTGACCAGCGACCTTGCGGAGGGATTCCGACGGCTCCTGACAGGTGAAAACCACCGGTTCCAAATAAACATTTCTTGAGTGTTGGGTTTCTGATTCCAAAATTGTTTTTCAAATGTATCACCTTTGTGTCACATTAGATTGTTGTTTTAATTATTGTTTTCTACTAGAACAAAGAAGAAGAGAGAAAGGGATGAAGGTGGTGGGGTCGAGTGTTTGACAGGAAGGAAAAGAGAGAGAACTTGATTTTTTTAATTCTTTTTTAAGTTTCTTTTATGATTTTTAAAATGGAAGGATAAAAATGACATGTATTGTGGTGCACAAAGAAAAAAAAACTATGGTGTGTAAAGAAAAAAGATGGTGTATTTAGAATCACCAATTTTGATCAGACTTCATTTTATTTGGTTAGCTAAAAAAACGAAGCAACTTGCATAGCTGCACATATATGGCTAATTAAACTTTAAGCAAGCTAATAAATAATGTCTAAAGCATTAGCTAAAATAATAAATCTGTAGAGAGCTTTAGTTTTTTCTTCTTTTAATACCTATTTAGCTTCAGAAAATCACGAACAAGACACGAAATATTTTTGGGGTAAATAAGTTATGTGAGAAACTTACAAAATTAATAGTAAAATTTAGGAAAATAGCCTCATATGACATCATATGTCAACGTTGGAAGCTTTCGTGGAAGGAAGGACGTGCCTGCTACTTCTTCTTAGACCTAAGATTATTTTTTTGTCAAGTTTATACATGAATTTTTCTGAGTGATTTATTTAATTTGTCGTTTTATTGATATTTACGTCACATTAATTAACATAGTAATAAGATACTAAATTGATACCACTCTGGAAGTTATATGAATATATATATACAAGAGGACTCTATTGACAGCAAATTAATTACAGGACTACTACTGTTGAAGTATTGATATAATAAATTAATGCAACAACTCGGGAACATGAAATTCTACCCTTTCTCATGGGTAATTAATATCCACACCTTTGGAGATTATGATACGTGAAATCCACATATATAACTATAATTCTACTCATGAGGAAGGGCAGAAAAGAAATAAATAAAAATAAATCACAACTTGTCGAGTTGCTAAAATTAATTATATGTAATAATGAATTCTAGACTGACCATATGTCCAATAGTGTACTCATCAAAACCAATATACTTCAATTCTATCCTAGCCATATAGCAAATGCTCTTAGATACACGATATTTTTTTTTCTTCGATGTTTCACCAAAATCAACCGATGTGTTCTTAGGTCCCTCGCGGTTACACACAGCATACTTCCAAACTACAGTACCACCTTTAGACCTCTTTGTAGTGGACAAACGAATATCATATTCACATGATGAAGCATAAACCTTGTAAAAGGTTATACCAACATCCAAAATAAGAAAAGTTTTGCCCAATGATGGTTTCAAAGATGGTTCACAGTTAGATGTGTAAAATTCAGAAAACCCAAGAGAAAACTCCAAAGTGGAGCCAACACAATTTGCACATTAAAAATATACAACTAATCACTTTAATACTAAAAAAAAAATATACTCTTCGATCATGCTAAAAATGGTCACAGTAGTGCTAAAACTAATCTACAGCAGTGCTAAAACCTGTAATAGTAGTGCTAATACTATTAAAAAATAAGTCATGTTGTAATGCTAACAAATCTGCAGAGATACAAGTACATATTAATAAGAAACCATAATCTGCAGAATTGAAAACACATATTGATTGTGAAATTCAAAACTTCAACTAAATCAGCTTCATCGACATTATCGAACAAATATAAAACAAAACGGATAAAAAAATCGTAAGAGAAGTACAACAAAACTATTTTTACCCGGTGTCTTCATCCAAGAACATCGAACAATAAAATTCCCAAAAAAAATTACGTGAACAACGATTAAAAGGAATAGAAAGGAATCGATTGAAAGGAAATAGATTTTCCCTTTGAAATCAATTCCTTTTAATCTTTCGTGGTCCTGGAGTTCATCTCTGGAAAACCCGATCCAGAGGGGTTTTTCTGTGCTCACTACTGCGACCTTCTTAGTATTTATCAAATCTCCTCTCTCCCCACCATCCCAAGCTGGGAACTCAATGAGACTTTCCAACTTGAATCCAAAAAGGAAAGAGATTTTTCCTTTGAATTACGAAGGAAGGAAAGAGATTTCAATTCAAAAATAATAGAATTCATAAATTATAAAAATATCCTCAGTTCACTAAAACGTCACTAATATTACGATAATGCCACCGTGATTTTTAAATTATGGAATGTATCTTGGCCGTCCAAATAGGCGAGATCTATGACTCAAATTGGTTCTCCATTCTCACAAGGGGGTGTGGTTCTCATTTGATCCAATCTCGCTCTCTCTATATCTATATCTATATCTATATCTATATCTATATATAATAACAACAACGTGGCCGTGAATAGAAAATATTAATTTTCCCGTTCAAATAATATTTCAGGACATGGAAATAAAATTCTATATTTACAAATAATTAATTATTGAAATCAATATCCTTTAAAAAAATACTGAAGTCAATACTCCTATATTAATTATAAGTGTAACACATACCCGTATATAAAATTAAAAATCAATGAAATCTGCCTAATAAAAAAATTGTCATAACTAAAATAGTTTCCATTTACTTAAATTAGGCACGATTTCCTTAATTAATTAACCACACTAATATACTCCTAGCATTAAATCCGGAATATATAGTCATTTGATTTGTAATAATCTGTACAAATATATGTGATCGTTATTCCATTAATCAATCCGACATGTATATGTTATATATATCTAGATTTAAATTTTGAATATATAATTATATATACACACTTCAAACTTATATGTATATACTATATATATACACATATATGACATATGTATACTTTGAATTCGAATTGAAATTTAAATAGAGAAACTATATTTTAAATTGATTTTTGAAAGTTTGGAAGTATATTTTTTGGCCGACAATTTTTTCTCAATCAATTAGTCAGTTATTTTACTTAGTTAAGGTAAAATACATATAAGCTCCAAAAATATGAATATTTGTTCAAATGTTAATTGAATAATAAAAATATATAAGATAATTGATAATTAAATTAAACAACCCGTATCATATATAATTGATATGTTTTCCAACATTAAATTCATGGTTATAAATACAAGTTCCACTAATAATTCTTTTCCGTTTATTTTTTATACTTTGCTTTGTAGTTGGTATTGTGCTCGTGTGTTACATTTTTATATAATTGTTATTGTTTCACATATTGTAAGAGTAGAGAAGCTTAAAAATGTCATACAAATGTTGTTTAACGTTTTCGGTTGGGGTGAATGAATTCTTGAAATTCACTATATATCTCACAAAATTGTTCAAAAATTAGAAGAACTTTATTTGAATTTTTGTAAAAATGACTTCGAAATTTAATTAAGTTTTCCTTCATTCAATTCATTGTTATAAATACAAGTTGCCCTCATAATTCTTTTCATTTTTGCAGGATTCAAAATCATTAGCTTGGTATTACCAATCAAAAATTTGAGAAAAAGGTAATATATTTAATTGTGATCCTCCAATTATATTTTTTATATATATTTTTTGCATCTTTGTAATTATAAGAAAATTATTTTGGTGAGAATATCTCTATTAGGATTCATCTTCAGAGATTTTCTTCTGCAATCGCATCATAGGAGATGAAGGTGATCAACTAATAGGAAGCTTGAAAATAATTTTATTAATGTGCATTTTTTATTGTTTCATCAGTTAAATTTTTTGTATGTTTTTAACTATTGCCTGTTGTAATTTCTTAAGTGTAATATATGTTCTGGAAAATGGAAAGGTAGTGGATTTTATCTTTGATGCAGTTTTAATTTTTTTTTTTTTTATAATGTCCCACTTTGATTTTGTTTGAATGGATGTTTAACACAAGCATTTTGTACCGATGAAATTATTATGTAAGAAAACATTCTCAATATTTGATTAGTATTATTATTGTGAGTAGATTGACGTGTTTTGCATAAAATATAAATAGTTATTTTGAATTTGTATAATTTTTTTGAAATTTATATGTATATATATATATATATATATATATTAATTTAAAACATTTAATAATTAAATATTTCAATCTAAATAAATATTGTTTGTTGTTCTGCTTTACTATTGGAGGTTGGATTATTGAATATTATTCATGAATATACGACATAAAAATTTTACGATATTTGATTTCTTTACAATTAGTGCTATCGTGTAGTAATATTTATATATGACTGTACTATATTTCTCATGAAAATACAAATTTCACTCAATATTTTAATTATAAATTTTTAAGAATGATTTTTATAATGGATCATGCTTGGTATGTATAGAAAATCATGACTATTTTGTCAAAATTATATTTTAGATATGAAATTCCGAAAATAAATGGTGCATAATTGAAAACATAGAACAAGAAACATAAAATTTAATATAATGTATGTACATCATAAAAAATGTTAATTTTTTATGCTTTATGATTAACAAAATAATATTCAATATAATTACGCTAAAGTAATAATTTATTATGTACGTACGAAAATGTCACTTATATTGTATTTTTTTAAAAAGAAATTTTAACTAATATTCTGAAATGGATTTTATTTTTTGAATATAAATTATGAATTTGTATATGTAAACTATGCATATATGAAAAAAATGAAAAGTATATATTAATGAAAAAATAGTAGACAAATGATTTAATCTTATTTTAAATTACTTTACTTCCAATAATGCGTAATGAATTGAATATTGACAAAATCCTTTGTGATAAATAGATTTGTATGTTTAATTACATATTTCGAAAAACTTGAAATTGTGATTAATCTTAACCGTATTTGATTATTAATCAGACAGTAACTTGAATTTTGTATTAATTTTCCTATATTTTGTTAGAAGATATTATAATCTATTCTTTAAGTATCAATATGATTATTTTTAATGTTTTAGGTTCTAAAAATAATAAAAAATGCAATGTTTAAATTAACATTAAATTAGTTTAAATAATATCTATCATAATATCAATACATAACATGCAATCAATATTAATTATTTCCCTACCTCTATAAAAAAAATCAATTAATCATAGAACATTACACACAGGAAATATGTTATTTCCATATATAAATCTCAATCTTTTTTTTTTCGAGGAAATCGATCAATCATATCAATTACAAAAATAAATAAATGTAGCAAACCTATTGTCTTTTTTTTTTTATGTAGACTTTATATTCTTTGTATTATAATTGAACTTTATGACTTCTTAATATTTAATTGTAAAATAAAAAAAAATTGCTCTCTTTATAAGTTTATATAATTATATCTTTAGTTAAACCGAAAATCTTATAATTATATCAATTACAATGTATAGTTTTTTATTATGTGAAAATCCACATGATATATTCGGAAGAAAAAAAAAAGTTTAAAGAAAAAAGCAAGATTTTTAATATATGGTGAAGGATTAAAGTTGAACATATACATAGTTAATTAGTTATGGTCTGAAAATAGTGTAGTGAGAGATCGGTGGACATCGATTATTGAAAAGAAGAATATGAGATATGAAACACAATGATATGTGATAGTTTAGGACTATTTTTTTTATTTAAAAGACTTTAATTAATAAAAAATATTTCCGTTGGCCATTCATTTTATTTATCAACATAATTACGTGTCAAGCATAAAAAAATAGTCCTTTAATCCAATTTGAATTTATTGTTGTTGTTGCAACTAAAATATTTATAATGATATTTCAAATAACAACGTTCAAATCAACATATCTTAGCATGCAAACCACCCAGAAGAGGTAAACTACACATGGTAAACTAGATGTGACATATTCACACCTAGCGATGTTGGTAGGATTTCGTACTCGAAATCTCTTTTGTTTCGAGTTTATACCATTCCACCATTGGGTCATTCATAATGGACAATAATTGTAGATATCTTATCCTAGCTGTGTGGTGGGATTTGAACTTGATATCTTTGATCTCTAGCTTACACAATTCCACAAGTAAGTTATTCACAAGGAATAATAATTGTAAATATCTTATCCGTGCATCGTACAGTGGGTCATTCTAGTAATATATAATAACGACTCCATGACCGCAAATAGAAAAGAGTAATTTTTCCGCCTAAATGACATTTACGAATCTAGAAATAAATTTATATTTTTACAAATATTTAATTACTTATTTTAATATAACTATATTGGATATATAAATCCCTATAAAATCCGCCTAATATGAATAATGTATCAACTAAATTATTTTATAATTTAGTATTTTCCTTAATTAATGAGAGACGTAATAGGATATGATATATTATATCTTAATTATAACTGCATTAAATCCAATATATAATCTAACTTTAAATTTGGAATATATATATATATACACACACACACACACACACTTTAAATTGATATGTATAAGTGTTATATCCATGTTTATAGATATGCTATATATATAATATTGAAAGATTTGCAATTGATTAATGTAATGACTATATATGGATCATATTCAGAGCACACATGATTTAGGTGTAATGATTTAGTTTGATATTTTTTAATTAATCAATTTTATTTTTTCCATAATTAACAATATTCCTTCTAATCCTAATATATTACATCTATATATTACTTCGTAGAGGTAAAGCATAAGTCACACCATATTTTTTTTTATCTATCAACGTGGAAATATACCAAAATTGTGAACTATTTTATTCTCTCTTTTGCTCCCGTTTACAATTTGATTAATCGCATTGAAAAGACGGGGCCTTCCAGAGGAGATTTGATTTTGAAGCTCCGGGTTCTTCATGTATATGAACAACACGACTATGGAAAATTCAAGAATAATTCAGCGTATGAATTGGTTTTTCATGATCGCCAAGGCAACCGGATCCACGGGAGTATTCGCCGAGAAGACCTTCCACACATAAAAACGGACTTCAAAGAAGGTGAATTGTATGTGCTTTTGTATTTTGACATGCAAAACAATATGATGCGCTACAAAAACAACACCATGTGCGTTTAAATTCTCTTCTTCACTCGATACGCGAGTAGTCCATCTTACTGATGATCTGAATTTTCCATCCTATATATTTGATTTTCGTTCTTTCTCCGCACTAATGAACCCCGCATAAGTGGATGAGAGCATGTTATTTGGTAAATATTTTTTTAATTATGCAATTTCATTTTATTATATTCCACTGTCGATGTTCATTAACATATTTTATTTTATTTTAACAGATATTATAGGTAAGGTCGAAAGAGTTTTTGATGAGTGAGAATTGATGCTAAACGGTCGTCCTGCAAAGTTGGTGGATGCATATGTTCGAGACACCGAGTAAATAACGTTTATTTTAATATTTATTTGTGATATATGTTGTATTATTTTTCTAACAAATTATTTTTCAATGTTAAGTGACCAATATATAACTTGCACTCTTTGGTCTGAGGCCGTTGCTTAAATTAATGCCGCTTTTCAAGATAAATCAAACCATCCACTTATCATAGTTCTCCAGCTTGCTCGAGCCAAGATTTTTCATGGTAATGCTCTTTATTCTAATATACATATATCTTTTTTTTTTCAAATTGTTGCACATAATTATTTGGTTTGATATCCAATATTTAGTAATTTTCATATTTAATTCTTTTCAATTCGTAATCGATTTATTTCAATTGCATGTTATATGTTTTTTTAATTCAAACCAAGATTATTATTTTGTGTTTGTGCAGGTGAGATCCGCGTGTCTAACACTTATAATATCACCAAGATGTTGTGTAACAGCCCGGTCCCTAGGCATTCATTTTTGATGGGGACGGAGTGTTAGACGTAAAAGTCGAAGAAAATAGGTAGATTAATTGAAAATCTAGGGGGGTGTTTTTAGATTTAAACTAAGTTAGCGCCTCAAGAATTTAGGTAACTTAACTTTATGACTTGGAAGAACTATCATTTTCAACGAATCAAATGGGTCAAATGGTTCAAACAAGTCGAAAGGGTCAAAGGATTCAATCGAGTCAAAGGAACGCCATATCATAGACCAATCGAAATTTTAACAAAATTCAATAACGAGCAGGTAAGAATTTGACTATTAAATAAACAAGACCTCTCATAGGTCATAACATGTAATACCCATTAATAGGTCGGAATGAAATAAATCATACTGTCCCATTCATAGGACGAAACAAGGGGCAACTCAAGATTAACTGGAAATGAGTAGAATCATGCTTGAAAGAAAAGCCTCTTCATAGGTGAACAACAACAACAAGCATGCAAGACCCATTTATAGGTCGATTGAAACTGAATAGATACCAATATGCTCAACAAGTGTGACTCTTCAATTAACTTGGAATTAATGAATGAATAACTGTGATGTAAAAAAAAGAACATGCTTCTAATTCTCAAAATTTAATCAATAACTGGAATCATAGCAATTAAGACATGCTAATATAAAGAATCAAGTTACATATATCAAGACTAAATACTAACATCAGGGTACTTAGCAGAAACATAACGGAAGAAAATTATGTAACTATATAGAGCAACAAACTTGGAAACTCAAACAACTCAGACAACCCCGCCAACAGCACATCACCAGCCTCAGCATCTCAACCTGAAAACATTTGAAAAAGAGGGTGTGAGCACTAATGTACTCCGTGGGGTTTTATGAGAAAAATCTTCATAAACTTTAGAAATATCCAATTATAAACTGGCGGCATATGGAGAGCAAAACGCAAAAGCCCTCTCCATACCGGCAAAATATCTTACTTCCTTTCTTGGCGCCTTTCCAAGCTCAAACCTGTTGTCTACTGCACCTTGAGGCATGCCTTGGGATAAGAGAGGGGTTACCTCAAGTATCCTTCAGAGTATGTGAAGGGATTACCCAACAGTGACTCCCTTTACTTTCTAATGTTCAACTCGGTGACTCGAAGGTCACGGCATGATAATGTAAATAAACTGTTCTTTGAGCTCGATAACCTGCTTACAACAGAAGCTATATCCTTCCTTAACTTCCTTCCTTACTTAACCTTAACCTTCCTTACTTACTTGACCTAGCTAGCAATACCAAGCCTAGAGCAATCGTCTAAGGCTAATTGAGCACGATCTCGGCCTATAAGGGATTTATAACTTACCCTAAAAGGCAAGACTTAGCTAAATAATCTTCAGCGAGACCCAACATTCAAATTCGAAGAAGTGAACGTGCATAAACATAGATTGCAACTAAAAGCAATTCTAAGTATCTCGTGCTAGCATAAATTGTATTTAAACAATTCTAGCATATCTAAACATGCTTGAGAGCTCACTTAACTTATAATCACTTCCTTTACTTATTAAACTCAAATAACAATTTAACAATATCATGCATATAACTTCCTTTACTTTCTTTTCTTAACTTTGCACAGAGACGAACCAGACAGAGCATAAAATACTTTTATTGGATATTTCCCTTGTCTTAACATGTTTCTAGAGCTTACTAGATCAAACCATATATTTGGTTTAGAATTACCCACCTCGATGATGAGCACCTCGATATCGAGCACGTGGACGAAGCAACGAGCTGAAAATCCTTTCTCAGGCCTCCTCAGGGTTCATCTCCTCTTAGAAAAGTCGATCAACGATTTGAAACCATATTCAAGATCCTAATAAGACATAAAATTGATATCTAAACCCTCGATCCTTAATTACGACCTAAAATACGAGAATTAAAAGGATTTTAGACATCCGAAATTACCGAAAATGGGGACGGAATTTCTGACTGGAAAGATCAAAATTTTGGACGATTGTCTACTTCAGCGACGTAGATCTTCGAAAGATCTTCGATTTGAGTACTCATGGGCCTCGTGGTTCAAATCGAAGCAAAAGTTATGACCTCCGGACGAAACCCTACCGAACTAGCCGCACCAACCCCGTGCTCGCGGTGAAGCCCGCGCCGGCGGGCAGAGGTGCCCCGCGACGGCGGCACCTCCCGCGCCCGCGGACTCCTTTGGCTGCGGGGTCCCCCGCGCCGGTGGGACTGCTTCTTCTCAGGCGGATTCTCCCTCTCTCTCGCCCTCTCCGCTCTCGACTCGCCCAACACTACTCGTCGTCTCAGAGGTACACTCACGAAGAGTGCTCCTCGCTCGACTTCGATGCTCTCTCGATTTCCTCTCTCAAGAAATGAGGGTTGAGAATGAATTGGTGCAAGGAAAATGAAAGGGGGAGGGCTCTATTTATAGGGGAAATCAAAGCTTCCCCTGGAAGCTACTGCAGTGCAACAATACTACTTTAAAAATATAGGGTTCGGTTAAAAGGCGTTTTATTTGATGGCGAGGTCCAAATGACCTCGTTCACGAAATCCAAAAATACCAGGAGGTTCGTTTGCTCGAGTACTATTGAACCAACTTGACTTGGGGTAAAGAACGAGTCATCTTGAAGGAGAACGAGAAAAGATTCTCTTTTCAAAAATAAAGTTACTATTCCGCACAAGGGACAAATAAAATTCTCGAGCGTTCAATTGACCTCGGAATAAAAATCCGGGAACACCAACTGATTCCTTGAGAAATTTCCTATAGGTTAGGCTTGAAGAAACAAAGCTCAGGTAAACACACGAGATTTTACAAATTTCTAATGATCACGCGCTTACGGAAAAACACTATTTACGCTCTTACTTAATACGATTTTCAACGCCGGGACCTCAAACGACCTCGGATTGGAAATCTAAAAATACCGACATGCTCCTTGGGTCAACACCTTCCAAATGTGACCAAAATGGCCATGAATGAGCTTTAATTGAAATTCTCGAAAAGACGATTTTACGAAAAATAACTCCTAAAAATGCGATTTAGAACCGAAACATCATTATCTAGGCTCCAATTAATTTCTTTAATTTTCTAAATAAACTCTGAAAATCTGGGATGTTACAGACTACACCCCTTAAAAAAATTTTATCCCGAAATTTACTTCCCCTCAAACGGAGATCTGGATACCTCTTCAAGAACTTAACGCCTTACTGGAACTACAATGGTTCAAAACCTTTACTATATGGCTAAGAATAACCTGAGGCCTTCCTTTATAAATTAGTCCTCACACATGACTAATACTTTTATTATCATTCTTCTTTTCTTCCTCAAAGCTTGAGCATCTTCTATCTTTTCTTCCTTATGAAATCTCTCTCGAAATATCGCTTCACAAGAGCTTCCTTATGATCTTACATTCGAGCGGACCTCTAGAAACTATTCGAGCAACGAAATAAATAAAAGAAAAATTTGCTAAACTTGCTCCTCGAGCACTGGCAATCTCAATGAATCCATCCTTCTTTTATCTTGCTTGGCTTTGCTTTTGCTTCTAACTTTACTTCTCGTAGCTTTGAGAAACTTCAATGAACTCAAACTAGACGACAAACTCGAATTAATCGAGCACCTCCTTTGATGGTTCCTTGCACGCTCTATCACATTCGAAAACTCGCTTTATCTTCATCTTTAACTTCTTGAGGTTTGACTTCTTCATCTTCCTAGGGCGTACTTTCTTGATGCACATCGATCTTAAATTATCATTGCAGTCGTCCATTTTCCTCAAAGCAGTTGTCTGACTTTATGGCTTCTGCTGGTGGTCACCATCGCTTGCAGGTGTAAAGATTGCACATCTGGGCTTGAACTGCCCGATTGGAACTTACTTGATGACATTCCTTAGATCGCCTCCAAATGCAACGAGCTAAGAAATCTTCTTAGAAACGCGCATCCTAAACTTAGAGAATACTATCTGGCGCTTGCTTGGATTCTACTTTCTACTAGGAAATACTATCTCTTATTCCTCCAACCCAGACTAAAAGGAATACTGTTATAGCTCTCTACTCTATTCCAAGATCCACACTCGAGTACTATGAGTGTGAGCAAAATAAACGAATGCCTCTGAGTGAGGGCTTTATCTTGATCAACAATTCTTTAACAAGCTTTAAAAGCCGGAAGAGATATAACACTGGGTTATATATGCCAAAAATATTGCCTTTTCAGAAAACTCATAAACTTGAAGGGTTCTTGCATATAACAAAGATGTGGAAGAAATCAATAGTGAGCAACTGAAAACCGTGCTGAAATATTTTCAAAAGTGTCAGCATAGCCTAATAAGAAAGTGCTATTACTGATGCTAGATGATCAAAGAAGTATCATCCAAAAGATTTACAATTTATCCAAGAGGATATAATCAAGGAATTTCAAATGGTACAAATGAAGAATTTCAATTGATATGAAGCTATTGAAGGGCAATTGATTTAATTAACAAGAGAATAAATCGATTTCAAAAGAGAATGAATAAATCGATTCTATTGACACGAGAATGAATAAATAGACTCAACAAAACTTCTTATCATATTGAAACTCTCAATCTGCTGAATACTAGATCTATCTTCTTAACGATCTTCTTCGGGTTCTCTCTCTGCATCTTCTTCTTTACGAGGCTGCTATGAAATAGCATGAGTCGGATAGACCTCAATTGGCTGCACTTGTCCAAGAAAACAACATCCGGAGATCTCTTCCTATCTATCAAAAGGGATACGGCAAAGCGACTTAATCTATGGCACCTCCTAGACTCAAATGATCTGACTTCAACTTTTTCTGAAAACACCGACGAATGTGTCTTCAAACTATCTTGGCTACATTCGTGATGACAATCTTCATCTTCATGAATCGGCTTGAAACCAGCGATAACTCGGGACATTGAATGCGACGTGACCTTGAATGTCCCTCAATTGAATTAATGAGCCTTTATCGAAAGAAACGAATCTTCATTCCTTGCAAACGCGATTAGATCTTCAGACGAGACTTCTCCTGAGTTGACAGCTCTTGCGTGGGGATTCCTTGAACTTGCGTTGGATCCGCGATCGAATAACTTGCCTTTAACTTGACTGCTCACCTTCTTGCTCCTTGCTCGAATCTGAACTTCATGACCTTCTTCTTGATCCTACTATAATCTCGGAACCCCTCTACCTTCTTACTACACCTTTGCGATATAATGTTCTTTCGAACATCTCTACTTAACTTTAACTTCTTTAGAGGGAACTTATTCAATCTAGGGTTCTTTAAGAGAACCTAAAGGGGAATCCGAGAATTCTTCTTAATTCAAACTTGCTATAGTCTATGTTCTAACTATATTCTCTATGCCTCATTCATCCTCAACTCTTCCTCAAATCCTTTTCTTATAGGCAGTAGACAAACCTTTACCAAAAGAAGATAAATCACCTTTCAAACTTTATAACTTTACTCAAAAATTTTAACGGTCCAAAATTACCGAAATAGTTCGAGTATATGCAGAAAATAATATTCTGAAAAGATTTGCTTCTTGCTCGAGTCCTTAATGACTCAAAACTCTTTAAATATTGATCTAGAACTTAGTTCAATGAGTTCCACCTTAAACTTTGGTATAACCAAAAAAATTTATTTCGAAAAGAAATAATATTCGACTTTCAAAAATCGACTAACCTTGTCTTGCTCAAACCTTTTCTCCTTTATCCTGTACTTTCAAAAAGTTATACCAAATATAATCAAAGTACTTTAACCCAATCATAACTTAACTTTGTTGAAGATGCGAGTGTGATGATGAGCTGGGGGTTGCTGATTAATACCTTTGAACAATTCAATATTCACATAAGAGTTCAATTAATTATTTTAAGAAGAGACATGTCTGCAGAGTTGCAAGTCTGCTCTGATACCATTCATAACAGCCTAGTCCGTAGGCAGTCATATTTTATGGGGACGGGGTGTTAGGCGTAAAAGCCGAAGAAAATAAGTAAATTAATTGAAAATCCATAAGGGGTGTTTTTAGATTTAAACTAAGTTAGCGCCTCAAGAACTTAGGAAACTTAACTTTATGACTTGGAAGAACTATCGTTTTCAACGAATCAAAGGGGTCAAAGGGTTCAAACAAGTCGAAGGGGTCAAAGGATTCAATAGCATCAAAGGAACACCATATCATAAGCCAATCGAAATTTTAACAGAATTCAATGACGAGCAGGTAAGAATTTGACTATTAAATAAACAAGACCTCTCATAGGTCATAACAAGTAAGACCCATTAATAAGTCGGAATCAAATAAATCATACTGTCCCATTCATAGGACGAAACAAAGGGCAACTCAAGATTAACTAGAAATGAGTAGAATCATGCTTAAAAGAAAAACATCTTCATAGGCGAACAACAACAACAAGCATGCAAGACTCATTTATAGGTCGACCGAAACTGAATAGATACCAATATGCTCAACAAGTGTGATTCTTCAATTAACTTGGAATTAATGAAGGAATAACTAAGATGTAAAAAAAAAGAACATGCTTCTAATTCTCAAAACTTAATCAATAACTGGAATCATAGCAATTAAGACATGCTAATATAAAGAATCAAGTTACATATATCAAGACTAAATACTAACATCAGAGTACTTAGCAGAAACATAACGGAAGAAAATTATGTAACTATATAGAGCAACAAACTTGGAAACTCAAACAACTCAAACAACCCCGCCAGCAGCACATCACCGGCCTCAGCATCTCAACCTGAAAATATTTGAAAAAGAGGGTGTGAGCACTAATGTACTCAGTGGGGTTTTATGAGAAAACTCTTTATAAACTTTAGAAATATCCAATTATAAACTGGCGGCATATGGAGAGCAAAACGCAAAAGCCCTCTCCATGCCCGCAAAACATTTTACTTCCTTTCTTGGTGCCTTTCCTGGCTCAAACCTGTTGTCTACTGCACCTTGAGGCATGCCTTGGGATAAGAGAGAGGTTACTTCAAGTATCCTTCTGAGTATGCGAGGGGATTACCCAGCAGTGACTCCCTTTACTTTCCAATGTTCAATTTGGTGACTCGAAGGTCACGACATGATAATGCAAATAAACTATTCTTTGAGCTTGATAATCTGCTTACAACAGAAGCTATATCCTTCCTTACTTAACCTTAACCTTCCTTACTTACTTGACCTAGCTAGTAATACCAAGCCTAGAGCAATCATCTAAGGCTAATTGAGCACGATCTCGGCCTATAAGGGATTTATAACTTACCCTAAAAGGCAATACTTAGCTAAATAATCTTTAGCAAGATCCAACATTCAAATTCGAAGAGGTGAACGTGCATAAACATAGATTGCAACTAAAAGCAATTCTAAGTATCTCGTACTAGCATAAATTGTATTTAAACAATTCTAGCATATCTAAACATGCTTGAGAGCTCACTTAACTTATAATCACTTCCTTTACTTATTAAACTCAAATAACAATTTAACAATATCATGCATATAACTTCCTTTACTTTCTTTTCTTAACTTTGCACAGAGACGAACCAGGCAGAGCATAAAATACTTTAATTGGATATTTCCCTTATCTTAACATGCTTATAGAGCTTACTAGCTCAAACCATATATTTGGTTTAGAATTACCCACCTCGATGATGAGCACCTCGATATCGAGCACATGGACGAAGCAACGAGTCGAAAATCATTTCTCGGGCCTCATCGGGGTTCATCTCCTCTTAGAAAAGTCGATCAATGACTTGAAACCTTAATCGAGATCTTAATAAGACATCGAAATGATATCTAAACCCTCGATCCTTAATTATGATCTAAAATACGAGAATTAAAAGGATTTTAGACATTCGAAATTACCAAAAATGGGGACGGAATTTCCGACTGGAACGATCGAAATTTCAGACGATTTGCCATTGTAGCAACGTATATCTTTGAAAGATATTCGATTTGAGTACTCATGGGCCTTGTGGTTAAAACCGAGGCAAAAGTTATGGCCTCCGAATGAAACCCTGCCGAACCAGCCGCACCAACCCCGCGCTCGCGGCGTAGCCCATGCCGGCGGGCAGAGGTGCCCCGCGCCAGAGACACTTCTCGCGTCCGCGGACTCCTTTGGCCGAGAGGGTACCCCGCGGCCGCGGGATCCCCCGCGCCGGCGGGACTGCTCCTTCTCCGATGAATTCTCCCTCTCTCTCGCCCTCTCCACTATCGACTCGCCCGACACTACTCGTCGTCTCAGAGGTACACTCACGAAGAGTGCTCCTCGCTCGACTTCGATGCTCTCTCGATTTTCTCTCTCAAGAAATGGGGGTTGAGAATGAATTGGTGCAAAAAAAATGAAAGGGAGAGGGCTCTATTTATAGGGGAAATCAAAGCTTCCCCTGGAAGCTACTACAGTGCAACAATACTGCTTTAAAAATATCGAGTTCCGTTAAAAGGCGCTTTATTTGATGGTGAGGTCCAAATGACCTCATTCACGAAATCCAAAAATATCGGGAGGTTCGTTGGCTCAAGTACTATTGAACCAACTTGACTTGGGGTAAAGAACGAGTCATCTTGAAGGAGAACGAGAAAAGATTCTCTTTTAAAAAATAAAGTTACTATTCCACACAAGGGACAAATAAAATTCCCGAGCGTTCAATTGATCTCGGAATGAAAATCCAGGAACACCAACGGATTCCTTGAGAAATTTCTATAGGATATGCTTGAAGAAACAAGGCTCAGGTCAACACACGAGATTTCGTAAATTTCTAACGATGACGCGCTTACGGAAAAACACTATTCACGCTCTTACTTAATACGATTTTCAACGCCGGGACCTCAAACGACCTCGGATTGGAAATCTAAAAATACCGGCATGCTCGTTGGGTCAACACCTTCCAAACGTGACCAAAATCTGTCATGAATGAGCTAGAATCGAAGTTATCGAAAAGGCGATTTCACGAAAAATAACTCCTAAAAACGCGATTTAGAATCGAAACATCCTTATCTAGGCTCCAATTAATTTCTTTAATTTTCTAAATAAACTCTAAAAATTTGGGATGTTAAATGTTGTTGAACGAAGATATACCCTAGATTCATGATTTCAAAAATAGGTACTAATAGTGTTAGATTTATTTACTATTTTACTCTAATTCAAGTTATGTATTCAAAAACTCATTAACAAAAGTCGTATCTAACAAGTTGTAATTATTTTCAGCTTACGTGAAAACAGTGAAGTGTCAAAAGCTATTTCTGTGTCAGCACTCTCCAGATCATCAATCAGTAACAAAGATGATGATTTAACCAGTGGCCATCACACATTGGTCAATATTAAATCTTTGCATTTGAAAAATAAGGTATTGTAAATATTTATAATTTTTTTATACATAAATGTGTACCAAATTTTTATGCATGCGGGAAATTATCAACTAATTTTTTGAATCCCTTCTAGACTGGAACATATTGGATTTATTGAGTCAGTCGGGCTAGATGGTACATGGTATTATATATCGTGCCTTCGTTGCACAAAAAAGGTTTCCAAAGTTGGTGATAATTTTTTTTTTTGTGATAAGTGTAACAATAGTGATGCAACCGGAAGCTTAAGATATAATTAATTATACTTATAGCTGATGAAGCCGGTACGCAATCACTATTACTATGGAATAAAGAGTGCTTTGAATTAGTTGGAAAGACCACAATGGAGTTGAAGACACACATTGCTAATGTAAGTCCTTTTTTAATCAAACTATTTCCATGTGGATATCAATTTTTGTATGATTTTTAAAAACTTATGTGATTTATAATTTTGTAGGACAATGAAAGTCCCAAAGTGCCGAGTGAGATTACATCATTAATTGGTTGAGCTGTGCTTTTTAAAGTACAAGTTAGTGATGGCTACAAGTGTCCGAATATACCTTTGAATGTAGTCATACTTAATTTTGATACCGATGTGATATCAAAATATTGTGGCACGAGGTCTTTAATCAAAGAGGTTTATATGTATTTACTATAAGAAATTTTCATGATATTTTTTTATATAATTTATACATTTTCTTAATTATGTGATTTTTTTTCTCAGACTACAGAACCAGATTTGCTTTCTCTTCTCGCAAGTTCTGATTTTAATGATGAAAAGCATGGTTCATTGTCGGACTACTCTACTCCTCAAACTCAATCGTCCGGAAAGCTTTCGAATGACAATTTTGACAACAATTCGTTAAAGAGGAATCTCGATGATGAATTTTCCACCACGATGAATGGGAAGAAAAACAAAATAGTTGTGAAGGTGGAGAAATAATCAAATGTCACGTCTTAATTATTTCCATTCATATTTTTGGACAATAGTTTTCACTTTTTTTAGTTATGAATACTAAATAGTTTTTTAGTAGTGTTTATGGATTTCTCTTTGGATTTTATAGTGGTTGCAGATGTATTCAGTTTCGTATTTTAGAAATTTCTTATGATTTATTATATTAATTATTTCAATTCATGATTATATTATATTCATGGTTTTTATTTAAATTCATGATTTAATATAAATAGCGAATATTGATGGCTAAACATAAAACATGTATGTATGGTGTATTATATATTTAAAGCATCAATTTGTATTCAACTAAAAAAAAAGCTTGAATTCGTAATAGCTATCTTGATATGATAGTAAAAGTGACATTCTTGGAGTTGTGCCACATTATATAAATAAAATTATGTTTACCATTTATTTATCTTTTGCTACCCATAATACACACACACGCACGTGTGTGTATATATATATATATAGAGAGAGAGAGAAGAGTTCTTTTGTGAATCATATCCTAGTGTGTTAAATATGAATTGATCTCATCCATTGAATATTGTTAGATCTACGGTTATGATTTATTTTGTTCAATGTTTATTGCATAATTATTTTTGATATAAAGGACACATTTGTCATTTTTTTCATATTGATAGCTATTAATTATAATTATCCTATAATCATGTTTCGTCCATTTATTATATGTCGATTTCATTACGGATATATTTTACATTCTTAAATTTTCTAATTCTAATGTCAATAAGATTTCAACTGCAATCTGTAAAAAGATATAGTAATTTTAAATCATTCAAGTTAACATATTAAATATATTTAATTAATTGAGATAACAATCCTTGAATGCTGATTAGTGTCTTCATCATATTATAAAATAAGTATCATTTTATCATTGATTTTTTTTTCTACGTAAAATTCTAATTAATTAATCCATAAGCAACAATGTTGAATATTCAATATACAATCATATGCTATTTTTTAAATTTTAAATGCATTACATGACATTTTTTAAATTTTGGATGCTATGATTGTACAATAATTTTTATAAGAAATAATATTGAATACTCACTATACATTAATATGCTAATTTTTAAATTTCAAATACATTTACATGCTATCATTTAAAGATGCTATTTTTTAAATTCTAAATGCTATCTTGTTAAATTTAGATGCTATTTTTAAAATTCATGCCATTTTTAAAATTTCAAATGCTATTTTTAAAATTCATGCAATTTTTTAAATTTCAAATGCTATTTTAATTAAATTTCAGATGCAACGGTGCACTTCTTGCAAAAATTATTGATTAACTAATCCATAATACCAGAATGCTTGATTAGTGTGTTCATCATATTATAAAATAAGTATCCTTTTATCATTCATTTTTTTTCTATGTAAATTTCTAATTAATTAATCCATAAGCAACAATGTTGAATATTCAATATACAATCACACATATGCTATTTTTTAAATTTTAAATGCTTTACATGATATTTTTTAAATTTCGGATGCTATGATTGTACAATAATTTTTATAAGAAATAATATTGAATATTCACTGTACATTAATATGCTAATTTTTAACACATATGCTTTTTCCCTCATCGTACATTAATAATCATATGCTCTTTCCCTCATTGTAGTCCCCCTTCAATTTTCACACATTAAGAAAAAATATATTTAATGTACTTGAAAAAATAAAAATTACATAAAAAATTCTTAATATACCACCTATTAAGTGGACTGTAATGTTAGGAAGGACAAAAAAATTAAGAAATTACAATTATGGGACTAAAGGAGTATTTAATACTACTAATAACCTAAAACTCACAAAATTACATGAAATTGAAAATGAAAAATGATTACAGAATTTTGATTAAAATGAAATTTCAAAGTGCCCAGATGACTGTCGAATCTTTTGTTCCAGATGACTGTCCTTGACAGAATCCGTCATAAGTATGACCACAATTGTATCCGAGCCCAGAGTGATCCCGTGGGCTCTTTTCCTTGGAAAGAATCTCATCCAGCTGAGATGATCCAGAGTTCATCATCTTCACTAGCTTCTTCAGATGTTGAAGCTCACCAGTCTGAGAATGACTGTTGTTTCTGGACTGCAGCAAGTCATTTTGCACTTCCTTGAGACAAGTGGAAAGATTATCTCTTTCTTTCAAGAGATCTGCATTCTCTTTCATTAGCCTTTCATTTGCTTGAGCCACCATGATCCAACTCGTGTGGAGTTTTTTATATGCTTCCATGGCAGATTCTTCAGTGAATTCTTCATCATCACTGCATTCAAATGCCTTGTCATCCTGACTGTCAGGAACAGATTCAGACATAATTTCTTTGACAGACTGTGTCATGAATGCAATATGGTTGCTCACGCATTCTTCATCACTTCCATTATCATCTGGATCATCACTCTCACTGAGAGTAGAACAATATGATTTGCTCTTCTTTTTAAGAGTGTTGGCACACTCTGCTTGGTAGTGACCAAAACCACCGCACTCTCTATACTTGACTTCTTTATGTTTGTCTTTATTTGAATTTTCATCTTTTGATCTCCGAGGTTTAAAAATCCTATTTTTACCAGGATTATTTTGTGAAGACTTCTCATATCATTTGGCAAATCTTGAGAAATTCTTAGATAGCATAGCAATTGTCTCGGCAAGATCATGTTTTTCAGGGACATTACTTGGCACATCAGAACTGGAACCTGCCTGAAAAGCTATGCTTTTCTTCTGCACTGTTTCTTCATTTGTCAGCCCCATTTTAAATGTTCGTAGGGACCCCATCAGCTCCTGTAACTTCATATTGCTCACGTCTTTGGCCTCTTCAGTGGTCGTGACTTTGTACGCGAATCTTCTAGGCAGAGATCGCAAAACTTTTCACACAAGTTTCTCTTCAGAGATCACATCTCCAAGGGCAAAGCTTTCGTTAGCAATGTCACAAATCTTGACGTCGAAATCAACAAGTTTTTCACCTTTATCCATCCGAAGGTTCTCAAATCTGGTGGTAAGCAATTACATTCGAGCGACATGAATACTGCTTGTTCCTTCAAACGTGGTCTGCAAGATATCTCATGCATCCTTGGCTTTGTCACAGGTGGATATGAGCTTGAAGACATTCATGTCAACAATAGAGAAGATAGCGTTCATAGCTTTAGCATTCAGCCCCATGACATGGTAGTCGGCATCCTCCCATTCTTCTTTCAGTTTCAGCACAATTTTACTTTTTTCATCCTTCTTGGTGGGAGGCTTTCAGCCTTCAGTCACCATCTTCCAGGCCCATTCATCAATCGAACGTATGAAAGCTGTCATTCTAGCTTTCCAGTAGGCATAATTGTTGCCATCCAGAAACGGAGGTCGCACCGTCGAGACTGCTTCTTTCATTGTGTCTATCTCTGCAAAACAACACAAAATACACAGATTAAAAACACACGATCACACCTTAAGATAAGGTGACATGCTCTTGTGCCAATTGAAAAATGATAATCCGTGCTCACAAGTGTTTAATAAATACTGCTATCAATTGTTCTACGATATGTGTGGGACAAATATAAGAACATAAAATATAAAATAGTAAAATACGTACGAGATTGGTAACCCAGTTCGGTTAAACAACCTACTCTGGGGGGATTGCTCCCAAACTTGAAGATTCATTTGTTACTCCTTTATGAAGTGTATTTAGGATCTTACACATACAGGACTCCCTCCTTATGTCGCCCGTTCTTCTCTATGAAATCTTTCGCTAAACGAAAGCTATAAGATCTCCTTACAACCATGACACTAGACTCCCTCTAGCTACCCACGACTTCAACTTACAATCTCTCCTGAGATTGCGTACAAAACAAATTAATAAACCCCTCACGTGTTTCACTCAAAACACTCAAATGCTAGAACAAACTGTGGGATAGTTACTAGCTAATACAAAGACTACAAATGAAATGACTCTCAAATAATCTTCTAAGAGAATCTAAACAAAGTATAAGTGGTACCGATTGCAAAAACAATCGGCCTTCTTATAATCTTCTCTTCACAATTGTCACTGATCTTCATGACTGTCAATTTGGTAAATAGATTATGGTTTGTGATCTTCCCAAACATGTGTAGATACTTTCCTTGGACATGAAGGTTATTTGCAGCTCGGTATCTACTCCACAAGGCAGTCAATCGAACATATTTTTCCTTTCACAAACGGATCCGCGCAAGATCTTGTATTTATGAAAACTGCCATATAAAAAGTGTCATTAGGTATGTCTGGGATATCAGAGAGAACAGTTATCCAACCGTTCTTCTTTTCTCGCACAGCGGAATAAATGGCTTCAGGGACATACCTAAGCACACATTATCGAACATATTTCGCCAACAACATAACACGAATACTTAGTGCATAACGGTGACACTAACAAATCTCTCTCTATTGATGCCACTAAAGATTCGATAATATTCAATAGTGTTTTGGATGTTGGGATCTGTAATCAGAATTACACCGCTTCAACACACGTTAATGTGGCAAATGGTAATTGCATTCTATTTTACTGCATCTTAAAATGAGGGTAATTCTATTCATAGCCCTCAATTTTGTATTTATAGTCCCTAATACTTAAAAGATAAAAAATACAAAAATATTATTAGTTTTTTTATTTTTTATTTTTCAATTGTTGCACGTCTTTTAAACTTTTACTATTTTTTGGATCAATTTAATGTGAAGTCTGAATATTGATGGCTTTTTAGATTTTGGGAGTTAGACATATAAAGGTGTTTTATTTTATTTATACTAGGATTTTTTTATTGTAATTGTTAATGCATATTGTTTTCTTTATATATATTTTTAGATTATTGCGATATTGGGGATCCTATCTATAGTTGCCAATATTGTGGTGCATTTTTTTGGTATGAAGAAAGGCAGCGAAAGGATTACAAGCCCCAATACCCAACGTACTCCTTTTGTTGTTCAAGTGGTAAAATTAAACTTCTGTCCCTAAAAAAGTAACCACAATTATTGTGTGACCTCATGTTTGGAAACCATCGGAGTAGCAAACATTTTCAAGACAATATTCGTTCATTCAATAGTATGTTTAGTTTTACGTCTATGGGAGGCAAGGTCGACATGAGTTTCAATAAAGGAGGATCTCCTCTAATGTTTAGATTGTGCAGTTAAAATTACCATAGCATAGGTAATTTGGTACCGATGCGTGGTGAAATTACGAAATTCGCACAACTCTATATATATGACATTGATAATGAAGTATCAAATATGGTATTATCAGTAAAGTATGCCCTACAATTTAAATAAAAATACATTTGCGTAAATTTATTAATTTTAAAATTTATTTAATATCATATTTTATTTATCTAATGCATAAAACAAAAAGATATCGATAATATCCGGTTTGATATTGTAGCAGACTTAATGAAGATGTTTGACGAGAATAATATTTTGGTTAAGTCTTTTAGAATGGCCCGTGACAAGTTATAACAGCCTGGATGCATAGATGTTAAGTTAAAGCTGATTGGTAGGAGGGTTGGAGATCCAAGAACATATAATTTGCTTGCAGTATCAGAAAGTTGATGCATCGATTGTTGGTGATTCTGATACATCATTGGGTCAAATGGATATATTGATTGAATCAAATAATGGCCAATTAATTCGAATTAATGAATTGCACCCTTCTTATCTACCACTTCAATATCTTTTGCTTTTTCCATATGGCGAAGATAGTTACAGAGATGATATACCATTTTCTAATTTGAAGAAAAATGAGCCGGGTGGAAAAAAAAAGTCAGCATCAGAGAGTTTTTCAAATTTCATTTTCATGAACAAAATTATGAGCCAACACATCTTTTATCATCGAGAAGGTTATTCTAACAATTTATTATGAATGCTTATACAATGATCGAGTGCCAGAGATTGAATTATATTCAATTTAATTAAGCCCATTTGCGTGTTGAGACGATCAAAGATTTGAGTGATGCAATATTTAGAGGAGAGAATGATCTGACCACACAAGGAAAGAGAATAATATTGCCATCTAGCTTCACGGGAGGTGCTAGATATATGATACAAAATTATCAAGATGCAATGGCAATATGTAGATGGACAGGTTATCCAGATTTGTTTATTACATTCACCTATAACCCAGAATGGCCTAAAATAGTGCGGTATTTACAATCTCGAGGATTGAAGGCAGAAGATAGATCCGGCATAGTTTGTCGAGTTTTTAAAGTGAAGTTGGACGAGTTGATACAAGATCTTCGTCGCAATAAAGTATTTGGAAATGTTCGTGCAGGTATATTTGTAACATCATACCTTATCTTTCAATATTGACAAATAAAATAATTTTAATGATTTAGACTTATTAATATTTGCATTTTGTTTTATGCTTTAAATATTTATGTTTTATAAAATGCAGCTATTTATACAATTGAATTTCAAAAAAAGGGCCTTCCACATGCACATATTCTGTTATTTTTTATCAAATGAAGATAAGTATCCACCAGGAGAAGATATAGATCAAATCATCTCGCCTGAAATTCCAGATCAGACAACAGATGAGTCATATTACAATCATGTTCGAGACTTCATGATTCATGGACCATGTGGCAGTGCTAAGAAAAATTCACCTTGCATGTTTAAAGGTAAATGCACAAAACATTTCCCAAGAAAATTCATTGAAATAACTACCATTCATGAAGATGGTTATCCTATATATAGAAGAAGAGATAATGGGTGAACGACTGAGAAAAATGGTGTCTTTCTTGATAATAGATATGTTGTTCCTCATAATAAATATCTTTTGATGAAGTATAGAGCCCATATCAATGTTGAGTAGTGCAATTAATCAAGATCCATCAAGTACTTATTTAAGTACATAAATAAGGGCAACGATCGGGTAACTGCTTCATTATGTTAAAGCACTGAAGATGAGAGACAAGGTAAAGTGGTGGATGAGATGAACATGTACTATGATTGTAGATATCTATCACCGTATGAAGCGACATGGAGGATATTTGGCTTTGAAATTAATTATAGAGATCCCCTGTTGAGCGCTTGAGTTTTCACTTGCCAAATGAGCAGAACATAATCTTCTCAGACAATGATTCACTTGAGTCGGTAGTGAATCGTACTACTGTTGGTTAGAGCATGTTCTTATCATGGTTTGAGGAAAACAAGAAATATCCTGAAGCAAGAGAGTTAACATATTTTGAATTCCTGACTAAATTTGTTTGGAAACAATCGAGTCATGAGTGGGTTCCAAGAAAAAAGAGAGTTTTCTATTGGTAGGATATTATATGTTCCTCCCAGTAGTGGTGAGATGTACTATTTGAGATTGCTACTGAACATTATATACGGACCAACATGTTTTGAAGATCTTAGATGTATAAACAGTGTATAATATAGTTCATTCCGCGATGCATGCCATGCATTGGGTTTGTTGCATGATGATGAAGAGTACAATAAAGGTATTATTGAGGCAAGTCAATGGAGTTTAGCGCAGTCACTAAGAAATTTATTTGTGAATTTACTCACTGCAAATTCCATTTCTGTACCGGAGGTTCTGTGGGAAAAGTGTTGGCAATATTTATCTGATGATATTCTTTATCGACAACGCAAACTTATTATCATTAAGGTATTATATTTTAATTCTTATACAATACATTTAGTTTTGTCACTATAATTTTAATATTTAATATAGTTAAATATTAATGTTTTGCAGATCTTCAGTTGACCGATGAGCAGATAAAAAATTATACATTAGCAGAACTGGAAAAAATATTACGGAGATGTGGCCGCAGTCTTCGAGAGTTTCAAATAATGCCATATCCTGAAGATGGTTATTTGCAACATACTGAAAATAATTTGACAAATGATGAGTTGCATTATGATTGAGCTGAATTAACATCACAACATGCTTCACTTCTTAAGGATCTGAGAACAACATTGTGTTTATGACACCATTATGGGAAAAATAGCTTCAGATTCATGAGGTGTTTTTTTTTTGTATATGGTTATGGTGGAACTGGAAAAACTTTCATTTGGAGGACATTATCTACTGCAATAAGGTCAAGATGAGACATAGTTTTGAATGTGGCTTCAAGTGGGATAGCATCGTTATTGTTACTCGGTAGAAGAACTGCTCATTCTCGATTTGCTATTCCAATCACTTCTAATGAAGATTCAACATGCAATATGAAACAAGGAAGTCCACTCTCTGAACTTCTTGTCAGATGTAAGCTCATAATATGGGATGAAGCACCTATGATGCATAAATTCTGTTTTGAAGCTTTAGACTGAACTTTGAGAGATTAAATGCGGTTCAAGAATCCGTTAAGTTTTGATCAGCCATTTGGAGGGAAAACCGTTGTATTTGGTAGAGATTTCAGACAAATTTTACCGATCATACCTAAAGGTAGCAGACAAGATGTTGTCAATGCAAGTATCAATTCATCTTATATGTGGCGAGATGTGCAAATACTAAGGTTGACAAAAAAATGAGGTTGCAGACTGTGGATTCTGAAGCTGAAGCATCTAAATTACAAGAATTTTCATATTGGGTTGCTGCAATAGAAGACGGTTTACTAGGGGGTACAAATGATGGGAATAGTAACATCAAGATACCAGATGACATTCATCTAAAATTTTTAGGTGATCAAATTGCAGCCATCGTTAATGGTACATATCCGTCTTTATCGTCTGATGTTAATGATTTATCTTATCTACAAGAAAGAGCAATTCTAACTCCAACACTTGATGTTGTTGACTCTGTGAATCATTATATGATGTCTATCAATCAATCGAATGGCAGAGTATACTTAGGCTCGGATAGCACGTGTAGCTTGAATGGCATTCTTGATGTTCTGAATGATGTTCACACACTTGAATTCTTGAATTGATTGAAGTGTTTGGGTTTGCCTAAAACCACAAGATAAATTTGAAGGTTGGAACTCCTGTAATGTGATTGAGAAATGTTGACCACTCTGCTGGATTGTGCAACGGTATCCGTCTGATAATTACCAGATTTGGTAACCATGTTTTAGAACTTAAGATATTGATTGGAAGTAATTCGGGCAAAAAAATATAAATTTTCAGGATATCGCTTACCCTGTAAGATCCACGCCTCCGATTCAAGTTTCAACGAAGACAATTCCCTCTAATTGTGTCATATTCCATGATAATCAACAAAAGTCAAGGGCAATCGTTATCACATGTGGGTCTTTACCTAAAAAATCAGTTTTCTCCCATGGTTAACTTTATGTTGCTGTTTCCAGAATAAGAAGCCGCAGTGGTTTGAAGATCTTAGTATGTGATAAGGAGAATACCAGCCGTTCGTGCACAATGAATGTTGTGTATAAGGAAGTTTTTCAAAACATGTTAACTTAATATATCTTTTAATTTATGGTATTGTAACTTTTTAAACCTTATTTTTCCATTTTATTCAATTTCATTATCATATGTTTTATGACATGATTATATTCAAAATATTACTGTATACATAGAAGAAAATTATAAAAATTAACAATTTTCATATCATAGAAAAATAATTATAAAAATCTACAATTTACGTACAACCTTCAATTAAAAAAGACATAAAAAATTTATTTCGTGCATCGCACGAGTGTAGCACTAGTATATATAAATATAATACACGAGGGTTTGTGGGAAATCGCCGTTGTACTTGATTTATCTCAAGCAATGATCATTAATTATTTGAATTTATCACATTCTTAAAGAAAAAGATGAATTAATAAAGTGAAATATTACTGAAGAATCGTAGCTTTATTGGTGCACTTTTATATTTAGATACAGTTTATATCTCGTTATATATGTGTATGTGTGTGTGTGTTTTAATTGCATGTTCTAATTATTTTTTAAGGGTTATTTATGTTATAATTATATGGTATATACTGTACTTGCTCTTTTTCAAGTAGCTTTCTCAATTTCGATTCGACCGAATGTATTGCAATAGATTTAGGTCATTAATGGATTTAAAATATTCTCTTAGACTTCATTAACAGATTTTTAGAATACCAAGTTTGGCTAGAATTTTTGGTAATTAATGGAAATATATATTTTGTCATTTTGATTTTGATATAATTTTAATCAAGTGACGGTTTACTTAGCGAAATTGTTTTAAGAATATCTCAAAATATTATTTAGTTATTCTTTAAGTGCTCTCACACATCCAAATTAAACCCAAGACTATGAGTCTATGACTGATGAAAAGATTACAAGAAACATGGATATATTTATATCATCAAAGTCCGAGGGCACAATATCATTAGTTACTTATGGATATCAATTTGACCACCAATTCTATCAAGCTGTATGATTATTTAGTTAATATCAATTCGGACTAGATTTTTTCAAATTGAATTTTTTTGGTCATAATTCTAATCATTCGGTTTTCAAGCTAGCCCATCAGGCTAACCAATTTAAGAATAAAATTTGATTATGTATAAATTTATCAATTGATATTCATCTAAACTTCTAATTCTAACAATTTAACATTAAATAAAACACAACTTACCACTAATTAATTGAATAAATTATTTAAGTTTCAACAATTATATTTTTAGTACTTAAATTAAATTACATTAAATATGAAACCTTCAATATTTATCTAAAATAGAAAAATAAAATTTAAATTTCAGGACAAATTCACTTAATTTCAGGCTAGGCCTATCGGAATACCATGCTATTGAATTTTGGCCAATCTGAACTAGATTTTGATCTTATTGAGCTAATCCTCTCTCTCTCTCTCTCTCTCTCTCTCTCTATGCGTGTGTAAATATATCGTCATAATAGTTTTCTAAATTTTTTCGTGAATAATTAAATATTAATAATATTCCCAACCAATGATGGTGAGCTTATTGTATGTGCATTTTTCAGTTGAGTTAGTTGCGAACTATCATTTGTTTTGCAGACTGTGATTTCCACTTAACTAACTATTATCTTCCTTTTTTTTGGCTCACTTTATTATTCAATAATGATAAGTATTATATTTGATATAATATATTTAATATTTATATCGTAATAATACTTGTTAAAATTTTTTACATAATATGATATCTTTATTATACAACTTTAAATAATATGAGAGAATAGTCACACATATATAAGCTCTCTCTTTAAAAAAAGTTCCAATTAAGGGACAAAGGGAGCTCAAGTGCTTCTCCCCTCCATCTTAATTTTAATTTTTTTTATTTCCTTGTTAAAGTTTTTTTATTTATCCAATCATTTATTATTTGTACCACTGTATTTCACTTAATATCATATCTCCAACCCATGTTACGGGTTGACTTTCTTTTTCTTTATTTTTTTTCACCAATATAATGATGCAATTTATGATTCCGTTAGCTCTTGCAAAGCTTGAAAACTTGTGAAAAACGTTGATACAGGTCAATTCTCACTATGTTGCAAAGAAAATGGAGTTTGACGAGAGAGAGAGAGAGAGAGAGAGAGAGAGAGAGAGAGAGAGAGAGAGAGAGAGAGAGAGAGAGAGTAAAAAATAATAAATTAAAAATACAACGAGAGAGAGAGAGAGAGAGAGAGAGAGAGAGAGAGAGAGAGAGAGAGAGAGAGAGAGAGAGAGAGAGAGAGAGAGAGTGAGTGAGAATAAAAAAAAAGAACACACAACCTTCAATTAGAAACAATCAACTCAATCTTTATCATAAATTGTTATCTACTCCAAAAAAAAAAAAAAAAAAATTGTTATCAAACTTCTTTTACAACATAAAAAATTAAAAATAGTCGAGTTTGTTTACGATAGGGATAAATTGGAAACAGAAGATACAAATTTTCAATTTATTTGAACATTCGACCTACTTTTTTTTACATGATATATTACTTTTGTCTTCTACTATAGTCTATAACCAACAATCGGTATGAGACTGATATTAATAGTAATTTAATGATTCAAAGTAATAATTCTCGAATAGAAGAATATCTTGTATTAAAATGAAAAGTGAAACGAGGGTATCTTCCAAATACTTCTAAAGAGGGACTAATTTATGTGAAAACCTGCTTAGTTTCCACTATCTATATCTGAAAATGATCAAACTGAGAGAATTAAAGTTATTCTTGCAAGTCAGCTGCATGTCAAAATTACTCAGAGAGAGAGAGAGAGAGAGAGATGTAGTACTACTGCAAAGTGCAAACTGGAGATGTAAAAAGTGGCAAACCCATTGAGGAAATGCGGCGGGGCCACACACCCCACACACATTCCTGAAAGTTGAAACCGTTAAAGGAAATGTCAATGGCGCGTGAATTATGTGTGGAAAAAGCAGAAAATACCACAAAGTATAATAGAAAAATCATATGCATTTCCAAGTAATTATCTTTATAGATTCTAAAATGTCCATCAATAAAGACTCCTTTTTTCCATCATCTTTCTTTCCAACTATGATAATACACACAAACATACATGTATAATATACATAATGATTAATGCACACACGCATACTTTTATGTATAAATGAGTAGAAAGATCTGAACTTTCTCTTCCTTTCACTGCCTTGTTTGAATTCTTGGAATCAGAATATGGTTGTCTTTTGATAGTCAAATATAATATTTTTTGTGGAAGCTTTTGTCGATGGGGAATTGCTTCGGATTTCAACCTGCTGCTGACCCTAACCCTAGCTCTTCTAACTCTATCAGACCCTCTACTCCAGGTACCTTTTTCTTGCATCTTTTTCAGCTAAGATGCGCATTACTTCTTTCTGGGCTGCTGAATTTTTCATGGATTTCTGGACTTTTGAGCTATAATTGTGAGTTCTGTGCTCTCCACTATTATTATTTTGCCTAGCGCTGATTTGGATTGACTCTGTTTCTATGGTCCTGTGTTGAAAAGTTCCTGTCTTTCGTTTTATTATTGGATTGGTGATCTTTTTTCGGTGCCATTATAGGATTAATGTGTCTGTTTACTCCAAACAGGGTGCGTAATTTTGTTGAATTTACATCTTTAATGGTGTATGTAATTTAGGGACATCGCGTGATTACAGCAACGGTGGAGGTCTTTCTGGTACAAGCAGCAGTGCCGGCCTCAGCCGGTTTTCAGCTGCTTTTAGTGATGATGCGGGAGTTGCAGGAGGAGATATATTATTGCCCACTCCAAATTTGAAGGTTTATAGTTTTGCTGATTTGAAGAATGCCACAAGGAATTTCAAGTCTGATATGGTGTTGGGAGTGGGTGGTTTTGGGACTGTGTATAAAGGATGGGTGGATGAGAAGACCCTGGTGCCTTCTAAACTCGGGACGGGGATGTTGGTGGCCATCAAGAAGTTGAACCATGAGAGCATGCAGGGCTTTGAAGAATGGCAGGTAACTTGAAATTTCAACTTAGTTGTTTGCGTAGTTTTTTTCTTCCCTAGGCATTTATTTATTTGTGCCCATCTTGGAGTTTATGGAGGGTGTGGCTTGGAATATCAAATCGACTTCTGGTAAGAAACAGTTGTATTCGTGATAAAGTTTAGGAGATTGACTTCAGTATCCTAGAATGTTGCAAGGAATAAGAATAACTATGTATCATTGATTACTCAGAAAGATAAGGCTATTCCACTTGTTGCCTTGGAAATTTAAGTAGGATACTTTTTGAGTGGCATGTGATACAGAGAAGATTTTTTGTACGTTGTTGTAGCATGGGGTAGTTACCAGGTTGCGATGCAAAGATGCAAACAGAATTAAGGCAAGACTGGAGGGGATCCAAGTGATGAACTGCCAAAACATGTCATATGTATTGAGCTGCTTTTTGTGATCCAGTAGTTTAGTCTTATTTTCTTATCTCCTTTAGCTGCGACTAGATAGAAGGTCAATGCAAACCAGCAAGGCACATTTGAGTAATTTTATCAATTTCTTTTATTCATTAGGGAAGAAAATTAATAAATGAGTGAATGATATGAAGTTGTTAGCAAATGTCTGGTGGCTCTGGAAAGCTATGATCATTGTACCTCAACTAATAGTTGCCATTTAGATGGAGGCATGATGGGTGGGATACAAGGGGACCATTTTCATTAGCACTATTAATGCAAAAGAGCATTTATTTCTATTTGATGGTCAGACCTAGATTTCTCTGTTCATTTACTTGTTATGAATGTATATGGAATGTGGTCCTACATATATATAAGTTGAATTTTCCTATGTTTGCCCTACAATTAACATCACTGACTTTTCATTGTGTTTCTCGCTACTTGACTACCTTTCTTACAGTTTTATTATGTCATAGGAATTTTGATGCTCTGAGTGACACTTGATTTTGTATATGCAGTCAGAAGTGAACTTTTTGGGAAGATTATCACATCCTAACTTGGTAAAGCTTTTGGGATACTGTTGGGAAGATAAAGAACTGTTACTTGTCTATGAATTTATGCAGAAGGGAAGCCTGGAAAACCATCTTTTTAGACGTAAGAATTTTTTTCTGAAAACTAGAATGGAAAATCAAGAGAGAGAGAGAGAGAGAGAGAGAGAGAGAGAGAGAGATCATATATAATAATCTGGCTTGCTTTTTACATGCAGGAAATGCTTCCACTGAACAATTATCATGGGATTTAAGACTCAAAATAGCAATAGGAGCAGCAAAAGGCCTGGCTGTTTTGCACAGTTCAGACAGACAAGTTATTTATAGAGACTTTAAGGCTTCCAACATTCTTCTTGATGGGGTAAGATTGTTTAGCATTATGTTCTTTAACTATTTGAAATAAGATAGGCATATGGTAAAGTGATAGACGAAAAAGAGTTGACTGGAATTGATGTTTGGACTTGGATTAATTGAATGATATAGCAAGCATTAAAATGAAAACATTGATCGAACATCAGGTGCATGTTGCTCTTCCAGCTATAAAATGCTGCATTACCCTAGCCTTCCATGATGCTTTCCCTAATAACATAAGTTTCAGTTAAAATCCTCGAAAATAATTGCTTGGATTCTACATTAGATAGACCCGGCCTGCCGAATAAGTGCTTGTATTTCACCAGTTAGTTGTTATCTTGTCCTTATATCATCTCGTAATGCAAACAGTCTTCTTTAGATTCTAAGTAGGGATAAAATTGTTCTTTTGTGTTCCCCTCTCAAGATAATAGATAGAGAATGCTTTTGTATATAAAGTTAGTTATTATATTTATTTATGCGGATTTCTAATGGATTTGTAGAGTTTCAATGTAAGAGTTGGATTTTGCTTAACGTAGCACTTCAGCATTTCAGTAGATTCAAATTCATCGATACAATCTCTCTTTTACTTTCAGAGTTACAATGCAAAAATATCCGATTTTGGCTTAGCGAAACATGGGCCTTCAGGAGGGGATTCTCATGTTACAACCCGTGTCATGGGAACATATGGCTATGCTGCACCTGAATACGTTGCAACGGGTGAGTACGTACCTACTGTATACCGAGTTATATATATAAATGTAGATGGTATTAACCTTTGGCTTGCCGAAACTGAGAGAGATTTAGAGAATTTGATCACAGTCCAGATTCTGCTTGATAATGATATAGTAACAGAATCATGAAAATCCAGGAATACTTGCATGCATTTAAGTTTTGTTTCCATTCATCCAAATAATTCAAAGAAGTTTTATTGTGAATCTCAGATTCGAAAGCAAACTAGTTAATTCTGGGATTAATGCATCTACTTTGAGACATTTATTGATCTTTAATAGTTTTTACTTTTTCCATTGCACCTATTTACCTAAATGATTGACTCTGATGATTCTCCGAATGAATAGTTAACCATCATATATATTTTGACATTGATTAGGACATCTATACGTGAAGAGCGACGTGTACGGGTTTGGAGTGGTGCTGCTGGAGCTGTTGACAGGGAAGAGAGCCCTTGACCCGAGACGGCCTAGTGGGCAGCAAAACTTAGTGGAATGGGTGAAACCCGATCTCTCCCAACGACGGAAACTGAAATCCCTAATGGATGGACGAATAGAAGGTCAGTATTCATCCAAGGCAGCATCACAGGCTGCTCAGCTCACTCTTAGGTGCTTGGAGCAAGAACCTAGAAAGCGGCCTTCAATGAAGGAAGTAGCTGAAGTCTTGGAACAGATTGCAGCCATGGAAAAACCGAAAGAGTCGAGGAGTAATAGATCAACCCCGCGCTCTTCTGCTTCTGCTGCTGCTTCTTCTTCTTCATCTCACCACCACAGATCGTATCATGGAACTGGAGTGGGAGCTGCTGCGAGATCATAACAGCTCATTTAACAGTTATTATTCTAACAGATTTTCCATTCTTTTTCCAATAAATTTGTGAAGTTGCACAACGAAATGTATGTATTGTATTGACTTGTAAAACGAATATATGTCAATGTATTCATTTGTTTGTGAGCGATGCACCAAAAGCTAATTTCTGTGTATTTTCCAGTTTAAATGTCTTGCATATTTTCTGCAGTCTCGGAATCGGAATCCATTTTTTTTTATTCCATAATATATGGTGTTTTTATTCACACTTTTCTTTTTCTTTTTAAATATAAATTATCTATATTTTATATTTGTCTTTTCTAACAATGCAATCTTATGTGAAAATCTTAATTAACATTACGATTTGCAATAAATGAAATTCACTCATTCACATGGAATTAAATAGTAGTCATAGTATTCCTCAAAAAAAAAAAATGTAGTCATAGTAAAAAGAAAAATCCTAAAATAATATAGTGACTGAAAATTGTAACAATTATATATTACCCTTACATTTTTTTATTTATTTTTTACTCACACACCCGACCTGATAGTATTGAGAAGATTCGAACACGTGAACTTTGGTCTCCAAGCAACCTCACTCCACCACTAATATATAAGGCTGAAAATCAAACCAAATAGCTCGATACTCGGCTCGTGTGTCACTCCACCACTAATATATAAGGCTGAAAATCAAACCAAATAGCTCGATACTTGGCTCGTGTGTTCGTTCGTTAAAAGCTCGTTCGAGCTCGATTCGATAAGCATATCAAACAAGCTTAAACATAATTTTATGTTCGATAAAATTCAAAGCTCGGCTCGAACTCGAATTCGATAAGTAAAAATGAGCAAAAATGTATAAAAATATCAAACTACTCGAGCTTGACTCGTGTTCAGCTCGATTAAAGCTCATTTTAGCTCGACTTGATAGATAATCAAACAAGCTCAAACATAAATTTTAAAGCTCGATATCATTTCAAACAAGGTTGAACATACGTATTTTCGGACTCGACCCGACTCATTTACACCCTTACTAATATATTACCCTTACATGAATTATCGTGTATATAAAAGTATTTCTAATAATGATAAGAAAAATAAAAATATATACAAAACAATCTCAAATGACCAAAATATAAGTACAAGCACACATGATATATTTTCTTTTATCTCAAATAATTAATTCTTTCACACGCACACACATGAGGAACTAAAAAACACGGAATTATTTTGTGTGATATGGCATATTTACGAGAAAATTGCAGAAATGGTCCCATAAAGCACGCCCCCGTTTTATTTTGGTCCCAAACTATGCTAATTTGGTCCCATTAAATCAGAGTATGCTAAAATAGTCCTAACGTCACGTTTTCCGTTAATTTGACATGCAATTTTAGTCCCAAACGATAAGCAATTTTAATCCCATACACAATATTAGGCAGAATAGTGATCTGGAGGGAAATCTTGTAAATTGGAGGGAAAATTCACCTGCTTTGAACCAAAAATATCCATCTTTTGGAAGGCATAAATGCAATATACCTACCTATATATATATACACCTACACACCAATTCCAAAATTACAAGAATTCAAGCAAAAAAAAAAAACAAGAAAATTCTCCTCCAAATTAACAACACCATGTCTGCTGCATCTTCAAGCAGAGCAAACAACAACAAATTTTTTTTAATGTGATTGTCAGAAGCCAGTGCGAGCATATGTTTCCAATCGTGCACATAGCAAAGGTAGGTTTTTTTATACGTGTCCGAATTCTCTACGCGGGGGTTGCAAGTTTTTCAGATGGGTTGATGAGTGTCCATCACAGGACAACTCAGGGGAGTCTGACAGCTCAAAGGTGAAGATGTCAACTGAAGACATAGCTCATGATATGAAGATTATAGCTGAATGTATGATGCAAATGTCTGAAGATATGAAGAAAATGGCTGCAGATGTGGCAAAAATCAGAAAGTTGGGAAAAGTGATGGTTCTAGTGTTTTTGTTTTATGCAGTAGCTGTTTTCCTCCTCAAATGAATGTTATGGTTGTCTAATATGTAAGATGTACAATGTAGAATCATATTATTGCAATATATATGCCAATGAACAAATTTTCCCAACAAAACACAAGCTTCACTAAATCAGAACAACAACAATTAGCAAAAACTAACTGAATACCATTACAACTTCATATTTTCAGAGCCAGACTACAATTATCAACCCTCAAAACCAGCAATAAATAAGGCTGACATGATTGGCAAGATTATGGCAGAGTATTTGTTCAAAAACATGAAGCTAAACACATAGCTTTTCAGAGTTAACAAGTTAATTTTTCAAAAACATTAAATTAAACCAAAAACACCAGATTGAGCCTGAAATCTTATCCGTTCTTCCTCTTCTTCTGTGCAACAGCTCTCAGGCTTGAAGCATGCACAAAATTTTTACCTCCTCTAGTGACCACTCTCATGGAATCTATTTCTTGAGGTTGATTTGCAGCAGCTGAGGACCCCCCTATGAACTTTTGGCTATCAAAACCAGCAGAAGCTAGAGAGACAGGAGGCTCCCTAGCAGAAGATTGCACAACATTAATTTCACTTGAAATGGTGTAAGCTGTTGACTTCTCTTGAACAGGACCATCATCCACAGGGTTTTTAGCAAACTTAGGTCTCTTCCTTGCCTAATTAAGAACAGAAAACATGTGCAGATAATTAAAGTCATTAAACTGAGATAATAAGAATAAAATGATAATTCTCTTCCTTACAAGCATTTTTCTTCCTTGCTTTGTAGTTGGCAACATGCTGGAACAACCTTCTCTCTGAGTTGCATCATCTTCTTGGGTTGAAGGAGGACAATCATGTTGTGTCATCTCCTCCTCAAACTGAGTAGATGGTTGAGCATCTACCTGTGCAGCTGCACTCTCTTTCTCAAGTTGAGGCTGTGTAGAGCCAGAGCTGAAATTTTCCTAAATAAAACATGCACATAGCAAACATTAGCTTTCAATTTACATGAAGTAAATACCTAAAATGAAACATGCAATAATTTACCTTTCTCAATCTGCATCCTAGCTGGTTGTGCCCTTTCTCTCCATAGAAGCTACAAGTGATTCCACAGTACTATTTCTCCATTCTCTGAACAGTACCACTGCCCCTCCTTTTCCTTTTGGGTTCTTCATCAGGCCTAAATCTCCTTTCCTTCTAAGGCCTGCCCTCGTTTTTCTTTGCAAAAGAAGGTGGGAGTGGTGAAATGTAGCCTGTTTTCTCTCACAGGTCATCTCCATTCATTGGAGATATGGCATGCTCATAGACTGAGTTATAAGTCTCAACAGAATAACATGAGTGCACATAGTCTTCAGGAGCTTTTCCTTCAGCACAAATGGTACTGATGACATGCTTACAAGGTATTCCACTCAAATCCCATCTTTTGCAAGCACATGTATGCTCCTATAAATTAACAGTATATTTTGAGCCATCAAAACTTGACACCTCATATCTGTTCTCACTAGACTTAGTGGGAATGCATTCTGCAGAGGCTTCCATATATTTCCCCACTAGCTTTCTTATTCTAGCACAAACAGCTCTCCCTTCCCACTATCTCTCAGCCCTATCTCTGTTTTTCTGAAGACTAGTCATCATGTACTCTCTAACCCATTCCAACATAGTTAAAATTGGCTTCTCTCTAGCCTCTAGCAGACATGAGTTAAATTGTTCACACATGCTATTGACCAATGTATCACATTTTCCAAATGTTGAAAAATGTGATTTGGACCATTCTTTGGCTGATTTACCCTTCTGCAGCCACTCAAGAGCTTTCTTGTCCACTTCCTCAATCTGAAGCATCACACTATGGAAACTAGCAACTGTGGTAGCATTTGCAGCTTTCCATAACAATTTCTTGAAATTTTGCCCTTTAAATCCGGCCCTCACCATATTCCCATGCAAGTGTCTAACACAGAACCTATTCTCCACACTTGGTAATACCTTCTCAAATGCCCCAATCAGCCCCTCTGTCTATCTAACATGAAGGTGTAGGCATCTTCTCTCTCAGTTAACAAGTCCCCCTTTAACAACTGTAAAAACCATTCCTATGAATCTTTGTTCTCAACTTCAACCACTGCATATGCCAGAGGGTATGGATCATTATTTGGATCCATACACACTGCAGTCAACAACACCCCTACTGATCCTCTAAGATGGCAGCCATCAACTCCAATCCATGGCCTACAACCTGACATGAATCCATTTTTGGTAGCCTGGAGGCAGACATAGAATCTCTTGAAGGTGCTGCCACTAGGTATATTATCAACTTAAAGAATCACAGTTGAGCCTGGATTCTTATCCCTCGGTGTCTGTGCATAATCCCACAACTTTGAGTATTGATCAGTTGAGTCTCCTTCAATCATCTTCAATGCTTTTTGCCTTACTCTGAAAGCTTGGTGAGGTAATATGTACACACCAAGCTCTGCAATGGCAGAACTCCTAAACCTTTGTGCCAGCCAACTTGCCCTTGCATTGTCCACATGGTACTGTCTTGCACATGTGTGTGTGAGATCTATTTCTCTTATTTCTCTTATCTGAAAAGAAGCTTCATCCTTCACCTTAAGAGCATTCATATGCCAACCACACCCTTCATCCTTCTTCTTATACCTTACATATATCCTCCTTGCATCATTCTTTTCAAACTTTGTACATCTTCCAACCCTCACTGAATAGCTATTAACAGCATCTTTGAAGGCCTGCTTTGTACTGAACATTTGGCCCAAACTAAAAGTGGGTTCTTCTGAAGTTGATGGTCTGTCACTCTCTTCTCTAACATCATCAGAGCCCACACTGTCAAAGTCACTCCCAATGTCTGCCTGGAGCCTATCTTCATCACTTGAGGTAAAGTCATCTTCAGAAGCCCCTTCATGTGTTATGCCAACCCATTCAACATCTTTGTCAATATTTTCTTCAAATATTATGTCATCAATTAGCTCATCACAGCTATCCTTCTCTGTAGTGAAATCCTCATCTTCACTATCTGAAACTACCATCCCTTCTATATCTGTCTGCCCCAAGTCTTGAACCTCATACTCTTTATCAATTTCTGCAGCTAATGCCTCTATCATTTCATCATCAAAACCACCATCATCAAACTCTGTCACAGTGACCTCTACATGCTCTTGCACATTCCCATCAAAACCACCATCATCAAACTCTGTCACAGTGACCTCCACATGCTCTTGCACATTCCCATCAATACCACCAACTTCCTGCTCTATGCCAATATCAACTTCATGTTGTGCTTTCATTGCAGACTCCTCAATACCCTTCCAACTTTGTTCTGTAGGTTGTGTTCTCATTGTAGACTCCTTAATAGGATTCAAACTTTGTTCTACAGGTTGTGTTCCCATTTCAGCCTGCTCAACCCCTTCTTTCACAGCCTGTTCCACAACAACATTAAGATCCTGCTCTTCAGCAACATTCATAGTCTGCTCATCCATCTCTTGTAGATTCAGAGCAAGGTCATCAAAGACAGAAGCCATAGCTTGGTCTTGAACAATCTTCACAACCACAGCTTGCTCTTCAACAACCTTCACAGACACAGATTGGTCTTCAACAACCTTCACAGGCACAGCTTGTTCTTCAACAACATTAGGAGGCACAACTTCATCTTCAGGTTGTGTCTCCATTGCTGTGGATTCTCCAGTAACTTTCACAACCTGCTCAACAGTTGTGGAACTCCCTATTGTTTGTAAATCACCTTCTGCATCATCCAAGTATACTACCTCCCCAACAACATCATCTCCATTCAGCCTAACCACTGTTCTTTCACCCTCCAAATACATAAAGAACTCTCTCATTTTTGCAGCCCATATTATCAGATTCCAGGTATCAAACTCACAGACAACAGGCTTCAACTTACCTTCTTCATCTTTTGCATAGAACTTCTTAGACCCCAGATACCCTATCTGTTCGCATAGACCTTCTAAGTACTTAAAACACCATTTACGGATATCTACAAAATAAAACGCAGAAACCGTGCCCTCTAAATACTCTAATTCACCACAGTCACTAACCACCATACCACCATGCTTTAACTTCATCGTATACCAATAATCACATGGCCCTAAAAATATATATACTAAATTTAGAGAAACAAAAATCACACACAAACTGAGAGAAAATTGCAGAGAAATTAGAAGAGGAAACTTACTATAATCTGGGTGTGGTAGTTGTACGTAATGCTTCCTTCGAATCATTGCTGACTTGCGTTTTCAGAGCTATGAGAAATTACAAGAAATTTCAGACAATTTCTCATATATTCGCGACATGGAAGATGCGACAACTTCAACAACAAGTGCTCTTCCAATTTTCTCCACCTTCCGCGGCAAGCTTTGGGGATTTTCAGGTTAATTTGGTGTATTTCTCATGGATTTGAAGGTAGAAGACAGTAGTTTTTTTTTGTGTGGGGGGGGGGGGAATAGAAGTCGAATTAGTTGTGTTAATTTGGGGTTTTTCTGAAATTAGGGTTCCTATAACTCATGTGCGCCTCACGTGTTAACTTGCCGTCAGCTGTTAACTAGCCTGTTAAAATACGCGGGACCAAAATTGCATATGACTGTCTTATAGGGCCATTTTGGCTTAAAAAATAAAGAAAAGACTAAATTGGCATAGTTTGGGACCAAAATGAAACGAGGACGTGCTTTGTGGGACCATTTCTGCAATTTTCTCGCATATTTACACAAAATTTTCAGCTTTATTTTTTTAAAAAAAATGATATCATTACATTTCAAAATTTCTTAAAAAAATTAGACAGTCATAATTAACTTTCGTTTTAAATTCGATTTATGCAAATCATATATTAAATTAAAACAAAAAAATTCATTCTCTTTCATTTAAAATCTGGATTGTACGTGTATATGTTTCTCCTGGCGAGAGAGAATCAGAGTGATTTTCTGTACAAAAATTATCGGCGGTGGATAACATTTGAAAGGTTTCTGGGAATGCTGCATATATTTGTATGGATGAAATCTATCTGGGCGAAATGCATGCAGATCTAGAGAGTGGCCTGCGAGGTCCAACTAATTAATTATTAACATATATATATATATATATGGGATGGATCATTTGTAAATTGATCCCTAGTGTGTAAATTAGGGATTTATCTTATCCATTAAAATTGTTAAATGGATGGTTTAGATCTATTTTCACTTGATTATTTTTTATATTTAGTTTATGTATGAAAGGTTATATTGTCCATTACATATAAATTTAATGAGATCTTTTAATAGTTTTGAAACTTAATTGCCGTTTTTCATCATGTTTCCCATTTTAGTAAAAGTTTCATTTTTTTTTATCAAATATTTGATATTTTTGTAATCAACATATGTTAATTAACAATTTTTAACATCCATGAATTTAATATATTATGCATATCACTCTCTAAATTATTGAGAAATCAATTAAATCAATATCAATATTATTACATAGTTAGCTTTTAATTATTTTATAGTTATTTCAGAGTTAATTGTTTTAATTTATTACGTAAGTTTATTTAGTAGTTATTTAATTTAAGTTCTTAATTATTCTCCATTAATAAAATATTTTTAATAGTAATGAATTAATATATTTTAATTAACAATATCAAAAGAACAAATTTGCTTGTTTCATACTTTGTTAATACAAAAGATTAAACTACAATTACAAGCGTCTTAGATAACAAAAGTAGCATCATTATATAACTAGCTAATCGTATGTTAAAGCAATATATAATAAGAAAAAAAGCATTGTGAAGTTTAAAAATAACTTAACAATTTATGTTGACATCAAACAACCTAAATATACACTAACTAATTAAATAAAAAAAGTATTACTGAATAGTATAAAAGCATCTAGTACATAAAAATAACAAAATAATATATTATGACACTAAATATTTCAACAAAAACAAAGCATTTCAAAATAAAATAAAAGCATTATATTCACAAAAAAAAACTGAATTATGAAAGAATACGTGGATATATTATTTTAAAATCCTACTACTATAAATCTCAATCATATAAAAAAGTATAAAAAATCGCGAAATACACCAAGAGCAAATAGATATGTTAAAGCATTGTGAAGTTTAAAAATAACTTAACAATTTATGTTGACATCAAACAACCTAAATATACACTAACTAATTAAATAAAAAAAAGTATTACTGAATAGTATAAAAGCATCTAGTACATAAAAATAATAAAATAATATATTATGACACTAAATATTTCAACAAAAACAAAGCATTTCAAAATAAAATAAAAGCATTATATTCACAAAAAAAAAACTGAATTATGAAAGAATACATGGATATATTATTTTAAAATCCTACTACTATAAATCTCAATCATATAAAAAAGTATAAAAAATCGCGAAATACACCAAGAGCAAATAGATATATAAATCTCATAAATAAAGCATTCTTAAGTGATCACTAATAAGCATATAAAAACCATCATAAATCTAAAAAAAAATCTCAAGTTTTAAAAGAGCACATTGATATATTATTCCATAATTTTTCATGTAAAAATTTATAGTAATCCTAACAATCATAAATACAGAATTATAATTCACCAAAAAAAAAAACCTATTCTAAACTCTAAAAGGAGCAAAGGGGTAGCTTATTTCAAAATACTACATCTATAGATATCAACTGATCAATCTCTAATACTCTTATAAAAAGAGCATCAAAAATCACAAAAACAAGCAATCTCTAATACTCTTTTAAAATTTCATAATGCTTGTTTTTGTGATTTATGATGCTCTTTTTATAAGAGTATTAGAGATTGATCAGTTGATATCTATAGTTGTAGCATTTTAAAATAAGATACTCCTTTGCTCAAAAAACATTATAAATTCATAAAAGAGCATTGGGATATGTTATTTTAAAAACCTTCAACTATAAATTTCAACTCAATCTCTACTACTCGTATAAAAAAGCATTAGAAATCGCAAAAATAGCATTCTCAATTTTTAAAAGAGCAAAGGGATAAACATTCAACATACTCTTAAATTAAAGTAGAATATAGGCATGCATTTATATTAACTATGTAGAATAAAACAAAATATATATATCAATGTAGTGTTACTAATTCTTTCGTCCAAGAAAATAATAAATAATACACCAATCCAAACTTTCAATAAAACCAATTAACAAATTAAAAAAAAAAACGCTTACAAGGGATTTGATGCATATAGGTGTTAATTAAGGTTTCAAACTCTATGTAAAAGATGGAAGTGAATTGAAGATCGTTTCAAATATGTTCCAAAATTGATAATAGGCATTTACTAGTTTTAATTAGGTGAGCATTTAATTTCCCTTAAACACGTTATTTCTAAAAAAAAATACATGGTTTACAGAAATACCCTTCAGTGCATTCACATAAGAAAAAAAGCATCATGACTACTAACTGTTACAATTAATACAATTCATTGATCTTATAGATTAATGGCTCGGATTAATCCATAATTTACACGCTAAACACCTATATACATGCTAACCCTCTCCTATATATGTGTGTGTGTGTGTATGAAGATAGATAGATTATTAACATTATTAACTATTTATTAACATAGATAGATAGATAGATAGATTTTCATGCATTCACTGACAACTTTGCTCTGTGAAAATCCTAATATTACGCGCGATCGCAATAATTGAGATTCACATGGAATATTGAAATAATTATAGTAAAAAGAAAATTCCGATAAATAATATAGAAACTGAAAACTGTCACAATATTATTTATTACCCTTATATGATCATTATCATGTATATAAAGTATTTCTAATAATTTAAATGGCCATGTATATATTTTTATATTATGTGACGGACTTTTTTTTCAAAAAAAGTTGAAATATATTCATAAACATCAAATGTGAAATATCTAAGTGCAAACATATCTAATAATTTTCAATGGCTAATATTATGAAATTTGTAAAATACATATGCATGCGGCTACAATTCAACGACAGTGTTATGAAATATATATATATATATATATATATATATATATATATAATATGATTAATATGAACGACCGGAGTTGAGATGATGACTGAATATTACATATATGGAATAGTGTCGGAGTTTTTCTTACTCCTACAGAAACATGTTTCAGCAACCTGCAGTAGGGAAATAATGATATATATATATATATAGGATATGGTTCATATGAGAACACCTTGTTGGTGTGAGAAATGAGAACACATCTTACACCATCCAATTTAATTAGGGCAAAAAATAAGGAAGGAGAGCTATTTTCGTCCAAATCCATTAAAATTGATGATGTCAGCAATTAAAAAAAAATCTTAAAAACTTTAATTGACCATAACTTCCCCGTTTTTAATCCAATGCACACAAAAAATATATCAAATTAAAGTTCTCTTCATGCTCTTTCATTTAAGATGTCGAAAGGTTATGATTGGATGAAAAAATATGAACGAAAAATAAAAAAGAAAGTTTTTTACGTGTGTCCAGGTTGTAAATGCTTTTGTTAGCATATAATAATTCTTCGTCAGCATTATGATAACATATGAACGTATGCTAATGAAGCATTTGTCATATGTTAACATAATATATTCGATGCGCTAACAAAGAAATTTAATTTTTTGTTTATAGTTCTTAATTGATTATTATGGTTTATCATATCCAATTATAATTTATAACGTATGTTGATAGAGTATTGCCATATGCTAACATAATGTATTCGCAATGCTGACGAACCAAAACTATAATGCTAACGTAGTACAAATATATTATTATTATTATGATTTCTTTCAACTCATTTAGGGTTTACCACATCCAATCAATGTTTATTTCATCTAATTAGGTTTATTTCATCCAATTATGATTTTTTTCCATTTAATTAGAGTTTATTAAATCGAATTAGGTTTATAATTAATTTTTAGAATATTTTTTTCGCCAACAATATTTGAAAACTTTAATTAGCATAACTATAATGCTTCGTTAGCATTATGATAATACTTCATTAGCATTATGATAATACTTCGTTAGCATAAAAGATCTGTTATCAAATCCTCCGCGATTTTTATAAGAATTACCAAATTACAGTAATACCCCGCGCGAAAAATTTTTCAGATATTACAAAATTGCCACCGCCTTTTTCATCAAATCTGGACCTTTGATTTTTGATGGATGTGTGGTGTGAGATGTGTTCTCATTTCTCACACAAGGGGTTATTTTTATATAGCCCCACCCCTATATATATATATATATATATATAGGGTATGGTTCACATGAGAACCAATCCCCATGTGAGAACTAGGAACTAATCTCAACCACACAATGTTTTAATCTTATTTAAACTTTAAACATCCATAACTTGCTCATTTTTCATTAGATTAACGCAAATTATATATCAAATTAAAGCTCTTTTCGTGCTCTTTCATTTAAGATCCATTGTTCATATGTTTATTCGAGAATATATTTTTTCGTCCATAATAGCGTGATGTTAAACTCATAATAGCATGACAAAATATTCACGATAACATAGAAGTATACACATAATAACATGAAAAAATATTCATAGCAGCATGAAAAAATATTCATAAAACACATAAATTTTACTCATAATAACAGTAGTAGTGTCGTTAATAGTAAGACATTATATGTTCATACTAGCATGTATATATGTTCATACTAGCATGTATATATGTTCATACTAGCATGCATATATATATATATATATATTCATATTAGCATGTATATATGTTCATAATAGCATGATAGTACTCTCATTTTAGCATACGAAATTTATAAGAATAGACAACGGTTTTAAAGTGTTGTCTATATGATTTCCGAAAATTATGCTCAAATATTACAAGTTTACCACTCCGCCTTTGACCAAAAGTTGACCAAATCTTAGTCATCTAAATCAAAACAATGGATGAATAAGATGAGTTCCTAGTTCCCACATAGAGTATGGGTTCTCATTTGATCCATCCTCTATATGTATATATATATTTCCACATCGACTCTCTTCCACGTTAATTCTATCACCTTTAATTGTTTTTCTTATCTACAATTCTAGTTTTTTCCCCTTTCTTTCTTTGAAAGATCTAGAAATTCTAGTATTTTCCTTTTCAATTAAATGCTTGTTTCGAACCAAACATTTTATATAACGACAACTACTGATCGCTTCTAGAAGGGGAAAAACGACATGTCGAGCCTTAAATTGCTGAATAATACATACGAGTTGGAAAATTTTGTGACCTCCATCTTTCCAACTACAATTTTCATTGTGATTGATACTCCACTTTCAATTTTCGACAAAACCTACACACTCCGAATTTTTGTTTTACATGCTAACACTCCAAATAAATTATATATACTGATCATGCATATAATTATATATATTATTCATACACAATATGTATATATGAATATGAAATCGACAGTTGCAAATAGTACTCTAATTAATTATGTATTGATTTATGTATGTTTGTAGCAAAAACCTAAACAAAAAAAAAAAAAAAAAAAAAGAGCCTCCATATAATCAGACACAAAAGATTGTTACGTTAGTGGTTGATCGTGTTCCTCCTTTATCTCATCATAAAAAATAGAGTTCGAATTCTCCTATTTATTGATTTTTTGGAGTTACCTTCGACACACGCATTCGTTCTTGATCTTAAGTTTTAATATTTATCTATTTATCAATAAAAATATATATGGAGGTGCGATGCAATGAAATGATAAAAAGGAAAATAGAGGAGATTTTAATTTGTCTGCATATATGTATGTTTGTGTATAAATAAAGAGAGTAAGAAGCACACGAAATTTGTGATTTCAACAAGAGTTGTTATAGTAATATATACTATATATTAATTTCCATTTACCTGCCCACATTTGGGCCTAATAATCGCTCACACCAAGACCACCGTGGTTCGGTACCATTCTAATCACCATGCAACTAATACTATACTAATACTAAAATTAAACTTGTGATTTCTCTCACTTTTAGTTTGTTCATTTCCATATTCTTATATTCTTCAATTTTGATGTTCCATCTTAATTCTTCGTTAACTCTCAATCTTTTTTTTATATATTAAATCATCGATCGTCAATTGCTGCAGGTCCTTTCCTTAATTTTGTTCTTAATTCCTTTCATTTCATTTCAGAAGGTAATATATACATATACATATACATATACATATACATATATATATATCTTGATTGTGTTGTGTTTTTTACTTTTTATTCTTATTCATAAAATTAAAAAAAATATATATATATATAGCTAGGTTGATTGGGGTAGCTGCAGATCTAGCTTGATTAATGGAGAGCCAAAGCAACAGCCTTGTGGTTGAGCTGTTCGGGAGTTCAGTGAGCTACATGAGAAGATGGCTGTTTCGGGTGCTGTCGGTGGGGCCGTTGCCAAGCCACCTGGCCTTTATCCTCGATGGAAACCGCAGGTACGCCAGGAAATGGAACCTTGGAGAAGGCATGGGCCACAGGGCCGGTTTCCTCTCCCTCATGACCTTGATGAAGTACTGCAATGAGCTCGGCATCAAGTACATCACCATCTACGCCTTCAGCATCGACAACTTCAAGAGGAAGCCTGACGAGGTGCAGTACGTGATGGACCTCATGCTCGAGAAAATCGAAGGACTCCTCAAGGAAGAGAGCATTGTGAACCAGTACGGAGTGAGGGTGGAGTTCGTTGGGAATTTGAAGCTTCTGAATGAAACCGTTAGGGTTGCTGCTGAAAAGGCCATGAAAGCCACAGCCAACAATCACAGATCAATTCTCCTCATTGCTGTTGCTTACACTTCTACTGATGAGATCGCCCACGCTGCTCAGGAGTCCTGCCATGACAAGATTAAGATTAATGCCAACGCTGAAAATAAAGTGATCAACCTAGCAGATGTCGAGAGGCACATGTACATGGCCGTTGCACCCGATCCAGATATACTCGTACGCACTTCTGGTGAGACACGCCTCAGCAACTTCCTCCTCTGGCAGACCTCCAATTCACTCCTCTATTCCCCTAAGGCGCTGTGGCCGGAGATTGGTTTGCGCCACCTTGTGTGGGCTGTGCTCGACTTCCAAAGAGTCCACCCTTACCTGGAGAGAAGGAAGAAGTTGCTATGATATACACACACATATAGACACCTACTATTATATATCTCGATCTGTGTTTCTGAACCGTCGTATGTTATGGTTCCTCAATAATAAGCATTTCATTTTAATTGCAAGTCATAAATTTACAAAATCAAGAAATTCGAGCAACTGATCATTCGGGAAAGAAAAGAAAAAAAAAGATATGAACATCATCCATGATGAAATAGATTACAATAGCGGAAAAGTGGCTATATCTAAATATGTATGCTTTTAGCTAATTAAGCCGCTAAGATGAAATAAAATAGGCGAGAGTTTCATCGATGAAAGAATACATGCGACTACATAAATTAACAATAGATCTTGATGTAGCAGCATGCATGGCTACAGAGTTGCCGGATGTTGCAACTGCAGAAACCTCAGAATTCAGAATCAACGCCTAGGTTGGTGCAGACGAGGGCGATTACAGAACATGCGGCCGTTTGTCCTTACAAATGCTGCTATAGCCAAACTCATGCTTGCCCACATGAAGGAAAATAATAAATTCCACAGATCATGTCGAACTACAAAAGAACAAGAAACTAGTTAGTATTCAATGCCAAAAGAAGCGAATGTATAACTAGTATTCTGTAAAGTCATCACAATCTTGAGGCTTTATGGATATGATTAATAATTTGTTGTGTCAATGCAAATTCATATTTACTAAGCTATTACCTTGCCATTTTATAGGATGGATGAAAACTTACATGCACTATTGTGACTCCTAATTTAGTTATATTATAGAGCAGCGGAAGAATCTTTATAATACTTATTCAATGGGATGAAGATCCCATAAAAATAAAGCTCGGCCTTACTCAAACAAGTTTGTAAGTTTAATACAATAACCAAGGGCAAAGTGTAACTAAGCAAACAAGTGGAAGAATTTCAATAGAAATAGAACTAGAATCAGAAACCATCGATAATAAGTGCATCCTTACCTCGTCTAAGTGACATTAATGTGAAGAAGAAGCCGGCCAGGATCAGTGTGAAAGCCAATGGAAAGGACTGCAGAAGTGAGAAAATACAGTATAAGTCCCCTAAATAGTTAAGACAAAGTAAATCAGAAAGATATCATGCTTGAGGATAGCTAATGAAGATTTCAACTTCAATCTACGACAACTAGGAGCACGAAGACATGGAAATTTACAAAATTGACTTCTAGATATTTGTCTTCTGCAAAAGGATCCAAGTGGGATATGAGATATACTACAAAACCAAAAGCCCCAGCTAATAAAAAGAAAGTAGGTCCTTTCCAGAAAATCTAGATGCAGGACCCCCTAGCCCTCTTAAATTATGAATATGTTATGATGTAACTTGCACACTAGCAAAATGTGTTTTCGCCTTAATTTTACATGAAAGCATTGAGATAACAGTAAAACTTGGAGATGTTGCGCACCCTTAGATCCATCTAAACAGAAACAAAGCAAAAGTAGCCATGGTGGGTGCTCAAGGCATGAAATTATCAATTCAAACAAGGACTTATATTGAAGTTTAGTTTATAATCAAGCAGCAACTGTCAGGTGAATCAGTGAGGCATAGGCATGATGGAAACTTAGCCTTCTCATAGAATTTGATCACCACAACATAGAGTTTCTACTGCTAGAAATCAAAATACAGTTGGCCTCAAAGATAGTACGGTTTTCATACCAGTTGACTCTACTTATATTTGGACATATTAGATTAGGGTTACCTAAAAGATGGACTTTTAAAATAGACAAATACATACTCAAAAGGGAAGAAAGCTGGTAATTATGAATCACTTACTGCCACAGCCTCGATGCCACCTTTCTGTGCTGTAGGAGTCATGCTTCGAGAAACAGAAACAATATAATGTCCTTGTACTAAATCAATAGCATCCTTCAAAACGGAATCAAAGGGAAAATTACAAAGTTTTCAGCAGAATAATCAAATTAGATAAGCCTGAAGTTGTAAGTACATAATAATTTATGCCTATTAGAAAGAGTTATTGAGGAAAAATGTGAAACCAACTTGTTATTGAAATAAACATAAGCATAAATGCCAAATCTTACATAATATCCAATTGAATATTGAAAGTACCAAGAAGTTGCTGAATGAAGATTCACAAAATATTGTGGGATAAACAAGTACAAAATAATTGACATATGCTTATACACATTGAAGAAAGATAAAAATTGAGATCCATCAAAACTATTTCCAGCCAGATAAGTAGACAACGCTAGACCAGATGCTGATACCAATTCTATAAGGAACTATAGTTGAAAACTTATGTGTTCAACAACTATGCAAGCCAATAGAAATGAGTAGGGAACGCATGCAAACCTGTTTTGTACCATCAGCAAAGTTGTTTAAATAGTATCGCATGAGAGCATTGAAGCCATCTTTCAGAATACCTTGTATTGTTCTCTGGCCACATCTGTTATTTAGGAAAATAATTCAAAAATGAGAAAAAAACACAATAATCTTGTGTGGGTATCTTCGTTAGTATGCATCTTGATTTGTCCAAGTATGGAGAAATGACTTTTAGTATGATAAAAACCAAGATTTGAAAAGCATAAAGAATTAGGAGACTGATAACATAAGAAGCTTCAATAAAAGCAGGAAACAAATTACTGGATACATCAAAAGAATGTCAGGCTGCAAATAAGTATCAACAATCTCAAATCCCAATCAAGGATAAAATATCTTTGCTGCATGAATACAGGCACAACCACATACCATAGATAAGATAAAGATATAGTTTGATGCTTCATAAGCCCTGGCGTTTACATTACGATTGACCTCCAACAACTCAAGGAGATAAAGTTCACAATAAATTATTATGAAAAAAGTACTCTTCTTATCAGGAATCTTGAAACTTCAGGGGAAAAAAAAACTCCTAAAGCTCAAGAGTTCTAGCATGATTTTGAGGGGTAAATTCTTTTCAATGCAATTAAAGAGCAGGAAGGAGGAAAGTATTCACAAAGTCTAGTCTGGATGAATTGAGTCCTTTGATTTTGAATTGACAGAAGTTCATGTCAATGTGTTTATTTGATCCTGACAAGAAGAGCAATCACATGCTAAGGATCATATTGAGATTAGTTGTAGAAAAGAGCCCAATAGCTTTCTCTAATTACTCATTTACTACATTGGAAAGAACTTAAAACATATGCTAGTCCCAAAATTTAAGTGTTACGCTGCAAGAATATGCACCTTAAATACTCAAAGACACTGAAGGGACTGATAGTTATAAACTGAAACTGATCGAAGAACCTAGGAAGATAAAGAATAAATTAACAATAATTTGCTTTAATGGAACTTTTATTTCCCCTTATATTATTTTCTCAAAACGATCACCTAAGGATTAATGCTAGTTCATCAAAAGGACTCATAAAATATACCTGACAAAATCCCCCTTTAGAGCAGGAGTACCAGAGTACTGGATGCTTATGTCATCCCCATGGTTAGCCCACACTGAAAGCAAAAGTTGAAGAGATGAAAAGGTTTGAGAAGGATGATGGGCCATGAAAATTTGATACACCATATTCAGATGAAACCTAAATCTGAAGGTATAGAGTAACTAGAAGTTAAACAACTTAAAAATATTGTTGATTAAAAAGTGATACGTACAATTTTTAAAGCTTTCATCAAAATTAGGGTGTGAACTGATAGTTTCCTCAGCATTAAAAACACCAAGCCGTCGGAGTTGAAATTCCAGCATTTTACGAGCTAACATGCTCTGCAAACAGAAAAAGAAGAGCATAAAATTGATGTAAAATATTCTCTTGCTCTCTCTGAAGCAATAATATGTTCTCTCTTCTTTTTGTTTTTTTTTTTTTTTTTGGGGGGGGGGGGGGGGTGGATTGGGGGATAATCACACATTATCTACCGTGAAACAAAGAATTTGGTACTTTAATGTTATTTTATGCATCCAACATAGGAGGGTATCAAGAGAAAATTGTTCCACCAACAAACCTTTACATTTTATGCATGACAAAGTAGCATGTGCTGCATCTGTTTGTTTTGGTCGGAAGGTATTAAAAAATTCATGATTATATGCCAACATGGTGCTGAGTTCGTATTTCTCAACAGTTTGTTTTCTGAAAGTCTGACTGCATATAGGATGATAATCATTGAAACTATTTCAAGCTACAAAGTGAATTCCCCCGTTTATGAAAACGAGAAGCAATGGAGATAGAGTCCCGGAGGCCTTGACAAATAATGCAATTATTTTCTTCAATCAAGTTTTCATTTAACCATTGTTACTGTTGGCTTTTTTAACCACGGTTGCATTTAACTCCACTCTCTCTCTCTCTCTCTCTCTCTCTCTCTCTCTCATTTATTTATTTATAAGAAACAACTTTTATTATAGAAATAGTTCACTTAAATCCGTTCTCTTTCGAGTAAAAAAGGCTCTAAAATCAGCTGGTTCAAGAAGTGCCTCTCAAAATAATTGAATACTAGATATAAAACCTTAAAAAAGGTATGCTTTCACAAAATCGGCATACCCTCTAATATCTACTGCATAAACAATTTGTATCCTTACAAAGACAAAAGAGGCTATTGCAGTAACGAACTGGAATATGTAGAAATATGCTGTATCTTTGTGCTTTCATTTATAGAAAATTATATGAAGAACCTTCTACGATAAGGTGTCGATCTATGTACGAAAACGTAAAGTTTACAAAAGCAAAACAAATCCTACATCATTATGAACTGAGCAATGATATGGAAACAAGAAGCTATGCAAGTTTAAGAAAACGAAATGTACCTGAGTGACATTTGTACGGTCCAAGCAGTCTATGCAATTGGTCCTCACAACTCCTCCTTGACTTTCAACTTTTTCCCCCTTCTCATTCAACAAAAGGTACCTATTACACAAATAATGCAGTAAAGAACTAAACCCATAAACATGTGCGCACGGACACACACAGAGAGAGTAAAAACTCTGAACAACATAATCAGATGGCTTGACCTAAAAGAATATGACTGGATAAAGATACATTTTGTATTTAACTAATAAACTCAAATTCCAAAGTCAAAAACCAATGTAGTTTTAAAAGAAATATAGGCTGATTAAAGCTGGCAAATAAAGAAACTCCTAGCTGAACTCTGCATGTGTCAACTAAGTAAAAGCCAATTCCAGGACTGCATTTGATTAAATGAGTTTATTGACTAAGTAAATGACGTATAGTTACGAGACCAATGACACGATGTTAGATGACATAAACATAATCTATGCCACTATTGTTTGAAACAAATAAAGAGTTAATACACTTCAATTATAACAACACACATTATACAAAAAAGGTTGATATGAGAGTAAAATTTAGACACAGAAACGCATGATGTTCTCAGTTTGTTTATATTTTCAGTTGTGAGTTGTTATCGAATTTGCAGCACAAGTACATAATTTGGGCCTTCTTCGAAGGGTTAAACATTACCTAGTATTATATTGCATGGAAAATGACCTGGTAATAAATATCTTGGAGTAACATAAATGACCTCCATAAGAAACTTCCATTCCCAGAAATAACATATTTTTAGCATTAAAAAAAAGTAGTTATTTCAATTAAAAAACTAAAAGAAACATTCAAACCCGTTTACCAACCCATAACTTGTTTAATATCATGTGAGGTCTCACTCTATCACAAACATGTAAAACTGATTTCCTGCTCACCTAGCTTCAAAAGCAGATTACATAAAAGATTAACAATCCATGAATTACTACTAGCTACTGAAAGAAAGTTTTTCCTGAAATACTATGTAAACAATGTTATAAGCAAATTTATTTAACCTCAACTATCATTCGAGGAACAGAAAATATAGAATGGTTCATAGACAATGCCAACTATGAAATATGTAAAGCAAGCAGCACTTGGGAGAAACTAAACAGATTCAAGCAAGAAACTTATAAGCTCCTCAAGAAAGTAATTGCACCTGCTTTTGATGAGAAAGTCCTCAATTTGTTCATAAAGAATGGACAGGCGCTCAAAATGGACATGCCCACATATCTTGTGAAAATCAAAGTGCAGATATCTGCAAAATATTGTAGGGAAAGGACATAGCCAGATCACATCCAAGCAATCGATTAATAGCAGCAAAATAGTAAGATTGAAACATAATCTACCTCACATCATCACTAACAATAGGTTCCATTGCCTGGCCAAACTTTTCACACAACCGTCCCTCACCTCCATCCTGTAGAAGTTCAGAAAAATATGACAGGTCTACCGAGTTTACCAACAGGACAGCCCAAAGAAAACAAGCCAATTCACTATACAAAAATGTCACTCTATTATGATTGATGTACACATAAATCTAGATCATCTATCAAGCTTTTCGCTAGAAATTATATACAATAGAACTACCGGATGCCTCTCCAGATTCTTTATTCTTCTTTTTTCTCTATTGAGTAGAAGTCTGCATATTGTTTGAAATGCTCAATTTAAAGTAAGAGCAAATGATTTCTGACTAATACTCATTTATGTTTGCACGAGATTCCATGGTCAGAAGAATCTCAAACTTTGCCCTAACAGAACAAGAAAGATTGAATAATCTCACTGGCCAATCAACTAAACTCTCAACACAAGATCAGTTGAACTTCCTCCTTTGCAAGCCTTTGATATTCTAATTTCTAGGTAATGAATTACATAGATGGGAGTCACTTTGTCATTCCCAACAAGAAAGACGATTTAGACTTGAAAATTTATAAAAGGAAAAGGAATCATTAATTGAGGAGAAAGAGATATTCCATTTTGCCACCCTCATCAACTTTTACATTTTAACAGCTGTGTCAATTTTGGCAGTAGAGTTCTAATATTCTCAAGTTCAAATTATGAAAACTATTTCTCAAACTCTGTACCAGTGAATATGAACCCTTATTAAATATCAAAATCTTAGGTTGCTATAATATAAAACAATTTCAGAAAGACGCTTATTTTTCTTTTAAAAAGAAAAATAATTTGCAAACAGTAGAAGTCAATTTTATTAAATTTTTAGAGTAGGTATATTTCTATCTATTAATACTAGAAAAACTTTATATATGAAAAGAAGATTTGCCAAAGATAAAGGCTTCAAATAAGGTACATTATAGTTGAGTAATAATCAAGTAAATGCAGCCATTACGAAGGTGGCAACACAATGGGTTTCAACTTTCATGTACCTTGTTCACTAAATCAACTGCAAGAACATTTCCATATTTCTTTCTTAGATCCAGAACGTGTCTTTCAGCAACTCGAGACTGCACAAATGTGTGGAGGAAGAAGTCAACAAACGAGATATAATATGTTAGGTTCAGAACATAAAATGAAATTAAAAAACTACTCACTGCTTCCTCAGGTCTCACGATTTCAAACTTTGGCTTATATGTCAAATCAACAATCTGATCCCAAAGAAATGGCATCGACCCTCGTACCTAGAATAGGAAGTTAGTTTAGTAGGTCATAAAACTGAGATATTATTAAAAAAACAATAAATCCTCTGACAAGATACATATCATGTACAACCAATATCCACGCCCTACTGTGCATCTCAAGTTGATATCTACTAAGTGACGTATGCAGTGTAGAGGGACCTTATAGTTGATGCTAGACAAGTAGAATACAAGGCAATTTGAGTTCAGTTAACAAAAGAACCAAATAGATATATGTAGAAGTGGTTTTAGGGTGCTTAGTGCATCATCAATGGTTTTGCACAATTATTGCGCAAACCTAAAATCATTTCAGATGGTTTGAACCCAATTCTACAGCAACAGAAACATTCCTACGATACATCAATATTTTAATTTATTTAGTAATGTATTTACTTTATCAAATATTTATTTATATTGTATAGATATACTTACATATATAACATTTATTTTTATGTTCAGTTAATTAGAATATTATATATAATTGAAATAATTAAATGTCTTATCAAAGATAATTACCTAAAATCTGTATAATTTAAATAATATAGTTACAACAACTTTTGTTTTTATTTCTTCTATGATTATTTTCAAAATGTGGTAAGTTAAAACATGCGGGCAGGGCAGTGATAGCATATTTGATGGAATACCAAAGCAGTTAGACTTTTGCTTGTTAATTAACATTAATACGATTCTGCAGACCAGATGCAATATTAAATTAGATGGTAGCCATCCATTTGAGAGAAGAATTGGAGAACATTTCATTACTGTTGACAGTACTTCCTCAAGGCGACTACCATAGAGAAAATTCTGTCACCACAAATAATTATAAAAGTTATTGTAACCATATGAGAAGTTTACCTGAATAAAAGACGCAGTATGCCCATTCAATTGTATGATTTGTTCACTTTCCACAAAATTTGCAACAAACCCATCAGAATCCGCTCCTCTTCTCCACATTCGTGTGCCTGCAGAAAATTGCAAAATATGACCCTACTGGGATGAAAAGATGGTTATTCACCCCCCCCCCCAATCCTGGAAATTGGTTCTAATTGGAACCAGCACTGGATCCTTGATAAGATTTTACAGAAAGTGAAAGTTTTGTGTGTTCCACAGCATTTCAGTCAAAATTCACCGGTTTAGAGTTGGTGGTGTTCATCAAACTTCTTGAAAGAAAAGGAAATTCCCAGTTTCGGGTGAAAAACGCCAAACAAAAAATAAGACATAAGTTTGGGACAGTGAAAATGTGAGTTAGCATTCTCCACTCTAAATAGTGTTCAAATTTACAAGCTGGGTTACAATCTCTGTTTGATGGTTTAAAAAATACAAGTTTTGATTGCTAATTTGGAGATTTTGTAACTAGGAATAAAGTTAAATAATTACTATTAAGGGATGCGTCTGCTTGATCATCTAGAACTGAGTCAATGATCCTTGACAGGAGTTATCCAAGAAACTCACTAATTAGATCTCACAAGTAACCTGTAATTAATGAGTTCTCAAATCACACATCACAACAGTGCTACAGGCCAGAAACAAAAGGCGCACTTCCAAACTCTAGAACAAAGATAAATAGAAATCCAGATCCAAATAATATTATAGTAGAATACTTGGCATAAGGATCTCAATAGATGACTTTTAGAGATAGCAACTCTTATCTCCGACCAAATTTTCATAGACGACATAGCACATGCCAGTTTTGATGAGAACAGCCCAAACTACGTTTATTGGAAAAGCCAGTGGTTCATGTAATATTGGAAATATTCTTGTTATTTTATTTCACACAAAGGCTCATTCACATAAGTACAGTTCCGCAAAGATATCCAAGAAACTTATATCCTTCAGCCAAGGAATCCAGCAGGTCTTAGCTCACATAGAAGTTATCTTAAAGTCCGAGACACAAGCATACAGAAAGTAAGAAGGTCAACCATTCACCTAGATATCTTTGCCTTTTTTGTTGTTTAGTCAGCAGTAACTGAGAAAATAGATGTCGGAAGGCAGACACAAATGGAAAATGGAGAGAGGAGGGAGAGGTAGAAGGTTGAGGATTTAAAAACTGCAGTTTCCAGTTTACCTGTTCTTCTTGTGCATCTTCGTGCAATTAGTGCAACATCAAGGATATCCTTCCCAATGGCTACTTGAAAGTTCTGAAAACCTAGTGACCAGTTAAGGCGACGTTTTTTTGTAAAATAATATACTAATCATAATCTGGCATAAGGTGCTGGAATATCTTTGAAAGGATACTGCCTTGCATGACAGGGAGTAGGTATGGGTCAAGCTGCACAAGGATGATATCTTATTCAGTGACTGCAAACATGAAAGAGGGACTTCCTAGAGAGAATATGAATCACTTGTATGATTCATCCAGAAACCTGACCTTGTTGTCTATAAGCACTTCTAACATATAGTTGTTCCAAAGAAATCGAGGGTCAGCCTGAAGAAAGAATGTGTAGACAAAGAAATTAGTGCAAGTAATGCAGCATAGATATAGCAAACCTGAACCACATACTGCTGCCAGCACGAAAACAAAACTCCGACAGGAGTAGAAGATGTGGTTTGAGATCTATAAGTTTTCAGCAGAGGCCATGGATTACAACCATTAATTGTCTAGAAACTCACTTGTCTCCAAAGAGGAAGCATCTTTGATTCAGTACCCAAATCATGCAACCGCTGAGCACTGCCAGAAAAAGCACAAGTCTCGATTAGACTGGTTGCTAGAAGTACCAAAAACATCTTCTAAACAAGTGAATGGAAAACCTCAGACCTTGTAATCCCAAAATAAGAAAAAAAGGAAAAGAAGACAGGGAGGTGCATGTATCACACCTTAATCAATTCAAAAGCAATATGAAGAAGCCAATAGAAAATGAAGAGAGAGAACAATTAACACCTAAGCTATAAAGTTCGTAGCCCAAATCATTTTCACATGGACTTGGAAGATGCTTGGTTTGATCTAGTATTTTTCGACATTATCCCACACAATATGCATCAAGAAAAGAATAGGGGAATGAATCATTTTTTCTTTCTGCTTTTTTTTTTGGGGGGGGGGGGGGGATTGTGAAGGGGAATGGCTATTTACCTAACTTTTTGACATTGACCGATCAAATAATTGAGGTTTATAAGTGTAGAGTTTTTCTATAACTCCTCTTTTACTTATAAATATTCCCCTATCCCTTTAGAAGAGCACAGGTACAAGGGAGATCTCCTAGATAATGACAGATAATTATGTTTAGAACCAAAGTGAGCATAAATTATTAGAACCGACTAGGGGGGGTGGAGGGAGGTGAAATAAGTTCATTTGCGGGTATAGTAGCTAACATTCTGATCCTGCATGGAATATTCAGCATTTCCAATAATTTTAGACTTTCAAAAACTAAAAGTATAAATGCTATTTCATCCACAATCCTAATTAAAGTCATATTTTTGGACATATAATGCTTCATGTTACTAATGGGTTATAGTGAAGCTCTGCCGACAAGTCTCGTGCACAACTACAAGAATGATGCAACCCACATCCTATAAAAAAGTACTGAGTATGTGTAGAAAATATTCACCTCAGAGTTATATTCACATCATAGGAGAAATATAGACCTGGAGTCCTCTCTGCAACATTTAGCAAGCGAGAAAACTCATTCTCCATCTTTTTCTGTTCAACAGAGGTATACATTACAGAGAAGTGGAAGCAGCAATTTACTCAAAGTGTAAGATGATGAGCGTCGCCATACCTGTTCTTCTGGAAAATTCTTGAGCGAATGATCGCAAGGAAAAACCTTCATTGATGTAACTTTGAAAATTGACTGACCCAGATAAGATCCAACACTTTCACGTCCAGTAATCACTAGTAAATATGACCCTGGAGCAAAAAATATGAAAAGTCAATATTCAGGGAAAAAAAAATTAGAGCAAAACCTTGATGGAACTAATGAATTAGAAGAAAATTAGGACTGCCGTATCACCAGATATACAAAAATCCTTTCTTTCACTAGAGAAAACATAATGCAAAGAAGAGAATGAGAGTCACTAATCATAAAAAGTGAGCAAAAGGACTATGCCTTATGTGCACTGTACAGGCAGCACTCCACCTTTCTTCCAAAAAGGTCCTCTTTTCGGCCATTGAATATCTCACTGTTACAGTATTTGTTTCTTCAATTGTTACTTGTTAGAGGCCAGTATGTAAAAGAACTTAAATCAATTACGTAAGTGTCCTTCTAAAAAAAATTACATAGGTAAACCTTCATAATCTGTGTCGCTTACTCCAATAAAAGTCAACGTATGTTATTTAATGCTGATGCTTATACTCCATGTGATTGTCAACACTCAATTTTCGAACAGGAAGTTTATTACCACCTTGCATTAGGCAGCTATGATAAGATTGAAGGCTTCTGAAGTAAAATAAGACCTAAGATAAACCAAGGAGTTTGGATGATGTATATTAAAAAATGTGGCATACTTGGCGTCAATAAAATATGATCTATCATCTAAGTAGAGATAGAATCATCTCCATGTGCAGACAGGAGCTATATCAATTCGCACATGGGATTTTGCGAAGTAGCAGAAGTCACATATTGGACTTTGGAGCACAACATGGATGAATAAGACCATGATGGCAGCTGAAGTGGCTGAGTCCAGCAGTTAGGCCAATTTCACTAATTAATCCTAGCAACCCCCCCCCCCCCCCCAGCTCATTCTCGGTCACTCTTAAAACCCTCCGAAATTTGAAAAAAAAGGCACATGACTCACTTATTGAGCAACAAGTCAATTCATACTTTTAAAATTCAACTTTCTTAACAAACTTTATACTGATACACAATGTAATACGCGTATTTTGACTAGGATCACCATCAATACTAACCTAAACTCATGTAAAAAAAACGAATAATCATTATATCCTGGCACCATACATTGATTGAGATACCAAAAAAAATAATCTTGAGAACTTCAAGCGCATATATCAATATTCAATACAATAAGCATTGAAAGGTAAAATGAAGCACGAGTCCCTCCAGAAGATCACTAATCATTAACTATTTTCAGGAAATTAACAGCAACATAAAACTTGCCTGCCAAAAGCTTGAGCATCCCGACCACACCATAGATTGTCTGAATTTTAGGAACACGAAGCGAGTTGCATTGAGGTATGTCATCTATACAACGAAACATTATTAGCATGCTAAGTAGAAGAGATATCTCACACCACCAATATATATATATATATATATATATATATATATATATATATCAGGAGGAGAAAACGAAAGGAATAACTGTGAGAAAAATGAGAAATGAATTAAATTACCAATGAGATTCATGGAGCCATCAACGCGACTGATAGCCAGAAACGAGGCGGAGGAGCCATCAGTCGGCTCCACCACGTATTGATCCGGGAATTCCCACAGCCGCATTTTGGCATACAGCTTCTGGGCGGGATCTACCTTGTCCGACATCATCAAGATTGTTGCTGCAGAGCAAAAAAACATAAACTCAATTCGATCTACCTCGATTTGATCCCAAGTGGTAAATCGGAGAAGAAGAGATAGATCAAGTAAAACATTCTTACAGATTTGAGCAGAAACGTCGAAGGAAAATGGATCGGAAGGAAAACCCGATTGATTTAAGGCGCCTAAATCGGCCGAGGAATTGAGAATGTAGAAGTGGGAATGGGTCAAATGAAGGAATTAGGGTGTTAGAGAAGTTGAGAAGGGTGGGAGAATATTGGCATGTGCGGACAGAATCAAAACGGAATTAACTGAAAATGCCGCATAACTAGCTTGCTGTTCGCTCCCATGGCCGATTTCCAAAATATGCTCTGCACTAATCAAATTGTTTCAGTGTTTTTTTTTTCTTTTTATTAAAAATATATATATGTATGAAAAGATTACTTTTCCAGTACCTTCAGTTCTAACAATTTGTTAATATATTATTATTGGCAAAAAAATGCAATCATGTCTTTGTATTTTAGTTGAGTAAAATTAAGTCCATGGATTTGGGATGAGATTTTCTATTTTAAATTTAGTATTTCAATCCGCATTTTACGATCAAATTTATAAATTTAATAATATATATTACGAAAATAAAATTAATTATAATATAATAAATCTAGTCACATTTATGAATAAAAGATTAAAATTTAAAAAATTATATATCATATTTTTTAAATAATCAACCTTAATAATCATTTATTTGAAAATTAAATATTAAAAAATAATTATAAGCACTAATTGAGTGGGGTGAATCTAAAAATAATCATAAAATTAAATTATAACATAATAAATTAAAATAGAAGAAAAATTTATAAATTTGATCATGAAACACGGATTGTAACACCAAATTTGGAATAGCCACATTTACTCACATTTCTGTTGAAATCAATTAAGTAATGGACTTTTTAATTGCATTGTTAAGTTCTGAATTCACCATGGCCAAATATATTAATTGATGATATTTATAATACAAAATATCGATTTTATCACGCATATATTTTGAACAAAAAATATAAGGGCACTCTACTGTGCACTAGATGTATGGGTCTGGGCTCATTAGACTGGTTCAGGCCCAATAAAGCCCAGCAGTCCTAAAAAAACTTGCCCCATTTCAGGCGCGTGGACAGGGTCGCACGCCCACGCGTCAGAAATTATTATTTTTTATTTTTTTTATTATTTTTTTGATTTTTTTTTATTTTTCTGTTTTTTGTTTTGTTTTTCTCCCCCAAATTATATACCCTAAAATACAATTAGTGAACCCTAAAAATTGAAATGAATTAATTTAATTTTTAAAAATAAATATAAATATATATCCTAAATTTGATTTAATGGACCCTAAAATTAAAGTAAATGATTTTTTTTTTAATTCATCGACTCGCCCAATGCACTCGCCCGATGCTAACGCGTGGGCTCATGCATTGCGCTCAATAATTAATTTTAATTTTTCGAAATAAATACAAATGGTAATTGAAAAAGAACACAATTTTGAAATAAATATATACTAAATAGAATTAGTGAACCCTAAAATGAAAGTGAACAAATTTAATATTTTTTGAAATAAATATAACCCCTAATTGAGATTAATAAACTAAAAAAACAACAAAAACCCTTAAAAAATACTAAAAACCCCTAAAAACTATGAACCCTAAAAACCATGAACCCTAAAATTCATATAAGATAAGTAGCAGACCAGTTACTTTTTAATGATACAAGTGATACTTTTTGAATTTTAAATAATATTTTTTAGTGTTAAAGATTGATACTGAATTTTACCAGTTTTTTTTGGCAAATCAACGCCGGTCAACGCGGGTTGACCCCGACCCGTCTGATGAATATATGAGTCTTATTGGGCCTGGAGTGATGTATAGGAGTTTTGATAAAAACATAAATAACGATTTTATCACGCATATGTTTTGTTTTAACAGAAATATAAATATATGAACTTGATTTTAGCTGACTGAAATATAGACATCAAATCCGAAAATTTTTATTAGTACAAATTTTCAAATATAATTTTTTGGCATGTAATACACAGAGACTGACACACACGCATAACCCTAGCCTACGTGGACGTGGTGGCCATATGACAACTGAATTTATTGACCAAACTTAACGTGAACATAACAAAAAAGGGGATGATCCGAAATGTACGTCATATTTATGTCCCAACATAAAAAGTTACTTGATTTTAATAATATTTATCATAAATAATAAATTTATTATACTATAATTTATCATAATTAATATTTATTGTTAAGAATTGAAATTTTAAAAAATTATAGACCCTAATTTTGGAATAATCAACCATAATAATCAATTATATTAACTAAAAAGTAAAATTTAAATAGTGAAAATAATTATAAACTCTAATTAGATGGTATAAACCCTAAATACTAGTGTAAAATAAATTAAACCAAAATAAGGCTAAAATTGCATAATATTCAATAATCTATATAATGTATAAAAACATAATAGTAAGGGTAATTTAATTCATAATTAAGTCAAATTAAAAAAAAAATCACCGCCTATTAAAAAATATCAGTCTGATTCAAACTTCAAAGGGTGTTTTAGGAGTGCAATTACTTTTCTAAACAATTATCCAACCAGTACCTCTTAGTAAAATCCCTTCACAATTGAACGGTGCTTATCTAACATATTCCAATTGGAACGTCCTCTCCCAATCTCTCTTTAAAATATATGCAATTCAGTTTTAGTTTTTTACTTTTTTTTTAATCGAGAACCTTAATTTGTGTTTTTTCGTCTCCGTCTCAAGAATCAAATGAACTTCATCTTCTTCAATGGAAAATCGACATTTCACGCTTACAATCGATGCTATATCAATTATTCTATAAAATTCATGTCCTGATTTTTCTTTTGTTTCAGTTGAGAGAACAGTTAATTATAACTATGTAGTATTTATAATCTCTAATTTTGAATCATTCTCGAGATGCATCGTGCAGAACTTCTTTTCTTTAACTTCTCTTAGATTCTTATTTATTTACGTAATTGGAAGATTTATTGTTAGCTCTTTATGTGAATGGAATAGAGAATTGGATAGCAGCTAATAATAGAGTGGGCTTGAGATAATCTAGAAGGTACGCTTCATTCTGTATCCAATTTTTGTAATAACAACAATGGCTCCACTCTTCCAATCTAATTAAGAATTAATAACCTGAAATGACTTCTGTGTTCGGATTAATCAATGATCTACACAACCTTGAAAAGCAAAATAGCACTGAAGTTGGTATAATTGAGATTTTATGATGTTTTGGAATGTCCTAACAATGTTAAATTAAGTATTGAAGTATTTTCACAAAGTAGCACATAAAAGTATATTATGTAAAAGTAAATTCATAAAAATACACTCGCAATTTTTTTGTTCGAAAATTTCTAAATTTTTTTATATTACTAATATTAAATTAATATGTTTAAAATTAATAAATATATTCATATTAGTAAGTGTTAAAAAATATTCGTGCATCGCACCAATAATGTACTAGTATGTTATTAAAATATAATGGTATCTTTTGAATGATAATTTTGTTATTTAAAAATAAATTAAAGTAAATTTATGTATTTTATTTACTGATTATAAACTGTGATAATAAAATAAATTCACGAATGTCAGGTTCATTTTTATTCTATTCCTTGTGGATACTGGGAATGTCAATATTCAGTCATTCCATTACATCCACACCATCATTTCATTACTAAGTTCCATTCTCACCTGATTTCATTTTTGCATAACAGTCAGACATGCCCTAAGAGATTTAAAATTTGATATAGTTAAACTTGTATTGTTGTACAACCTCACATTCAAGGTCAGTCATGAAATTAAAAGGTAATAGTAATTCTGAACATACTTTCTACATTTCTAAGGGAATAATTGATATGCAAGAATGGAATCACCATTCTCACCTATATTATTAATTCAATGGTTTGTCATCGAGAATCACTATCCATGTAGCTCCCCAAGGACGGTCTTACAGAGAAAGAAGCACGACGAGAATGTTGTGTTTCCAACAGGAAAAAATGTGACGTCCCACATTGATGGGAGAATGAAAGTATGATGAGTATATATATGTGTGTGTGTGTGTGTGTGTGTGTGGATATAATGATCTCTAACAACTTGGGTTAACCATTTTGGCAATACGAGAGTGAATGTTAACTTGTTAAGTAGTTGATAGTGGAGCTCGTCATGCTGTTGTTTTATTATTGGGCCCCACTTCATTCACATAATATGGATTGGTCATTCATTACCTTAATTGCCACATAAGATTAGCCATTCTCAATCATCAATACACACACACACACACACTAGATTTCCACCCATGCAATGCATATGTTCATTTAGGGGTGAGCATTCGGTCTACTTGATCTATTTCGGTCCAAAAATCATAAAATTGAATAAACCGAATTAAGAAATATTTAGGACTGAACCGAACTGAATTTTATTCGGTTTGGTCCAATCTAATTTTTCTATTTTTTTTTTAATTTTTTCAATTTTGAATTGCTAGACTAACTATGGAAATAATAGCTTAAATAATGAACAAATTTCACAAATTTACAACTAACATCATAAATAAATCTTTATAACTAATGTATAAACTAAAACCGACAAACAACAATACAAACATACAAAGTATCAAACAATTAAAAAATAATAAATTAATATTAACTAAAAAAGTTCAGTCTATTCGGTCTATTTGGCCCGTTGTCGAATCGAATCGGACCAAGGACTGACTTTTTATTAAAAAAAAGAACCAAACCGAACCGAAAAGAACCGGACCTAATGGACCGAAATTTGTTCGGTCGGTTTTATGGTTTGAGATCATTCATGATCTCAAACTCAATTATTATATATTTAATGTAAGTGTCACATTTTCATATTTTATATAATTAATATTTTGCTTGATAAGCTCGAATAATTAATAAACTACTACAACCAAATATTATATTATAAATTGAGCAACACTTGTATGTATACAACGTTTGTAGTAACATTTCTTACATTATGTCTATCAATGGCCTGCAGCTTTGATTACTCATTTGGATACGGCTGCAAGGAATTTTTTGTGGAAAGGGGATATTAATGAGAGGTCTTACACGGCGGTGAGTTGCGCTAGGACGTGTGCCATGGTTGAAGAAGGGGGGTTTAGTGTCTCATCGTTCAAGGAGATTAACAGAGGGTTACTCATGAAGTTGGCTTGGGATTTCATCACGTCTGAATCGTTTGCTATGCAAATTGTTCGTTCGAGATATATGCCATTCCCTAGAAAGGTCAAGAGGGTCGCCTACTCTTCGATATGACCAGGAGTCCGAGAACCTATTCTTAATTTATAAATGATTCGATTTGTATTTTGGGATGTGGTTCTTCAATTAGTTTTTGGCATGACAATTGGATCGGTTATGTTCTTGTTGATAGACTTCACATTCCATCGCATTTGCATGCCAAGTTTGGGGATAAGGTTGGAGATTATTTGGTGGAGGGAGTTTGGAGTTTTACTCCTGCTTTTGCCAATGCTTTTCCGGATGTTATTCAGGATATTTTGAAAATTCCTATAGCTCCAGGCGACGACGAAAGAATCTGGGCTAAATCTCTTCATGGGAAAGTTTCGGCTAAGTTAGCTCAGATGTATTCGCGTGTGCATTTTCCCACTGTTAAATGGGGTAAGTAGATTTGGCACTTGCGCATTCCAGTGCGTCGGTCTATGGTTTCTTGGAGACTTCTTCTTGCTAGAATCCTAACGGTGGATACGTTGCATGGCTTTATTGGTCCTCAAATTTGTTTCATGTGTCGAGGTGCAATGGAGACCTTGGATCATTTGTTTTGGAGCTGTCCTCTTGCTATTTTAGTTTGGAGATGGCTTTTCGACTCTTTTCAGATTGAGGTGATTCACGCAGCTTCAATCCATGAGGCTTTTGTTCGGTTTATGGATTGTGATTTTAGCACTCATGTTCTTTTACTTTGGAAGACGGAGATCGTGCATACTATTTAGGGTATTTGGACAGCCCGTAATCGAGCTATTTATGATAATCTTACTCCAACTCCTCAGTAGATTATTTCCTTGGTGAAAGTTACGATCCATGAGGTTTCTTATATGCATGGATCGAGTGGTTTTATGCAGAATTCTATTGCTGATCTACTTATTCTTAAGAAATTAAAGGTGGATCCTCGACCTGCTCCTCTTCGGCAAATGACTTCGGTATATTGGAGGCCTCCGCCTACTGGTTGGACTAAGATTAACACGGATGGTTCTTCACAGGGTGCTCCTGGTCACATGTGCACAGGTGGTTTTTTTGCAACTTGGATAGGTCGGTTTCTTTTTGCTTTCACTCGGGTGAAGGGGTGGGTTTTGCTTTCTTAACTGAGCTCTTGGCGGTGATTCTAGCGCTGGAATGGGCTGTGCGTCTGTCTCTGAATTTTATTTGGCTGGAGGCAGATTCAATGTATGTGGTGGCGTTACTTTCTTCCTGAAGTCTTTAGGTGCCTTGGATTTTGAAAGCTCGATGGCGACGCGTTCTAGATTTTATTTCCCGAGTTCATTTTTGTGTCTCTCATGTTTATAGAGAGGGAAATAGTGTTGCTGATTTGTTAGCTTCTCATAGTGTTCAGTATGGTTTTTGGTTTTCTGAAATTCCTTGTATTGTTGATGCTGTTAGACAGGATTTTTGTGGTCCTGGTTATTTCCGCTTTCACTAGATGGGTACTCTTTTTCCCATATTGTTTTCCCACTCTGGACTTTCCATATGGTTTTTAATGAGGCTCCGGTCCCCTGAGTTATCATCCTGTGATATCCGGGACTTTTAGGTCTGGGTCACTCTCTTTTTTCTTTTCTTTTATACATTTTAACAAAAAAAAAATTGACTGTGACTATAAAAATTATGAAAAACACATGTGAACAAAGATTATAATAATAACTTATGTTTCATTTTAAACGTTTTTAGGATCGTATATTTATATAAACTTGTTAGATTTAACTCTTAAGAAATTGATAATTATATTGTATGTAAAATAAATGTAATCAAAATAATGTAAATAAATATATATTGAAACATAAAAATTCCAATTTAAGAAACTATAATAATCATAGCATCCAATTTCTACGTGATTTAAATTATTTTAATTATTTAATTGCTTTAAATTTGAGTTTTAATTTATTTGATAATGCTCGTTAAATATTAGAGGAACATGAGGGAGTTTGAAGTTGCGCCCTAGTATTATAAATATTTGGAATTAATATTTGGGCTTTAAAAATTTACTTTTGAACCTTATAATATTTTTGAGTCTTGTTTATTTAAATAAGATTCATTTATTTATTTGAAGGAAAGTTGCGTTATTAAAAATAAAATAATATATATATATATATATATATATATATAGGACAATGATCAGCTATCTTTTTTTTTTTCTAACTAAACATGCAACAACCCTTAACTTCAATTCATCCAAATAAGACATACATATGTACTCTTCTTAGTTAATCAAATTCTTGTTCTTATCCTTTACCTAGATTTTTAAATTTCACTTCAAACCCCTTTCAAAACTTCCATCGAAAAATCTTCCTCAACCAGCAGACCTTAAAAAGCTTGTTGATCAAGATTTCAATAGCAGAATTCCATACAAAGTTCTTACCCTTCTTAAGGTAAATTTTTGATTCCTGCTACTTCACAATAATATGTGTTACTTTGTGTTAATTTATTTGAAAGTCGAGTAAAAATCAATTAATGACCCTCCATCAACTGCTCAGCAATCAACACCACCATATATCCATTGTTTTGTTTTTATTCTCCCATAATTATATATAAAAAAAACACAAACGAAAACTAATATAAAAAATCCATAAAACATGTTGAAGAATTAAATTTTTATCAAACCAACTTTTACCTATTCACGCATAGTAATTCCTAGTTGATTATTGAATCTAGAAATTTGTCTCATCTACTTTTATGAACCTTGAATTTAGCCCAAGATTTTGTGAATTAATTATATAGGCATATAATTTATGATTTCTAGATTTATTAAAATTTAGAATTAGCGGAAATGAATGTTCAAATTTTATTTTGATACTAGGTGCGGTGCAATTAGGATCTTTGTCCACTTCGTGATTCTATATTTGATTTTATGTGGTCTCTATTATCAGGTGGATGAAATTATTATCTTTGAAATAAAAGTATATGATACGTGCTTTTTGAGACAAAAATATTTTTAATCCAACTTGAATTATCGTGGATGGAATGTGGATAGCATTTCGTACGCACAGATTAGCGTTTTATATGCACAGAAGCGTTTTGTACGCACCAGACTATGTTCTGTGTACAATTCAAGATGTATTCTAAAATCAGAAGAAGAGTAGATTCCTGCGATTTATTTCTGTTGGATAAATAGTAAGAAATGCTCATGATCCCCCACCACTGAGTACGTTTTAAGAGTACTCACCCCCATATTTTTAATATTTTCAGGTCAGTGAACTTAGAGCATCGTGAAAGAAATGGAGTGGTCTAGCTTTTGATGTTTTGGATATTTAACTCGAATATTTGAGATTTGTTAGTTAAGTAAATCTATTTTGAGCCTAACACTTTGTGGCTAATGACTTTTGAACTAACTTAAATTAGTAATTGCATATTATGGTTTTATCAATTATGAATTTTATGATTTAAAACTTATATTCTTTATTTTTCCCCATTTAGAAATTAAATTATGTTTATAAGAAAATATGTATTTTAAAATAAGCACATATTTTCAAGATGATACTATTCATTAATTCTTCTCTTACACAAAATTTCTAGCATGAAAAAAAAAATTAAATTACCTGAATCATTATAATTGTTAATTATTTTTCGCTTTAAAAAATATAAAGAGTGACATTTTAAATTAAAGAATTTAGGGTGTTACAATAATGCAGCCTGACTATATGCCTTTATTATATATCAATCTTCATTTTATTTGCATTAAAATATATTTAATTACATTTTAGTACCCAACGTTGAATACTTTTACGCTTGTGTTCCAAATTTTTAAAATTTACATATTGATAGTAAACATTTGCAAAAATTAACGTTTATAACATTAAAATAATTTTATAGTCTCACTATTGTAAACATGGACTGTTGAATATTATGAAGAGCAACAAAAATATTCAATATTTGTACAAATGGAATAAGCTAAATAATGAGTTTGAAAGATTTTCGGCAATCTAAGTCAATATTTGCGAGATTGAAAATTTGCTATAATTCTATATAAGAGTGTTCATCCGTGCAAACATTCAGTGCTAATATTTAATTTTTTAAAATTTTGGGATAAAAGTGTAGAAACATCCATCGTTCGGGTACTAAAGTGTACAAATTAATTATATAATAAAAAATATGTGCAAATGTGTGTGTTTGGGAGAGAAAAAATGGTGAGACATTAAAAAAATAAAAACAAAATTACTGTAGATGATTTAATGTTTGTGGGGGGGGGGAATTTTTTTTTTTTGGAGAGAACTCCATTTTGTAGTATAGATAGATTAATTATATAATAAAAAATATGTGCAAATGTGTGTGTTTGAGAGAGAGAAGACGATGAGACATTTAAAAAATAAAAAAAGTTACTGTAGATGATTTGATATTTTTGGGAGGGAATTTTTTTGGAGGGAACTCCATTTTATAGTATAAATATGTGCGTGTGTGTATATATATATATATATATATATATATATATATATATAGGGGTGAGGTTATATAAAAATAACCCCTTGTGTGAGAAATGAGAACACATCTCACACCACACATCCATCAAAAATCAAAGGTCCAGATTTGATGAAAAAGACGGTGGCAATTTTGTAATATCTGAAAAGTTTTTCGCGCGGGGTATTACTGTAATTTGGTAATTCTTATAAAAATCGCAGAGGATTTGATAACAGATCGTTATGCTAACGAAGTATTATCATAATGCTAACGAAGCATTATAGTTATGCTAATTAAAGTTTTCAAATATTGTTGGCGAAAAAAATATTCTAAAAATTAATTATAAACCTAATTCGATTTAATAAACCCTAATTAAATGAAAAAAATCATAATTGGATGAAATAAACCTAATTAGATGAAATAAACATTGATTGGATGTGGTAAACCCTAAATGAGTTGAAAGAAATCATAATAATAATAATAATAATAATATATTTGTACTACATTAGCATTATAGTTTTGGTTCGTCAGCATTGCGAATACACTATGTTAGTATATGTCAATACTCTATCAACATACGTTATAAATTATAATTGGATAGGATAAAACATAATAATCAATTAAGAACTATAAACAAAAAATTAAATTTCAAAAGAATAATGATAATTAGATGGAATAAACCATAATCGAGATTAAATAAACCATAATTGAGATTTAATAAACCCTAATAAATTTATACTATGTTAGCATTATGATAATTCTTTGCTAGCACATCGAATATATTATGTTAGCATATGACAAATGCTTCATTAGCATACGTTCATATGTTATTATAATGCTGACGAAGAATTATTATATGCTAACGAAAGCATTTACAACCTGGGCACGCGTAAAAAAATTTCTTTTTTATTTTTCGTTCGTATTTTTTCATCCAAACATAGCATTTCGACATCTTAAATGAAAGAGCATGAAGAGAGCTTTAATTTGATATATTTTTTGTGTGCATTGGATTAAAAATGAGGAAGTTATGGTCGATTAAAGTTTTTAAGATTTTTTTTTTAATTGCTGACATCATCAATTTTAATGGATTTGGACGAAAATAGCCATCCTTCCTTATTTTTTGCCCTATTATTTACGAAATTGTCACCTTAAATCTCAACCATTGGATCATTTTATTTTTTTTTTATTTTTCTTTTTTAGTGGTCCCCTTCCCTTCTCCATCCACTTTTCTTTTTCACTTTTTAATTTTATATAAATATGTATATTTAATTTTTTTTAACTAATTTAAAATTTCAAATTACGATTTATGTAGAAAATAATTCATTTTTTTTTCTTAGCATGTGAAAAACACTTCATAATTGATAATACTTCAATTAATATTAAGTGATACTTCGACACATAATTAGTGATACTTTACTTCATACATAGTAATACATGATATCTGGAGAATTAACAAACATCCAAAAAGAAAGAAGATAAATGAATCGACTAAATTAAAACCTCACGTTATAAATTTTTTGAATCAATTCATATTAAGTGATACTTTGACACATAATTAGTGATACTTTACTTCATATATAGTGATACATAATGTCTTGAGAATCAACAAACATTCAAAAAAAAAAATGAATCAACTAAATTAAAACCCCACACTATGATTTATGTAGAATATATTCATTTATTTTCTTAGTATGTGAAAATACTTATAGTTGATGATACTTCAATTCGATATTTTGACATATAATTAGTGAGAATTTACTTCATACATACTGATACTTTACTTTATACCTTTTATACCTAGTGATACATATGTGGCCGCGCGTGGACTGACTGTTTTTACGGATTTGGATGAGTTTTTTGGGTGGATTTGGGTACTATTTGACCGGTCTAACGCAAGATACCATTAAACGGTCTAATGCAACTCTTTGTCTATATATATAGAGAGAGATATTTTACACTATCATGCTTGTTTATTCTTTATGTTGACAAATGAAATATCATATCATTGTAAAATTGTTTATAAAAATAACATCATAATAAATTTAATATTTTTCATAGAAAATATGAAATAAATAAATTATAAAAAAATCACATCGATATAAAAACTCTTGTAAAAATTCATTCGGATATTTTTAAAAATATATTTTAAAAAATGATGATAAATAATATAAAATATTTAAATTTGATAAATTTATAATTTATTTTTGAAAAGTGCATTAATAATTTATTCACGATGCATCAAATTCTACAACACTTCAAAGGGTTATAATATTATAGAAAAAACTTTACATATTATATAAAAACTCAGTAATCATTAAGAAAATATATACTAGAAGGGTACTCGATTTTTCACAAATGTAATAAGACTAAAATTGCATAATATTGAATAATACGTTTTAAAAATTAATGGTGAAGGGTAATTTTATTATTTGAACTAAATTTATAACACATCTGTGTATTTTATTTAGAAATTATAAATTTTGATAATAAAATTAAATCATCCTTTTCAGTTTCATTTCTCTAAAAAAAAATTGTCAGTTTCATTTTTATTTTATTCTTTGTAAATACTGACTATATAGATGATAATATTCATTTCATTTCATTCTCATCATTATTTAATTATTAAGTTCATTCAATTCCCATATGATTCCTTTTCCGCACACCAGACATGGACCGCCAAATTGTTCTCTCTTTTTTTCCAATCCAAATACATTATAATATATTTAAAATTCCAAATATATAAAATTATAAAATAATGTGATTCGCATTTAAAATTATCATTGATTGCAATTGCTCTTTTCAATTTTTATTCCAAATAGTTTTACACCCACGTGATGCGTGGTAAAATATAAAAATATTTTATTTGATCCAATTTGATATATACGGATACGCGTGTTGCGAAATTAAATGTGAGATGGTGTTATTTGGTTGGTATTTCTCTTCTGATTTACAAGAGTAATTAATAACCTATCATGATAGTACTATCGCATACACGTTAAGTATTTATAAACTGTTATGCTAACAAATTGCCTTCAATATTTAATTAGTATTTATCCCGTATGATGTAGGAAAATTATTTTATACGTTTTTAAGTTTAAAGTTTAAGAATAGTTAATATGTTTACAATAGTAGTAATGGTACATGGTATTAATATAAAAGTCATAAGCTTAGAATAAAAAAAAAAGAGATGAAATGCGAAAGCAATAATCGAACTTATACAACCGAGAGGCAAAATTAATTTTAATTTTCCAAAAAGGAAGAAAAATAAAAAAGAAAAAGGAAATAAAAAAAATTATGCAAAGTAATTGAATGTAATGTATAATTAAATTATTAAATTAAATAATACATAATACTTAAAAAGGAATATCGTGCTGAAGGATTATTTAAGAAAAAAATCCTCAACTTACAAAAAAAAACTAATAAATAATGGAATGTAATAAAATTATTAAATTAAATACAATAATTTACAATGAAAGTGGGCTGCAGTTATTGAACAAGAAGAATACTAAATCTATACATAAGGAAAAAATAAATTTAAACCTAAAAAATAACAAACAATCAAATGTAATTAAATTATTAAATTAAACTATATAGAATATTAATTGAAAATAAAATATGGAGTTGCAGTTGTAGAATAAAATTTATAAATTTAAAGCAAAAAAATAATAAAAACTTAAATGTGGGGAGAAAGTTTATGCATTGAATTGAGACATTTATATTACTTACTAATGAAGGATTAAAAAAAACTAATCAGGAGGGTAAAAAAATAAAAATGAAGCATTAAAACAATACTAAACAAAAGATGAATTACTAATGACATGTGATTAAAAAAAATTATACATTTAAAATGAAAAAAAAATGAAATTGAATAGACATTGCGTTAAAAAAATTCAATCAATTCAATCAATTCAATAAATAATGCAATAAATAATTAAATCATTAAATAGAACAATTAAAAAAAAACTATTGTAGGAACATTTAAGGAAAGTTCTAAGCTTAGAGCGGAAAAAAAAAGATGAATTGCGGAAGCAATAATCGAACCTATACCACTAAAAGACAAAATGAATTTTAGTTTTTCAAAAAGGAAAAAAAAAGAAAACCGAAAATGAAAATAAAAGAAACATTTAAGGAAAGTCCAAAGCTCAGAAAAAAAAAAGAAAAAAAAAATGAACTGCGAAGCAACAATCGAATCTATACTAATAATACCACCGAGAGGCTTTTTTTTAAAAAAAAAAAGAAAAACTGAAAAAGCAAAAAAAAATCACAAAAAATGAAAAAAGGAAAAAAATAAAGGTACCGGAGGGGTACAGTTTCAGAAAAGGGGGAAAAAAAGGAAAAAATCGAAAAAGCAAAAAAAAAAACATACAAGAAACGAAATTAAAAAAAAAAAGGTAGAGGTGGTCAAGGTGATCAGGGTTTTGAGATTCCTCACAACCCTAGGCTAGAACGAAATCTTATAATTTTTTCAACAAAAAATATTTTTAAATCAAGATTTTCACTGATTTTTATAACAATTTTACCCTTGCAATTTTGCTTTAATATATGTATAGATAGATAAAGAAATGTCATTTGTGGGATGTACATCCAATATATAAATTTAATATTTATACATAAAAATATCAATGATACATGATTTCAAAAATTAATTATTCAAAAATTTAAAATTATTGAGTGTTAAAAAACAAATCGTTAATAAGTGTTAATGGTGGTTGCTCATCATTGTAATGAGACTAGAGCTGTCAAAATGGGGCAAATCCGTTGGGCTGGTCCATACCCGCCAAAAAGAGAAGCGGGTTGGGTTGATATTTTGGAGGCCTGCCAAATATAGCCTAAAAGGGGACAAGTCTAGCCCCGCGGGCCTATGTTTTTTTTTTTTTATAATTTTAAATCTATATTTATATTGAAAAATAATGAATGATAAATTATTTTATTGACAATTAAGTATGGTTGCAATTAAAAATATCAAATAATGCAGAATATGTTTTAATATAATTTGATAATGCAGAAAAATATATAAATGTCATAAAATTTGAAAATATTGAAATTTGTGTAATTATAATAGTAGTTTAGACTTCAGGATGTTTAATGATAAAATATGTTTTGTGGTTTGCAGGCTATTACACAGGGGCGGGGTTTACCCAGTGCACACCTCGATAGCGGCTGCGGGTTACCTTCGACAAAAAAAAAGGAGTGTAAAAGTCATATATACCCTTACTAACTTGATAAAATCAATCCCCTTTTTTGTCTTATTTGTTTAGCCATTTGTTTATGTGGCAGAATTTTTTTTAAAAAAAAAGGCAAATTGGCGCATTGAATACTAGGAGGGGGGCTTTCGTGTATGGGCAATCGGTAGTTGAAAGTTAGTTTCTTGCATTAAAATCAATGAATACACATGTTAAACCCAAAAAAAAAAACATACGCCATTCACAAGTTGAAGAAATGAACGTTGAGCTTTGCAATCTTGTTGGAGAAACAACAATATATCCCCAAGAAATTTTAGGTGCGTTTTTTTTATTTTTCTCACCGTGAAGTTGTTCGAAATTATCGAGTTTAAATGTTTTTATAAATTTTTAAGTAATTTATACGTAATTTATGATAATTTCATAATAATTGTATTAATAGTTATTGAAGTTGTAAGAAAATGTTTTTTGTAATGTTTGAAAGATTATATATGCATCGATGGTTGTAGATTTGCATATTTTGTGGTAGATTAACATGAATTTGCATACTTGGATGATTTTAGAAGATTAGCATAAACGTGTAATATTTTTGGCAAATCAGTAATTTCGTGACAATATTGTCACAGTTCAAACCTTTTCGTGACAATAATTGACACGAGATTACATGAATTCGTGATAATATTGACACAAATTTCTTATCTCGTGACTATAATATGCTCTCGAAAATATTGTCACGAATCAAAGCTTTTCGTGAGAAAAATTTAATTAAAATAAATTTTAATTATTGTCACGAAAAGGAATGAACCGTGACAATAATTGTCATGAGAAGACTTAACCGTGACAATATTGTCACGAATTCTCTGCTTCTGTGATAATATTCTTACGATATTATTTATTTTCTAAATAACTTTAATCACTATTTATTAGTGATTTGCAGATGTCTTGGCAACAGTGGCGGACGTAGAAAAAAATATTAGGAGGGGCTGTACAATCTGTACTATTTCATATATAGTCTAATTTTTTTTCACCGAGACATACATTTATATATAATAACATGACATATAATGATATCCAAAATCAAAATCATACTAGAGATAAAAGAGTACGAAAAATCAATACATTTAAATTGATCAAAAAAATTCTAAAAAATTGTAACTTTGATGATTCGTCATTGTGCCTAATGAGGAAGTGGTGGCAGCTGATATCTACGAGTATCAATTGATTGAAAACGCTGCAAGATCGGCTCGTTATCAATTGTTGAAAAAATCTCCTTCTCAATGTATACAACTAAACTGTCATTCAACCACTCGTCTCCCATTCTGTTGCGCAAATCAGTGTTGATAGTCTTCATTGCAGAAAATGTCCTCTCAACAGAAGTTGTGGCAACTGGTAAAACCAATGATAACTCAATCAGACGATAAACCAATGAAAAAACAGAATGCTTACCAGTGATAACCATTTTCCTAGCAAGATTTCCCAAATTAGTAATCGCTGAAAATCGAGAATCGCATCGCACGTTAACAATGAAATTGTTAAGCTGTTGCGGAAGATATAAGCAATCAGTTGATGAGAAGTCTTTATGATATAGAGTAGCAAGACGCATGAGTTGATCCACATTGAATTGAGAGAAAGAATTTCTCGGATCAAGACATGCTATGCAACTAAGCAATTCAGTGCTAACTTCTGAAAAATGGTTATTCATCTCTTGCATAGCCAAATCAACAACCTGTTATTTAAAGCACTGTAAAATTAATAAAGAATGAAAAATACAAGTGAAATAAAATATTTAGAATTTAAAACTAATACCTGATAAAAAATCTCGACACGATAATAATGAGAATTAGTGATGAGTTGTGCTTCGTGCCTTTTATAACCACGTTGTATTATGTTGTCTTCCATATCAACTAATGGGATGTTATTCAACTCACAAAATTTGTTTACTTCACTACAGATCATTTTCCATCCATTCTCTCTCAACTCTTGTAATTGACCTTTCACACTTTTAATCAATGACATAGCTTCAACAATATTTTGATCCTTTTGTGTTAAAGCAAGAGACAATTCATTTCTGATTCCCGGTAAATATTTCATCAATTGCAACAGAAACACAAACTCATAACTATCCATTTTCTGAATCAAACCTTCGGCAGTACTTCTACTTTCAAAAGAAGTAGCATCATCACGTACATTTTGCAACACTTGCTCAACTGAAGGCCACATAAAGCTTAAACGAAGCAAAGTCAAGTAATGTGTATCCCAACGAGTATCCTCGGGTCTTACCAAATTGGTTTCCTGATTTTGACCACTTCCACTCTCCATTTCTCCACCATCAAGTTCACTAATTAGCCTCTCATGCTCTAACTCTCTAAGTCAATCTCTTCTTTTACAAGAAGCTGCAGTCGTGTTCACAATCATGCTGACATAATTAAAAAAATCTATCACTGCCGTATTTCTCTTAGCAACAACAATAATAATCAACTGGAGTTAATGGGAGAAACAATGAACATACATAGCATATGGATTTTCTTGCAATATTAAAGATTTTAACCCATTGAACTCGCCCCGCATGTTTGATGCTCCATCATATCCTTGACCTCTAATTTTAGATAATGATAAACCATGTTGTACAAATAAATTATCAATAACATTTTTCAATGATTGAGAACTAGTCTCAACCACATGTACAATTGCAAGAAATCTTTCAATTACACAACCTTCTCTGTTCACATATCTTAAAACAACTCCCAGTTGCTCTTTCATTGAAATATCTTGAGCCTCATCAACCAAAAGAGTGAAAACACTATCTCCAATATCATTAACAATGGCAAGTGTGATCTCTGAAGCACATCCACGTGCTAATTCTTTTTGAATTTTTGGAGAAGTCATTTGATTATTTCCAGGAGCATTTTTACCCAAAACTTTGGAAATATCTTTGTTTTGTTAACTGTACCAATCAAGCAATTCTAGAAAATTACCTTTATTTATAGAAGTAGTTGACTCATCATGTCCACGAAAAGGCAATCCTTGCTTTAAAAGAAAACGAGTGACATCCAACACCGCCGTTAATCGGGCTCGATAAGCAATATCCATCTCATGACTATTTGTTCGAAACATATTTGTCACACTATGTCTTTGATCTTGAAAAACCTCAAACTGTATTCTAGCATAGTTGTGACAACTATTCACAACACCGACATGATCATTGAATTTCTCTTTTACTTTTTTTTCCAATTTCTAAATCCCATTTTTGTAAATACTTCATCTCCACAACGACCCCTTTTATCTGATGGTTTGAAAAGATAGCACCAAAAATAAAAGGCTGCATCTTTTGATATACTATACTCTAGCCATACAAACTCCTTATACCAAAAATGTTTAAAGCTTCTATCTTGATCAACTTGAAATGTTTTCGGATAAATATGATCGTTTATTTGACAAGCCCTTGTCAAATATTCTCTCCGTACTTGATCTCGAACAACAGTATCAAATTCATCTATTGGTTTTCTCAAACCCGGATCACTAACAACATCATCCAAGTTAAATTCCACCTCTACCCGAACCCGAGGACTATCCATTGATTCAACAACAATATTAGGTTCATTTGAAGAAGAAGAAGGTGATGAAGAGACACCATTACAAAGTTTTTTTATAATATCACTTCATTATCTACACAATACAAAATTCAATATAGTTTAATACACAAAATTATATTAGTAGTATCAAAACATTTAATTTTTCAATTATAAGTATATAATATATTCTATAAAATTCCCAATTCAAAATATAAACTAAAACCCTAATTTAGGCTCAAATTTAAAGAATGTAAATTAAATTAAACAAACCAAAATATATTTAATAATATCATACAAAGAACAAAATTCTGCACAATCTGAACTAAGAATATAAAATTAACTTACAAATCTGAATTGAAGATGAGAAGCAGCGCACACAGGCCACAGCCCACTGACGATTGACGAAGACAGAACAGAGAAAAAGAAAAAAATTTATCTTTATTTGAAGGGAACTTTTACTTTCTTTAATTTATTTTGGTTTGCACGTGACTTTTCCTTTTCTTGTAAAAGGGAATGACCCTTTTTAATTAAAAAATATTTTTCAACTAACTAACACTTTTTTACTTTATTGTTTAAAAAAATCTTAAATATATTATTAAAATATTATTATTTGATACTTGATAGTCATTAGTCAACAAGTAATAGATACAATACTTATATTATATATGATTTTCGTCTTCTTCTTCTTCAAGTTTTCATGGCTTCCAAGCTTCGTCTATGGTGATCGCGTGAGCAGAGAGATCAATTTTTTTTCCTTCTTCCCGATCTTTTCGATTTTCCGACGTTGGGGGGGCTAAGAAAAAAAAAATTCTGACTACCCTATAAAAAAATTTATTTTTCAGTTCAGCCCCCCCAGACCCCCCTTGTATCCGCCTCTGCTTGGCAAAGTATTGTTGTCCGACATAGTGGTAGATGGGAGAGATCAGAGTATGTGGATGGTGAAGACCAGCTCATGCACCTCCCATATTACAATTTATCTCGTGATAAATTGGTAGAAGAAATCTACGATTTTATGAAAACATCTCCAACAAGTGTAAGTTATACACTGAGTTATCTGACGATGTCATTGACGGGGAGGACACTAAAAGGACTCTTGAAAACGGATGTTGACTTAGCTCGTTTAGTCCAGGAGCAAGATGAGCCCATTGTATACGTTACTGAGAAATCAATTCAGCAAACTCCAATAATAATGTTGTCAAATGATGATAACGATGACCCAATTGGAGATGATAGTCTTGATGACCTATCTTACGATGACGACGACGACGATGATGATGAGGACTATGAAAGTGTGTTCGTCATAAGAAAATTGCTGAATTTTGTGAATGGATTCGCGAGCCAAGGCATATCGATGAGTTCGTGAATATTCTCCAGCATGGTGGGCCTCATCACTTTTCATCAGAGGACGTTGCTCCTGATATTGAGGCTCCTAATGCAGAGTTTCCTCCCTTCGGACATTGGTCAATTCCTATGGCCCATGTTGACGATGCACTAGCAGTGGTAGAAGATGACCCATGCTCGACTGATACTGATGCACTAGCAGTGGGAAAGACTTTCTTGGAGAAGAAAGATTTGGTAATTGCTGTGGAAAAGTGGCATATGCAGCGTCAAGTGGAATATGCGGTGTAACGTTCAAGCAAAAGTCGACTAACAGTTATTTGCAAACAGAATGAGACTTGCCCTTTTAAATTAGTGGCAAGTGCTAAGAGTGGCTTGTGGATAGTGACTAAATTAGAGGATAATCATGCATGTCAGTTGGACCCGACGCGTAATGCGCCACGAAAGTTATCCTCTCAGGTTATTGCTGATTTCTTTAAGAAGAGAATCCTAGATGAGGGTTCTATCTTGAGGTCGAGAGCAATAATCACCGAGCTATTGATGGAGTATGGCATTGAGGTTGAGTATGGTGTTGCATTGCGAGCTAGGAATCTCGCAATAGAGCTGGTTTACAGTTCTCATGATCAGTCGTTCACTGTATTGCCTGCATATTTGGAGATGTTGAAGAGGTGCAATCCCGATATGGTTTATTATTTGGAGACTGATGGTGATGATCGTTTCATGTACACGTTTGTTGCTCTAGGAGTTTGTAGAGTGGCATTCAGACTATGTATGCATCCAGTTATCGCCATTGACGACACTCATTTGAAGAGGAAGACTAAGGGTATTTTTTTCGTAACTGTGATGAAAGACGGTAATGAGCAGTGTTTTCCTCTTGCTATTGGTGTGTGTCATATTGAGAATGATGCGGCCTGGACATGGTTCTTGGAGCGGTTTAAGAGGGCTTTTGGAGATCGTGATGATTTGGTGATAGTTTCAGACCAATATGTGAGCATCAAGAATGCTGTTAAGGCAGTGTATTCTACTACTGTCCATGGACTATGCTATTACCATATAGCGAAGAATCTTGCTCGAGCTGGTCATCATGTGATTTCTATGTTTTGAAGTGCCGCATTTGCATACAGAGAAGAAAAGTTTTTAAAATATTTATCAATGATCTCCTCAACTCTACCAGAAGTTTACAATACATTGCTGAGTATAAGGGTACATCATTGGGCTCGGTCACAATGCCCTGCACATTGTTACAGTTTCATGACATCAAATGCAGCCAAATGTTTCAATGCCCGTTTGTTGTGGGCTAGAAGATTGCCTATGTGTTCTCTAATTGAGATTGTGAGAGATGTGATAGATAAGTGGTTTGATGAGATATGTACGAAGACAGTATCGAGAGATCACATACTCACAGAAGATGCTTACAAGAAGCTTTACAAACAAGTGGAGATGAGTATGGTGTATGTTGTTCGAGGCCATAATGCAAATTTGTACAAAGTGCAGAATAACGATAAGAGCTTCCTCGTTGACCTTCAAATGAAAACATGTGAATGTGGTGAATTCCAACTTAATCAAATCCCCTGTTCTCATGCAGCAGCTGCTATTCGGTACCGTACTTCTATAAATATTGTTTTGATCGTTATGGTTTTTTAATAACACACTTGAACTATTGTAACAGGAGTATTGGACATGACATATATGATTATGTGGACTTGTATTACAAACAAGTTACACTTTGTCTTGCATGTTATGATCGTGTATGTTCAATACCGTATCAGGAGAAATGGACGGTCTCGTCTTCATTCAAAGTTTGCCCTCCTAAATCAGTTCCCCAAGCAGATCGTCCTAAGGAAGGAAGATATAGTTCACCAGTTGAAGGCTCAAGCAGGAGACCTAGAAGACAACAATTATGCTCTAGGTGTGGAGGCACTGGCCACAATAAGAAGAATTGTACAACTCCACAACAGATTGAGCATGAAGAATGGGGTGTACTTGGCGAAGGGCAACACCGACCTAAGAGATGTATTTGTCATCAATCAGGACACAACAAGGGCAAGTGTCCGAATAGAGTTCAACCTCAAATTTGAACGTGTTACGATTGAACGGATTTGTTTCAAAATCTAAGACTCAACTATTTATGTAGTAAAGACTGATATTGTGATATGACTGTTACATGATTAATATATTATTACAGTTTTGTAATATTGAGATATGATTGTTACAGGGTTAATTGCATATTCAAATATAATTTTGAATTTTTTCTCCAGGATCTCGTGACAATAATTGTCACAAGATCCTCTAATCGTGAGTATTATTATCACGAGTAGAAGATTTCGTGACAATAATTATCACAAGATCTTCTACTCGTGACAATTATTGTCACGAAATCTTCTACTCATAACAATAATACTCATGAGATTTTGAGCCTTTTTTCACGAAGCAACTTATTTTGTCACGAATCAACTTATTTTGTCAATTATCATGAAAACATTAACATTAATCAAGTTCAAGCACAAAATCAACAAAAACACCACATAAGTCAAAGCACTACTCATGCTATCCTCTGACAATAACCGAATATCCTAACATCTAAAAGCTTCCGATACTTGTCCAAGTCATCCAGAGTAGGATCAAAGTTGAATGTCTTCAACGAAATCAATCGATCGGCTTGCATGGCAGAAAAAATACCACAACTCACACCATCTGTCTGCTTGAACTAATACATAAGTGGCGTTCTGTAATACTCCAACGATCTGTAGATTTTAGTACACCCGGCTCTCTCCCAATATCTGTAATGCCGCAGCAGTCCTGTAATCAAGTGCATCAATGGCCAGAGTTGGTGCTCATGCATTGAATACATGGTCTTATCCGTCGGATCCATCATGCTGTACACCAATGAATCATACAACTCAACTCGCCATGTGTCTAGACGAATCCAAAGGGTCACCCAATGTTCATCTACATGGCAACCAGTGATGATCTGCCAACATAAATAGATGCAAAATAGTCATAAAAGATACATGTATCGTAATTGGAATTTAATGATGTTTACTTACATTCTCCGTCTGCCACCAAGGACCCGACAATAACTACTCCTATCTGATGATGTTGACCAGCTCATCATCCCAACCCCACCATGTGTAGTCAAAATGGGGGTATATCTGCATGAATTCCTCATCGTCCGGATGAATGAGATGATACTATTGCACCAACTTATACTGTAACAAACAAATATTAACGTAATTATAAAATCAATTGACTTGTTAGATTAAAATAACCATTGAAAACTTACGAAGAATGATGACTGCAAAATGACTGTGCTCCGTGAATTCACCCCTGACTTCAACCCACAACCCTCAATTAGCCTGATCTGAAGGCAATAAAAGATCAAATCCATACATTGTGAGGACATGTCTCTGTTGGTGTCGAGCAAATCATCAAAGAAGGCTTGATCCAGGACAAACTCGATCAAATTCACTCTTAAGCGCGCGTGCGGCCCACAACATCGAAAATCAACAAATTCCCTCATTGAGCTTGACACACCAGCTGAGCTCAGTCTAGCCGAACCGGAGTGTGATGCAACGTCCTAATTGTCACTGCTGACCCCTACACCTTCAACACGTATATCCTCAAGATGTTCTCCCTCAACCTGAAATGAAATTAGTTAGTATATTTAAAAGTATATATAAGACAAAATCATACCAAACACTACTTACCTCGTAATCATGCACTATACGAGGTGCCGATCGCTGAGGACTCTCTTCCCGTGCATGTTCTTGATGTCTACCCTGAGAGTGACTCCTACTATGGGACCGGGACCGGGACCAGGATCTGGGCACAAACTTTTTGAACATGTCCTTAACGAAATCCCTCAGTCTATGAAACATGTCCTCATTTTCATGTCTGCAGGCCCTCTCACGCTCCTCCTCGTACTGTCTACGTGCCCTCTCACGCTCCTGCATCATATGGAGCATCTCCATACCTATTTGACGCGCCACGTCTCGCATCTGCCCGACATACTTGCAACACTGGTGATCCTCACTAGTACTAGACGTGGGGGTGGTAAGTCTAGGACGCTTCTCTGTAGGGCAAGTATGTCGTCTCCTAGATGACTCCACTACATCCGTATCTACACAAGTACGAGGAATGCAACTCGCAGATCGCCTGGAGTGAGATGAAGCTCTGGGAGAAGAGGGAGCTCTAGGGGGAGACGGAGCTCTCGGGGGAGAGAGAGCTCTCTGCTGATGGGCTCTAGCCAGCTCTTGATAAGTGGGCTTCATCCTCCTATTGTGCTGCGCCTCATACGTCACGCCCATACAATCACCGAGTAAGACACTTCTGTAATATGAAGTGGCTATCTCATGCTCACTCGGCTGTAAATATATGAAGCATAATTGCTGCAAATGGTAAAGACTGATTAGAAACACTTCAAATAATCAATAAAACACACATTCTTTAAAATAAATGCTTACCTCATCAGAAAACAATGTGCCAAGACGCGCAGTCTTCGTCTTAAAGGTCCACTTCAAACACCTGGGCAATGCAGCTGGTGATGAAACTTGTGCACAATGTACACCAAGTCGAGGTAAGGCCTCATATGCCCACACTTGTAAAATAGGATATTGATCAAATTATATTCGATAAAATAAGATTACAGTTATGATCGTGACAAAATTGAGACCATACCAGTAGAGCCCACACTTGTCCATAGAAATGATAAGATAATCTTGATTTTTCCTCCGTCTTCTTGAATTTTCTTCTCAGTTCCACCTCAGTAGACGATACAATACTCATATAGTGCTCCAAGAGACTAAATACATAAGCGCCCCATGGAAATGAGTTCCATTGATCATGATCCTCAACTAAGACCTGTTGGTCTCAGGCGAGTCGATATCAGTTTAGAGGAGGGATAAATAAACTGATTAAAATTTTTTACTTCAAATGCGGAATAACAGGGCCCTTTGACTCGCTTAGTAAAACTTATCTATGCACAAACTTATTGATCAGTTAAGACAGTTTGAGTGCGGCTTGTGTGATATTGTGTGCAGTTCAAAGATATGCAATAACCAAAATAGTACAGCACACAAGCGATTTATAGAGGTTCGAAGTCTCAAACTTCTACGTCCTCTCTTTCTTCCGCAGAAGGGCAACTCCACTATATAACTGGAGTTTCTTTACAAATTATACAATGAAGGACAGTTAGCTGAACCTGGTAACTACTCGCTACCTCAGCAGGTCGACGGCTCACACTTGAAGTCCCTAACTGCTCGCTAGGAAAGTAGGTGCTATTGTCGTCTTTACAAGGTTTTAGATCTCTTTCGATCTTCAAGAGATTAGTCTTGAACAGGGGTTATCAACTGATGTGCTCCTTCAATTGTTGCTTCATCCAGAGTATCTGAGCACAGAAGCTTCCCGCAGCTACATATTCTGCTTCAGTTGTTGACGTGGCAACTGAGTGCTGCTTCTTGCTAAATCAGGATATTAGTTTGCTTCCCAGAAACTGACATGTTCCACTGGTACTTTTTCTGTCGATCTTGCATCCACCAAAGTCTGAATCTGAATAACCAATTAGACTCAAACTGTCATCTCTGGGATATGACGCGCGGTCTTTTCGTGCTCAAAATGAATTTGTAATGCTCCTGTGCCCACAGCGAGCGTAGCTAGCTATGAGTAAGGGTCGATCCCACAGAGAGATGATGCGATCTTACTTTCGAGTCACCAATCACAAAAGAGGGTTTTGGTATCATGGTCACAACAATGAAATTAAATCTGCAAAAAGAAACTAGAGAAATATCAAATAATAAAAGGTTTCGGAACTTGAACTAGAATCCAGTTTAACTCACACTCACTCGATCATGGGCACAACGATTTTCTACATAATTAAGTCACCTAGTTATGGAGACCGGATTCCTCGCTACGTCTCCTTATTCATCCGTTTAGATTAGGTTTAAAGGTGATTCCTCGTCCATTAAACCCCTAACCTATCACCCACCCCCGGTTCCCCAAAGAGATGTAGATGAACAGGAAGCAGTGTGCCCTAGACGAACCCAAGTTTACTGTGTTTACTAATTCCTCGTGTGCCCACAGTAACCCACTGATTTCCCAGTTACCATTTGAATTAACACACAGTCACGATTCGCTAATCCAATTAACCCTGGTGTGCCCTCTACAACTAAAGAGTGATCAGCCACATTAGTTATATTAAACTCACGCTCACTTGAAATAAGAACAAAAATCAGTAGAAACCTAATCGTGCAGTAATGTGCCCACACGGCCTCACGAGTATTTAAGTATTTTGTTAAACCTTCATCTTTAGTTCAAATTCCGGAATATAGATCTAGCTACTCATACTATAAAGAACTGTAAAGACATAAAATAAAGACATGATAACTAGGAAAAAAACTTACTGGAATTGAATAAATACTCGTCCAACACCAACGATGAACAACAACAACATTAAATATAAATCCTAACCTCTGTGGGCATAAGGCCCCAGATTGTCTTGTTGTCAGAGCAGCGCTAAAACTAAACTAATTGCAGAAAATAAAAGTGCAGAAATATTATGGTACGAAGTTCTTTGGTTCTAACTATCAAACTAGTATATAAAAGAGTACAAAAACATCAATTAAAATCCCTAAAAAAAGGGGGTCTTCAATATCTACCAGATTCGCTATGCCCCGCTGAAATCTGCTTGGATAAGGAAACTTCCTTATCTGCTGGATCTCCGTGCCCACTGGACTCTGACTGAATAAGGAAACTTCCTTAGATGGTGGAATGAATCCCGATATTTTAGAAATGCCATCCTTATCTTCCAAATTGATTCCCATGAGTCCATCTACGAACAACCTTCCCTTCTTCCATTCAGATTTCGAAATCAATCAAGTTTCCACGCCAACTTTATCTTCTTTCAACAGAATCCCGCTTTTTTCGGGAATGCTCTCTTCACTGCCTCCTCCGAATCTGCGCGAGTACTATGGTCATAACATCTTCTGCTCAAGTCGATTTTCATCTGATATGCCCATTTCAGTTAAATTGAAGGCCAAAATGCCTCTTTCGCCATATTTCACTCTTGCTATGCCCAAACCACTTTCCTGGTTCTTTTCCGACACAAAAGACACTAAAAAGGACATTTAGAGTGACTAAAATGCCCAGAAAAATGTGAAATAAATGGACTTATCATACCCACACACTTTAGTCATGATTGTCCTCAAGCATGGGATATGAAGAACCCATAAAAAAGAAAAATGAAAGGGAAAGAAAAAGAAACAGACACGAAAAAAACAAAACATGCAACCTGTTAATCCATGTGGGTACAGCGTTTCAACAACCAACTTTTCAAATTAATTGCGTAATCAGCATGCACTTAGCAAGTCAAAATTGAATTGAGCATATAGGTCCTCCCACACTCTCTTCACACAGTGTTTAGGCTTAGTGTTTACACTCAAATTCATTCATTCTATACTTATTCATTCCACAAGCTTGCAAGTGCTCTTTCTTCAATTTCATTAAGTGGAAAAATGCATAAGTATCAAAAGGACTTTTATGGGTTGTAATGGGGCTCTTTAGGTAAGGTGGGGTTCTTTAGGTACTGAGCTAAAACTCTCAAGAGTGTTCACTGGACATACCACCATTTACTTTCAACTTACTTCCTCATGCCCTCATTTATCGTTCAGATTACAAAATTTTTGATCATGGGCATTCTGAACATTCAGACTAGAGGGAATTTATTCTTTTTTTCTTTTTTGAATATATGTTTTTATTTTTTTTGCTCCCCCTATCTTTCTTCTTGCATTTTCAATTCTTCAAAACTGTCCAGAGACTCCTTCTACTTCTGGTTTTTGTACTGCCCTGGCTTTATATCATGAGGTATATCAACAAAACTGCCATGGGCATTTTATTGGCTCAAAAGGGCTGCAAAGCTATGCCAAAGGATGGTTTTTATTTGGCTTAGTGAGCTCAAGCAAGAAAATGCCTAAATCATCTACACATGCATTTCAAACTTTCTGATTTTAAAGTAGAGCAAGAACAAGTTCTAGAAATTCTAAGCATAGAATGTACACACATGAAAAGAAAATGCTGTAAAATGGGCATAACAGCACAAGCTCAAATCTCACCAGGTTGATGCTCAACTCATTCATCATTCCTGCTTTTAGTATGGGCATGCTGACTCGATAGCAATTTTTTCAACATTCACAAACCAGAAACTAGTGCTCCTCAAATCTTAACAGATAGCATGCTGACTCAAACGACCCACCAACACACTTTGCGCAAAGCAAAGTGTTCAAACAAACTCAACAACAAAAGACAACAACCCAAATGCCCCCACCCACACACATTGCTTGAGGTAAAGTGGGTAGAATAAAGGTGACACCAAAAAATATGAAAATCAAAATAACATAAAAAGAAAAGGAATTGAACTAGGTTGATGGATGTCGAGTAAGTGAACCTAACATGTTTGAAATATGCAGTGAGATGTTGCTCAATATTCCCCAAGAGGGTATCAACAGTCTGATACAGGGCATTCTCTATGCTATCCAGCCTCTTCATGGTCATTCTGGCAGCATTCTCTTCTTGCTGTGCCCTTCCGCCTGGTGTCTTCATGCTTGTCCCTATAGAAAATGGAAACAGAATGCTCGAAGGCTACCTTCGGCACAAAATAAATAGGGTTGCTCTCATTTCATCCTCAATTACATCTTGCATTTTTTTCCAGACAGATAATAGAAAACTCTCCTAGTCTAGTTTGATAAATCAGAAAAACACTTATTAAAATTACTAAAAAACAAATTAAAAACCTGGGTTGCCTCCCAGTAGCGGCCTAGTTACTGTCGTGGGCACGACACTTTTCAATTTAGATATAGATAGGCTCCACGAGCCAGACCACTCTGATATCCTGGTCTGCGTGCCCCAAGTAAGGTTTCAGTCTGTGGCCATTAACCTTGAAACGCCCTCCAGTATCTGGATTCTTCAGCTCAACTGCTCCATTGGGGCATTCTGCGTACACTTCAAATGGACCAACCCACTTGGTTTTCAGATTCCCTCCCATGAGTTTGAACCTTGAATGGTACAAAAGAACTTGCTGCCCCGAAGAGAATCTCTTCCTTCTAATCACTTGATCATGGAGCCTCTTCATTTTTTCCTTGTAAAGAACAGCATTGTCATAGGCCTCCATCCTCATGTCTTCCAGCTCTTGAATCTGAAATTTTCTGGCATGCCCTACTGCATCTTTATCCATGTTCAGTCTCTGGAGTGCCCATCGTGCCTTATGTTCCAGCTCTACCGGAAGATGGCAGCATTTTCCAAACAGCATCCTATATGGGGACATCCCGATTGGAGTTTTGAAAGCAGTTCGGTATGCCCACAGGGCATCATCCATATGTTGACTCCAATCCTTCTGACTTGGATTAACTACCTTCCCAAGAATGGCTTTAATTTCTCGATTTGAGACTTCAGCTTGGCCATTCACTTGTGGGTGATAGGCTGTTGTCACACGGTGATTCACCTCATATTTCTTCAACAATTTTTCCAGGGTTTGGTTGCAAAAATGTGTTCTTTGATCGCTGATGATGGACCTGGGCACACCAAACCGGCTGAAAATATGAGATTTCAGAAATGCGGCTACTACTCTTGCATCATTGGTAGGAGTAGCCTTGGCTTCCACCCATTTGGACACATAGTCCACTGCCAGGATAATGTAATGGTTCCCCCTAGAGTTTGCGAAGGGTCCCATGAAATCCATTCCCCAAACATCGAAAATCTCCACTGGCATGATGGGTGTCATGGGCATTTTGTTCCTTCTTGTGATGTTCCCAACTCTCTGGCACTAATCACATCTCCTGCATACGTTGTGGGCATCCTTGAAAATTGTGGGCCAAAAGAACCCACAGTCCAGAATTCTTCTTGCTGTTCGGTTTGGTCCGAAATGCCCTCCGCAAGAAAAGTTGTGGCAATGCTTCAAAATCTCCTCAATTTCATTGTCTGGGACACATCTTCTTATGATTTGATCAGCACATCTCCTCTATAGAATAGGACTATCCCATGCATAAAACTTGCTTTCGTGTCTCAATTTATTCTTTTGGTACCTCGAGTGCCCAATTAGCAGCTCTCATGACTCCAAATAATTTACTATATCTGCATACCAGGGCTCTTGTGTGCCCCGTGCTGAGTACAGATGCTCATCAGGGAAATGATCCGTAATGGGCATTTCATCGCCTTTTTCATTTAGCACTCGGCTCAGATGATCTGCTACCAAATTCTGTGCCCCACTCTTATCTTTTATCTCGACATCAAACTCCTATGAGAGCTGGATCTATCTAATTAGTCTCGGTTTTGTCTTCTTCTTGGCCATCAAGTGCCGCAGGGCACCGTGATCTGTGTAGACAATGCTCTTCATTCCCAAGAGATAGGACCGAAACTTCTCGAATGCAAAAACTACTGCTAGCAGCTCCTTCTCAGTAGTGGTGTAATTACACTGTGCCCCATTCAGAGTTTTGGAAGCATAGTAAATTACATGACTTTCTTTTCCTCTTTTTTGACCCAGTACAGTGCCCACAGCATAGCCATTGGCGTCATACATAATCTCAAAGGGCATTCCCCAATTTGGTGGTTGAATAACTGGTGTTGTGACCAGTTGCTTTTTCAGGGTATTGAATGCCCTCTTGCAATTTTCATTAAAATCAAACAGCACATCTTGCTGCAACAAATGAGTAATAGGCTGGGCAATTTTTGCAAAGTCTTTTATGAACCTCCTGTAGAATCCAGCATGCCCCAGGAATCCTCTCACTTGCTTCACTGAAAGTGAGGTATGACAATTTCTCGATTATGTCCACTTTTGCTTTATCGACCTCAATGCCCCTCTCGGAAATCACATGGCCTAGTACAATGCCCTCTCTGACCATAAAATGGCATTTTTCGTAATTCAGCACTAGTAATTTGTCCACACACCGCTGCAATACCTTCTCTAGATTGTCCAAGCATCGATCAAAATAGCTCTCATACACTGTGAAGTCATCCATAAACACTTCAATGCAGTTTTCAAGTAGGTCGGAGAATATGCTCATCATACAACGCTGAAATGTGCCCGGAGCATTGCAGAGGCCAAAGGGCATTATGCGGTAGGCAAATGTGCCGAATGGGCACGTGAATGTTGTTTTCTCCTGATCCTCTTGATTGACCGCTATCTGCATGTATCCAGAATATCCGTCCAAGAAATAAAAGAACTTGTTTCCTGCAAGTCTCTCCAACATCTGGTCAATGAACAGAAGTGGGAAATGATCCTTCCGCGTGACCGTGTTCAGCTTCCGGTAATCAATGCAAACTCTCCAGCCAGTTTGCAGTCGTGTGGGCACAAGCTCTTCTTTCTCATTTTTCACAACTTGAATACCTGACTTCTTGGGCACAACATGGATTGGACTGTCCCATTTTCTATCTGAAATTGGGTATATAATGTCCTGGTCCAGCAGCTTAATTATCTCTTTTAGCACCACATCCTTCATCACCGGATTGAGCTTTCTTTGTGGATCACGAACGGGCTTTGCATCATCTTCCAACAATATCTTGTGCATGCAAACCGCTGGGCTAATGCCCTTTATATCAACCAATGTCCATCCGAGTGCCTCTTTGTACAATCTCAATAGGCGGTCTTCATCAGCTTGATTCAACCCCGCACTAATTATCACTGGGAGTGTCTCATTATCTCCCAAGTAGGCATACTTCAAATGCCTTGACAATGCCTTCAGCTTCAGCGTGGGCACTCTAATAGTAGAAGGCATCATCCTGTCATCATTTCTCCGAATGGGCACACCATAGTCCACACATCCGTATGGCATTTCTTCCAATGAGTACAACATCATAATTCCATCCCTTATGTCATCATATTCCTCCAGAGCATCCTGGTCAGTCAGTCCATCCCACAATGCCCACTCTAGCGGTTCTCTGCTACTCACCATGGATAAAAGTAGAACGGCTTAGGGAATGAAATGTGTTAACAAAATTGCAATTTTCTGTATCCGGGGGGTACTTCATGGCTTCAAAAATGTTAAATGTCACCTTTTCCCCATCAAATTCACACGTCAGTGTGCCCTTGTCCACATCAATCTTGGTACGAGCTATCTTCATGAAAGGCCTTCCCAGCAATAAAACTGAAGATTTTGAAGTCGCTGTGCCCATATCAAGCACCTTCAGCATCTCCCTGGTTTCCTCTTCTCTTCTATTTTGTGCTAATCTCCCTGGAAATGGAGGTTTCCGCTTTTCTGGAATAGGCACTTTGGCAGGCTGCTTGACTTCTGGAATGGGCACAGTATCATCTTGTGTAGCTTCTTGTGCCTCATCCTCTATGGGAATTTTTTCCACTTCTTTTTCCAAGGGCACATCGTCCTTCTCTTCTCTTGGCCTGACCATCTCCGGAAGCTCTTTTCCACTCCTCAATGCTACTGCATTCACCTGTTTTAGTGGGTTTTCAACTAGGGAAGACAACTTCCTATTTTTCTCCTCCATCTTGTGCATGGCTTGAGCCAATTGATTGATTTGCTTGCTCATGTGCGAGAGACCAGCTCGGGTTTCTTGCTTAAATTTTTCATTCTCCTTAGCTATGACATACACAAGATTCTCTAGCCTTTGCTTTCTCTCTTCTTCTGGCGGCGGTAATAGGCGTGCAGGATGCCCATCCTTTGGTCTTCTCCATCTGAAGTTTTCATGGTCTCTCCAGCCAGGGTTATAAGTCTGGGAATTGGGATCATATCTTCTGGAATGCCCATTCTGGCAACCAATTGCATTTACTGCTTCTACTTCATCTTCTAGAGTGGGACATTCATCAGTGAAATGAGATACAATTTTGTATATTCCACAGGGTCTAGCCTTCTTCGCCATGCTCACACCAGACAAGATCTTTTTGATTTTGTCACACAATCTGTCAATCCTGCTGTCTTGGTCTGGTGCCCTCTCTGATTCACTGACAACCTGAATGCCCTCTCCGCCAAAGTCTCGGTTATCTTCAGCCATCTCCATGAGAATTCTGAATGCTTCAACAGGTTGCTTGTTCAGTATAGACCCTCCACATGAGGCATTCTCGATCGTCCTCTCATATGGTCTCAATCCTCTGATAAAATACTGAATCAGATCGTGTTCAGTAATCTGGTGCTGTGGGCATTTCGCCAGCATCGCCTGGAATCTTCCCCAGTAGTCATAGAAACTTTCGTTAGTTCCCATCTTCAGGCTCCCTATCCTTCTTCTCATTTCTTGCACTCTGGATGCTGGGAAATATTTTTCCAAAAACTTCTGCTGAAGTTGTCTCCATGTGGTCACAGTGCCAGTCGGTAATGTGTACAGCCAGTCCCATGCCCTATCCTGAAGAGTGAAAGGGAATGAGACCAACCGCACATACTCCTCTCATCCATGGTCAGATGGTTGAGTCTGGCAAACCATCTCAAAATCTTGCAAATGTCTTTGTGGATCCTCTCCGGGCATTCCGTAGAACTTTGGCAAGATTTGGATGAAATTTGCATAGATATCCCAGTTCTGGCTCACTGCTGGGAGTGTAATGCCCATCAGGCGCAGATTCATGTTGGTTGGGAAAACCAACTGCCTTAGAGTCTGGTTGTCTTCTTCTCCGTTTGCTGCGACCATGTTGTGGATATGGTTGTTCTCAAAATGTTCTTCGTCCTCGTGCCCTATGTCTCCTTGATCTTCTGGTGGTGGTGTGGGCTCACGAGGTCTGTTTGCAGCTTGTCGTGCCCTCTTCACTGCTGCCCTATTTTTCCTCAAAGTCTTCTCTATCTCCGGATCGTAAAATAGAGTTTCTTTTGAAGAGCTCCTGGGCATCAACTTCCACGCACACCAGTTTGGAAAGTAAAATCACTGGAAATCAGCTCCCCGGCAACGGTATCAATTTTGACGCGCGGTCGTTTCATGCTCAAAATGAATTTGTAATGCTCCTGTGCCCACAGCGAGCGTAGCTAGCTATGAGTAAGGGTCGATCCCACAGAGAGATGATGCGATCTTACTTTCGAGTCACCAATCACAAAAGGGGGTTTTGGTATCATGGTCACAACAATGAAATTAAATCTGCAAAAAGAAACTAGAGAAATATCAAATAATAAAAGGTTCCGGAACTTGAACTAGAATCCAGTTTAACTCACACTCACTCGATCATGGGCACAACGATTTTCTACATAATTAAGTCACCTAGTTATGGAGACCGGATTCCTCGCTATGTCTCCTTATTCATCCGTTTAGATTAGGTTTAAAGGTGATTCCTCGTCCATTAAACCCCTAACCTATCACCCACCCCCGGTTCCCCAAAGAGATGTAGATGAACAGGAAGCAGTGCGTCATAGACGAACCCAAGTTTACTGTGTTTACTAATTCCTCGTGTGCCCACAGTAACCCACTGATTTCCCAGTTACCATTTGAATTAACACACAGTCACGATTCACTAATCCAATTAACCCTGGTGTGCCCTCTACAACTAAAGAGTGATCAGCCACATTAGTTATATTAAACTCACGCTCACTAGGAATAAGAACAAAAATCGGCAGAAACCTAATCGTGCAGTAATGTACCCACACGGCCTCACGAGTATTTAAGTGTTTTGTTAAACCTTCATCTTTAGTTCAAATTCCGGAATATAGATCTAGCTACTCATACTATAAAGAACTGTAAAGACATAAAATAAAAACATGATAAATAGGAAAAACTTACTGGAATTGAATAAAAACTCGTCCAACACCAATGATGAACAACAACAACATTAAATATAAATCCTAACCTCTGTGGGCATAAGACCCCAAATTTTCTTGCTGCTGGAGCAGCGCTAAAACTAAACTAATTGAAGAAAATAAAAGTGCAGAAATATTATGGTATGAAGTGTCCTTCTAACAATCAAAACTAGTATATAAAAGGGTACAAAGATCAATTCAAATCCCCAAAAATGGGGAGTCTTCAATATCTGCCGGATTCGCTATACCCCGCTGGAATCTGCCTGGATAAAGAAACTTCCTTATCTGCTGGATCTCCGTACCCGCTGGACTTTGACTGAATAAGGAAACTTCCTTAGGTGGTGGGATAAATCTTGATATTTTAGGGATGCCATTCTTATCTTCCAAATTACTTCCCAAGAGTCCATCTACGAACAACCTTCCCTGCTTCCATTCAGATTTCAAAATCAATCAAGTTTCCATGCTAACTTCATCTTCTTTCAACAGAATCCCGCTTTTTTCGGGAATGCCCTATTCACTGCCTCCTCTGAATCTGCGTGAGTACTTTGGGCATAAAATCTTCTGCTCAGGTCAATTTTCATCTGATATGCCCATTTCATCCATTTCAGTTAATTTGAAGGCCAAAATGCCTCTTTCGCCAGATTTCACTCCTGCCATGCCCAAACCACTTTCCTGGTTCTTTTCCGACATAAAAGACACTCAAAAAGGACATTTAGAAGGACTAAAATGCCCAGAAAAAAACGAAATAAATGGATTTATCACACTCACACACTTTAGTCATGAATGTCCTCAAGCATGGGGTACGAAGAACCTAAAAAAAGAAAAATAAAAAGGAAAGAAAAAGAAACAGACACGAAAAAAACAAAACATGCAACCTGTTAATCTGTGTGGGCACAGCGTTTCAACAACCAAATTTTTCAATTAATTCCATAATCAGTATGCCCTAGCAAGTCAAAATTGAATTGAGCGTAAAGGTCCTCCCACACCCTCTTCACACAGTGTTTAGGCTTAGTGTTTACACTCAAATTTATTCATTATATACTTATTCATTCCATAAGCTTGCTAATGCTCTTTCTTCAATTTCATTAAGTGGAAAAATGCATAAGTATCAAAAGGACTTTTATGGGCTGTAATTGGGCTCTTTAGGTAAGGTGGGGTTCTTTTAGTACTAGGCTAAAACTCTTAGGAGCGTTCACTGGACATACCACCATTTATTTTCAACTTACTTCCTCATGCCCTCATTTATCGTTCAGATTACAGAATTTTTCATCATGGGCATTCTGAACATTTAGACTAGTGGGAATTTTTTCTTTTTTTTTTCTTTTTTTTTGAATATATTTTTTTAGTTTTTTTTTCACCCCCTATCTTTCTTCTTGCATTTTCAATTCTTCAAAACCGTCCAGAGACTCCTACTTCTGGTTTTTGTAATGCCCTGGCTTTATATAGTGAGTTATATTAACAAAACTGCCATGGGCATTTTATTGGCTCAAAAGGGCTGCAAAGCTGTGTCACAGGTTGGTTTTTTATTTGGCTTAGTGAGCTCAAGCAAGAAAAATACCTAAATCATCTACACATGCATTTCAAACTTTCTGATTTTAAAGTAGAGCAAGAGCAAGTTCTAGAAATTCTAAGCATATAATGTACACACATGAAAAAAAAATGCTGTAAAATGGGCATAACAGCGCAGGCTCAAATCTCACTAGGTTAATGCTCAACTCATTCATCATCCCTGCTTTTAGTGTGGGCATGCTGACTCGATTAGCAATTTTATTAACATTCACAAACCAGAAACTAGTGCTCCCCAAATCTTAACAGATAGCATGCTGACTCAAACGACCCACCAACACACTTTGCACAAAGTAAAGTGTTCAAACTGACTCAACAACAAAAGATAACAACCCAAATGCCCCCACCCACACACTTTTCTTGAGGCAAAGTGGGTAGAATAAATGCGACACCAAAAAGAATGAAGATCAAAAGAACATAAAAGAAAAGGAATTGAACCAGGTTGGTGGATGTCGGGTAAGTGAACCCAACATGTTTGAAATATGCAGTGAGAGTTTGCTCAATATTCCTCAAGAGGGTATCAACAGTCTGATACAGGGCATTCTCCATGCTATCCAGCCTCTTCATGGTCATTCTGGCACCATTTTTTCTTGATGTGCCCTTCCGCCTGGTGTCTTCCTGCTTGTCTCTATAGAAAATGAGAACAGAATGCTCGAAGGGTATGCCTTCAGCACAAAAGAAATAGGGTTGCTCTCCTCTCATCCTCAACTACATCTTGCATTTTTTTTTCAGGCAGATAATAGAAAACTCTCCTAGTCTAGTTTGATACATCAGAAAAACACTTATTAAAATTACTGAAAAAGAAACAAATTAAAAACCCGGGTTGCCTCCTAGTAGCGCCCTAGTTACTGTTGTGGGCACGACACTTTTCAATTCAGATATAGATGGGCTCCACGAGCCAGACCACTCTGATATCCTGGTCTGCGTGCCCCAAGTAAGGTTTCAGTCTGTGGTCATTAACCTTGAAACGCCCTCCAGTATCTGGATTCTTTAGCTCAACTGCTCCATTGGGGCATTCTGCGTACACTTCAAATGGACCAACCCACTTGGTCCTCAAACTTCCTCCCATCAATTTAAACCTTGAATGGTACAAAAGAACTTGTTGCCCCGGAGTGAAGCTCTTCCTTCTAATCACTTTATCATAGAGCCTCTTCATTTTTTCTTTGTAAAGAACAACATTGTCATAGGCTTCCATTCTCATTTCTTCCAGTTCTTGAATCTGAATTTTCCTGAAATGCCCGGCTGCATCCTTGTCTATGTTCAGCTTCTGCAGTGCCATCGTGCCTTGTATTCCAGCTCTACCGGCAAATGGTAGCATTTTCCAAACAGCATCCTATATGGGGACATCCCGATTGGAGTTTTGAAAGTAGTTCGGTATGCCCACAGGGCATCATCCAGATGTTGACTCCAATCCTTTCGACTTGGATTGACTACATTTCCAAGAATGGCTTTAATCTCTCGATTTGAGACTTCAGCTTGGCCATTCGCTTGTGGGTGATAGGCTGTTGTGACTCTACGGTTCACCCCATATTTCTTCAATAATTTTTCCAGGGTTTGGTTGCAAAAATGTGTTCCTTGATCGCTGATGATGGACCTGAGCACACCAAACCGGCTGAAAATATGAGATTTCAGAAATGCGGCCACTACTCTTGCATCATTGGTAGGAGTAGCCTTTGCCTCTACCCATTTGGACACATAATCAACTGCCAGGATGATGTAATGGATCCCCCTTAAGTTTGCGAAGGGTCCCATGAAACCCATTCCCCAAACATCGAAAATTTCCACTGGCATGATGGGTGTCATGGGAATTTCGTTACTCCTTGTGATGTTCCCCACTCTCTGGCACTGATCACATCTCTTGCAAACGTTGTGGGCATCTTTGAAAATTGTGGGCCAAAAGAACCCACAATCCAAAATTCTTCTTGCTGTTCGGTTTGATCCGAAATGCCCTCCGCAAGCAAAGTTATGGCAATGCTTCAAAATATCCTCAATTTCATTGTCAGGGACACATCTTCTTATGATCTGATCAACACACCTCCTCGATAGAATAGGACTGTCCCATGCATAAAACTTGCTCTCGTGCCTCAATTTATTCTTTTGGTACCTCGAGTACCCAATTGGAAGCTCTTCAGACTCTAAAAAGTTTACTATATCTGCATACCAGGGCTCTCGTGTGCCTCGTGCTGAGTATAGATGCTCATCAGGGAAATAATCTATAATGGACATTTCATCACCTTTTTCATTCAGTACCCGGCTCAGATGATCAGCTACCAAGTTCTGTGCCCCACTCTTATCTTTTATCTTGATATCAAACTCTTGCAAGAGCAGGATCCATCTAATTAGTCTCGGCTTAGTCTTCTTCTTGGCCATCAAGTGCCGCAGGGCACCGTGATCTGTGTAAACAATGCTCTTCGTTCCCAAGAGATAGGACCAAAACTTCTCGAATGCAAAAACTACTGCTAGCAGCTCCTTCTCAGTAGTGGTGTAATTACACTGAGCCCCATTCAGAGTTTTGGAAGCATAGTAAATTACATGACTTTCTTTTCTTATTTTCTGACCCAGTACAGCGCCCACAGCGTAGCCACTGGCGTCACACATAATCTCAAAGGGCATTCCCCAATCTGGTGGTTGAATAACTAGTGCTGTGACCAGTTGCTTTTTCAGGGTATCGAATGCCCTTTTACAGTCTTTATCAAAATCAAACGGGACATCTTGCTGCAACAAATGAGTAATGGGCTGGGCAATTTTTGCAAAGTCTTTTATGAATCTCTTGTAGAATCCAGCGTGCCCCAGGAAGCCTCTCACTTGTTTCACTGAAGTGGGGTATGGCAATTTCTCAATTATATCCACTTTGGCTTTATCGACCTCAATACCCCTCTCAGAAATCACATGGCCCAGTACAATGCCCTCTCTGACCATGAAGTCGCATTTTTCATAGTTCATCACTAGGCATTTGTCCACACAACGCTGCAATACCTTCTCCAGATTATCTAAGCATCGATCAAAGCAGCTCCCATACACCGTGAAGTCATCTATGAACACCTCAATGCAGTTCTCGAGCAAATCAGAGAATATGCTCATCACACATCGCTGAAACGTGCCAGGAGCATTGCAGAGGCTAAAAGGCATTCTGCGATAGGCAAATGTGCCGAATGGACACGTGAATGTTGTTTTCTCCTGGTCCTCTTGACTCACTGCAATTTGCATATATCCTGAGTATCCATCCAAGAAACAAAAAAACTTATTTCCTGCGAGTCTCTCCAACATTTGGTCAATGAACGAAAGTGGGAAATGATCCTTCCGCGTGACTGTGTTCAGCTTTCGGTAGTCGATGCAAACTCTCCAGCTAGTTTGTAGTTGTGTGGGCACAAGCTCTCCTTTCTCATTTTTCACAACTTGAATACCCGACTTCTTGGGCACAACATGGATTGGACTGACCCACTTGCTATATGAAATTGGGTATATAATGCTCTGGTCCAGTAGCTTAATTATCTCTTTTAGCACCACATCCTTCATCACCGGATTGAGCTTTCTTTGTGGATCACGAACGGGCTTTGCATCATCTTCCAACAATATCTTGTGTATACAAACTGCTGGGCTAATGCCCTTTATATCAGCCAATGTCCATCCGAGTGCCTCTTTGTACAACCTCAACAATCTCAATAAGCGGTCTTCATCAGCTTGATTCAACCCCGCACTAATTATCACTGGGAGTGTCTCATTATCTCCCAAGTAGGCATACTTCAAATGCCTTGGCAATGCTTTCAGCTCCAGCGTGGGCGCTCTAACAGTAGAAGGCATCACCTTATCATCATTTCTCCGAATGGGCACACCATAGTCCACACATCCGTATGACATTTCTTCCAATTAGTACAACATCATAATTCCATCCCTTATGTCATCATCTTCCTCCAGGGCATCTTGGTCAGTTAGTCCATCCCATAATGTCCATTCCAACGGCTCTCTGCTACTCACCATGGATAAAGTAAAATGGCTCGGGGAATGAAATGTGTTAACAAAATTGCAGTTTTCTGTATCCGGGGGGTGCTTCATGGCTTCAAAAATGTTAAATGTCACCTTCTCCCCATCAAATTCACACGTCAGTGTGCCCTTGTCCACGTCAATCTTGGTACGAGCTATCTTCATGAAAGGCCTTCCCAGCAATAAAACTGAAGATTTTGAAGTTGCTGTGCCCATGTCAAGCACATAAAAATCTGCTGGGAATATAAGCTCGTCTACTTTGACCAATACATCTTCAATGAGGCCTTCTGGTTATACATTAGACCTGTCAGCAAGCTAAATAACCACACGGGTCTCCTTCAGAGGTCCAATTTTTAGTTCTTTGAACATCGACATGGGCATTACATTAATGGATGCCCCCAAATCCAGCATGGCCTTCTCCACTTTCTTATCTTCGATAATGCAAGGAATCATGAACATCCCTGGATCATCACACTTCTTGGGTAGCTTTCTTTGTATAACAGCCGATACATTCTCCCCAACTAAGAACCTCGCATCATCATTGAATCGCACCTTTCTGGTGCAGTGTTCTTTTAGAAACCGGGCATACTGTGGTACTTGCTTGATTGCTTCGATTAGTGGGATGTTGATCTCCACTTTACTAAACACCTTCAGCATCTCCCTAGTTTCTTCTTCTCTTCTATTCTGTGTGAATCTCCCTGGAAAGGGAAGTTTCTGTCTCTCTGGAATGGGCACTTTGGCAGGCTGCTTCACCTTCGGGATGGGCACATGATCAGTCTCTTCAGCTTCTTGTGCCCCGTCCTCTATGGGAATATTTTCAACTTCTTCTTCCAAGGGCACATCGTCCTTCTCTTCTCTTGGCCTGACCATCTCCGGAAGCTCTTTTCCACTGCTCAATGCTGCTGCATTCACTTGTTCTCTCGGGTTTTCAACCTGGAAAGGTAACTTCCCATTTTTCTCCTCCATCTTGTGCATGGCTTGAGCCAATTGATTGATTTGTTTGCTCATATGTGAAAGACCAGCTCGAGTCTCTTGCTTGAATTTTTCGTTTTCCTCAGCCATGGCATAGACAAGATCTTCTAGCCTTTGCTTTCTCTTTTCTTCTGGCGGCGGCAATGGGCGTGCAGAATGCCCATCCTCTGGCCTTCTCCATCTGAAGTTTTCATGGTCTCTCCAGCCAGGGTTATAAGTCTGAGAATTGGAATCATATCTTCTGGAATGCCCATTTTGGCCACCTACAGCATTTACTTCTTCCACCGCGTCTTGTAGAGTTGGGCATTCATCAGTGAAATGAAGTACACTCTTGCATACTCCACAAGGTCTGAGCTTTTTTGCCATGCTCACACCAGACAAGATCTTTTCGATTTTGTCACACAATCTGTCAATTCTGCTGTCTTGGTCCGTTGCCCTCTCTGATTCACTGACAACACGAATGCCTTTTCCGCCGAAGTCTCGGTTGTCTTCAGCCATCTCTGTGAGAATTTTGAATGCTTCAATAGGTTGCTTGTTTAGTATAGACCCTCCACATGAGGCATTCACGATTGTTCTCTCATGTGGTCTCAATCCTCCAACAAAATACTGAATTAGATCGTGTTCAGTAATCTGGTGCTGTGGGCATTTCACCAGCATTGCCTGGAATCTTCTCCAGTAGTCATAAAAACTCTCGTTGGTTCCCATCTTCAGGCTCCATATCCTTCTTCTCTTTACTTGCACTCTGGATGCTGGAAAATATTTCTCCAAAAACTTTTGCTGAAGTTGTCTCCATGTGGTCACAGCGCCAGTGGGTAGTGTATACAGCCAGTCTCGTGCCCCATCTTGAAGAGTAAAAGGGAACGAGACCAACCGTACATACTCTTCTCGTCCATGGTCGGATGGTTGAGTCTGGCAAACCATCTCAAAATTTTGTAAGTGTCTTTGTGGATCCTCTCCAGGCATTCCGTGGAACTTTGGCAAGATTTGGATAAAATTTGCATGAATATCCCAGTTCTGGGTCACTGCTGGGAGTGTAATGCCCATTGGGCGCAGATTCATGTTGGTCGGAAAAACCAACTGTCTTAAAGTCCTGTTATCATCCACATTGCCATTCGCGGCATTTTCATTTGCGGCCATGTTGATGTTATGGCCATTCTCAAACTATCCTTCCTCCTCGTGCCCTGCGTCTCTTTGATCTTCAGGTGGCGGTGTGGGCTCACGAGGCCTATTTGCAGCTCGTCGTGCCCTCTTCACTGCTGCCCTATTTTTTTTCAAAGTCTTCTCTATCTCCGGATCGTACAATAGAGTTTCTTCTGAAGAGATCCTGGGCATCAACTTCCAGGCACACCAGCTTGGAAAGTAAAATCACTGGAAATCAGCTCTCCGGCAACGACGCCAATTTTGACACACGGTCGTTTCGCTCTAAAATAAATTTGTATGCTCCTGTGCCCACAGCGAGCGTAGCTAGCTATGAGTAAGAGTCGATCCCACAGAGAGCTAATGCGATCTTACTTTCGAGTCACCAATCACAAAAGGGGGTTTGGTACCGTGGTCACAACAATGGAAATTAAATCTGCAAAAATAAACTAGAGAGATATCAAATAATAAAAGGTTCCAGAACTTGAACTAGAATCCAGTTTAACTTATACTCACTCGATCATGGGCACAACGATTTTCCTACACAATTAAATCACCTAGTTATGGAGACCGGTTTTCTCGCTGCGTCTCCTTATTCATCCGTTTAGATTAGGTTTAAAGGTGATTCCTCATCCATTAAACCCCTAACATATCACCCACCCCCGGTTCCCCAAAGAGATGTAAATGAACAAAAAGCAGTGTGCCCTAGACGAACCCAAGTTTGCTGTGTTTACTGATTCCTCGTGTGCCCACAGCAACCCACTGATTTCCCAGTTACCATTTGAATTAACACACAGTCACGATTTGCTAATCCAATTAACCCTGGTGTGCCCTCTACAACTAAAGAGTGATTAGCCACATTAGTTATATTAAACTCACGCTCACTAGGAATAAGAACAAAAATCGGCAGAAACCTAATCATGCAGTAATGTGCCCACATGGCCTCACGAGTATTTAAGTGTTTTGTTAAACCTTCATCTTTAGTTCAAATTCCGGAATATAGATCTAGCTACTCATACTATAAAGAACTGTAAAGACATAAAATAAAAACATGATAAATAGGAAAAACTTACTAGAATTGAATAAAAACTCGTCCAACACCAATGATGAACAATAACAACATTAAATATTAATCCTAACCTCTGTGGGCATAAGGCCCCAGATTTTCTTGATGTTGGAGCAGCGCTAAAACTAAACTAATTGCAGAAAATAAAAGTGCAGAAATATTAATGTACGAAGTGTCCTTCTAACAATCAAAACTAGTATATAAAAGAGTACAAAGATCAATTCAAATCTCCAAAAATGGGGAGTCTTCAATATCTGCCGGATTCGCTATGCCCCTCTGAAATCTGCCTGGATAAGGAAACTTCCTTATCTGCTGGATCTCCGTGCCCGCTGGACTTTGACTGAATAAGGAAACTTCCTTATCTGCTGGATCTTCGTGCCTGCTGGACTTTGACTGAATAAGGAAACTTCCTTAGGTGGTGGGATGAATCCTGATATTTCAGGGATGCCATTCTTATCTTCCAAATTACTTCGCAAGAGTCCATCTACGAACAACCTTCCCCCCTTCCATTCAGATTTCGAAATCAATCAATTTTCCATGCCAACTTTATATTCTTTCAATAGAATCCCGCTTTTTCCAGGAATGCCCTCTTCACTGCCTTCTCTGAATCTGCGGGAGTACTGTGGGCATAACATCTTCTGCTCAGGTCGATTTTCATCTGATATGCCCATTTCATCCATTTCAGTTAATTTGAAGGCCAAAATGCCTCTTTCGCTAGATTTCACTCCTGCCATGCCCAAACCACTTTCCTGGTTCTTTTCCGACACAAAAGACATTATAAAGGACATTTAGAAGGACTAAAATGCCCAGAAAAATACGAAATAAATGGACTTATCACACCCACACACTTTAGTCATGATTGTCCTCAAGCATGGGGTACGAAGAACCCAGAAAAAGAAAAAGAAAAAGAAAGGGAAAAGAAACAGACACGAAAGAAACAAAACATGTAACCTGTTAATCCGTGTGGGCACAGCGCTTCAACAACCAACTTTTCCAATTAATTGTATAATCACTATGCCCAAGCAAGTCAAAATTGAATTGAGCGTAAAGGTCCTCCCACACTCTCTTCACACAGTGTTTAAGCTTACTGTTTATACTCAAATTCATTCATTCTATACTTATTCATTCCATAAGCTTGCTAATGCTCTTTCTTCAGTTTTATTAAGTGGAAAAATGCATAAGTATCAAAAGGACTTTTATGGGCTGTAATTGGGCTCTTTAGGTAAGGTGGGTTTCTTTTGGTACTGGGCTAAAACTCTCAGGAGCGTTCACTGGACATACCACCATTTATTTTCAACTTACTTCCTGATGCCCTAATTTATCATTCAGATTACAGCTCATAGGGTGTTTTGTCATGGGCTGCTACAATAGCACTTCAATTTTGAGTATGGGAAGCTGTGTTGACTACTTTAGCCCAGTATCCTTCAGCTATGTTGGCATCAGCTATCATTGCTCGAGCTACTTCTTTGAGTGTCCGGTTACACCGTTCAACTACACCGTTTTCTTGTGGATTTCTTGCAACTGAGTGTTCATGAGTGATTCCAAGCTGGATGAGAAAGCTGATCATTTGTTGATTCACAAATTCAGTTCCATTGTCGGAGTGAATCCTTTGAACTGATCTTTCTTTTTCAGTTTGTAGCCTTCCGATCAACGCCATTATCTTGTTATAAGTTTCATCTTTACTCCTCAAGAATTCCACCCATATATATCTTGAGTAATCATCAACTAATACAAGAGTGAATCTTTTGCCTCTTGGGGTTTGTGGTCTAACTGGACCAAACAAATCCATATGTAGCAGTTGGAGGCAATTAATTGTTCCTGGTGGATGACTCTTATTCTTGAATGATGATTTCACCTACTTCTCTTTTTGGCATGGTCCATATACACCTGTTTTCTTATATATTTCCTTGGAAAGCCCCTCAACTAACTCTTTCTTGGCTAGGTAGTTGATTGTTTTGAAGTTGAGGTGATTTAGTCATTGATGCCATAGCCAGCTTGCTTCAGTTGATCCTTTTGAAAGAAAGCAAGCTTCTGAGTAGCCGGTTGACCAGTCAACAATGTACATGTTGCCTTTTCTTATGCTAGTGAGAAGAATTATTCCAGTTGACTTGTCTCTTATGTTGCAGGAGTTTTTGGTGAAGTCAACTAAGTAGCCATTGTCGCACAGCTGGCTGATGCTGAGTAGTTTGTGCTTCAGTCCATCCATGTGGGAGACTCCATTTACTACTACTTTTCCCTTGACTATGAACCCTTCTCCAATGGTTCGGCTTTTGGAGTTATCTCCAAATGTGACAAGTGGACCTTTGACTTCTTCATAACCGTCGAGATCTTCTCTGTCTCCGGTCATGTGTTTGGAGCACCCACTATCTAGATACCAAATGTCTTTGGCTTTCTTCACAGATAGGATGCTCTTGTCCTACAAAAATAAGGATTATCATTTAGGGACCCGTTTCATATCGGGTCCTTGTTGATACATCAAGCTTTTTGGAATCCAAACTTGCCAAACTTTTGGCTTTTCATCATTCAGAGATCTAACTGACTTGGATCACCTGATCAGTTTAGATTTTCTCTCAACTCTTATCTTTTGATTTGAATCAGTTGAGTGATACCTGCATTGAGAGTTAGTTGGATAAAATAATTCAACTAAAATATTTTGGTCTTGAGACCTTTGAGTTCTGTGATTAGACCAGTGCTTTGTATGTTTCCAGTTTATTGGATTGAACCTTTTTGGTTCATTTCTGGAATCCAGGTACTCATTATAGTGATGGTAGGGTTCAAACGAGTTTCTTTGATCTCTCCTATAGGTGTTCTGATTGAACTTCTTGGTAGGATAAGTTTGAGATCTAAACTGATTTTTCTTTCTAAAGAGGACTGATCTATCAGTTTGCCTTGGGGACATTCTTTGATGAACTGGTAACCTTTGTTGAACTGGAGGCTTTGAACGAGTGGATTGACTTGAGTGAACTGATGGTCTTGGCTGGAAATTGGGTTTCAGTTGACCTGGTGTTTTTGTTTGGTAGAGCTGACCAAATTGTCTGGGCTGTGTTTGAGGATTTTTCAATATTCCTTTGCCTATGGTTGGCTCAGCTAGCTGATCATGAGATCTAGTGAATCCTTTTAGAATTCCTTTATCACTGGGTTGAGCAACTGCTTTTCTTTTCTCTAAGGCAGTGAACTTACTATATCCTAGCCCTGAGCTGCTAGTTCCAGTTCTTTGATGATTTAATATCTCATCTAAAGTTTGAGATCCCTTTTTGAACTTCAGAGTTACTTTTTGCCTCTCATGGATCTCTTGCTTGAGTTTTTGATTTTCAGCCTCTAGATCAGCAGTTCTCAATTTCAATTTCTCAAATTCTATAAACTGAGACTCAAGATAATTCATTCTTTCATGATCAATGCTCAGTTTTCTAACTTTATTTCTCAGTTCATCATTTTTATCTTTCAGTTCAACATGCAAGCAAGATATTGAAGCTAATTGATCTTCTAGCATCATAAGTTTCATGTCAAGTTCATTGCTAGAAATAGTTGCTTCATTAATATGATAGAAAGAGGTTTGAGAATCAGCTGTACTAACCTCTTCATCATTGTCAGCCATGAGGCAGAATAGCGCTTCATCATTTGAGTTGTAGCCGTCAAAATCAATTCCAGAAGGATAGTCTGAATCATCTAGCACGACATTCTCAAAGTTTGCAACCATTGCTTTCCTTTTGAAGAAGTTTCTCCTCACCTTGGCTTTCTTGTCTTTAGGGAGTTCTGGACATTCAAATCTATAATGTCCTTGTTTGTGGCAGTGAAAGCATTCTCCAAGATTTCGGTTGCCACCCCTGAATGGTTCAGTTGACCATTCAGCTGGTTGATGAGTTCTCTCATCTTTTGGGATTTCATCAGTTTGAGGTGGAACTGATTGTTTATCCCGAACTCTCTTCAAATTTTCTAGCAACCTGGTAACTGATTGGATTTGATCATTGATGTCATCAGTTAGATTCTCCTTCTTTTTAGTTGCTTCTCTTTTTCGTTCAGTTGAAGATCTGCCTTGATTTTCTCTGGCTGGTGAGCTCCTAGGTCGGAAGTTGTTCCTTTCTCGAGTGTCTCTAAACCGGTTTCTTTCACCGTAGAAAGCTACATCTTGAGCTGACGATGTTGATGCTTCCTTCTTTCGGTTTAGACTGTACTCATGAGCTTTGAGATAACCAAATAGTTTCCTTGGAGTGATGTTATTTAGATTTCTTGATTCCTTTGTAGCTATCACTTTCATATCCCATTCTTCAGTGAGATTATCCAGAACTTTGGAATTCATCTCAGAATTGGGATAACTTCTCCCTAGGTTGGTCATCTCACTGATGATGCCTAGAAATCTGGTTTCAAGGCTTGAGATAGACTCTTCTGGCTGCATTTTGAAGGATTCATATATGTTGACTGCCAGTTGGAGCTTGTTTCCTTTGATGGCTTTGGACTCTTTGCATAGGTCTGCTAGTAGATCCCATATCTCCTTGGCAGTTGTGCAGTTCTTTGTGTCCTTCATTCTATCTTCATCTAGAGTTTGAAATAATGCAGCTTGAGCAATGAACTCTAGATTCTTTAACTTCTTCTCTTCACTGGTGAGAAGATTAGTTGGCTTTGAGATCTTTGCCGATTGATTGATATCAACTATGTGAGCGTCATTGTCCATCATGATGATGATTGGACCGTCTTCAATGACTTCCCACATATTCTCATGAATTGAGCAGAGATGCGCCTTCAATCTCCTGCTCCAGTTATCATAATTCTCAATTGAAAATAAAGGTAGCTTATGGTTTCCCATAGCTTGAAATGTTAGCACAGATAAGCAGATCTGATTCAGTTGATCCGCAGAAATGGCTGATTCTTAGAATCAACCGCTCTAATATCACTTGTTGGTCCCGGGTGAGTCGATATTAGTTTAAAGGGGGGGTGAATAAACTGATTAAAACTTTTTACTTCAAATACGGAATAACAGGGCCCTTTGACTCGCTTAGTAAAACTTATCTATGCACAAACTTATTGACCAGTTAAGACAGTTTGAGTGCGGCTTGTGTGATATTGTGTACAGTTCAAAGATATACAATAACTAAAATAGTACAACACACAAGCGATTTATAGAGGTTCGAAGTCTCAAACTTCTACGTCCTCTCTTCCTTCCGCAGAAGGACAACTCCACTATACAACTTGAGTTTCTTTACAAATTATACAATGAAGGACAGTTGGCTGAACCTGGTAACTGCTCGCTACCTCAGTGGGTCAACGGCTCACACTTGAATTCCTTAACTGCTCGCTAGGAAGGTAGGTGCTATTGTCATCTTTACAAGGTTTTAGATCTCTTTCGATCTTCAAGATATTAGTCTTGAATAGGGGTTATCAACTGATGTGCTCCTTCAATTGAGCTGAGTAGTTAATCGTTGTATTGCTGAAACTGAGAAGGCTGCCCTGGCTGGATTGTCAACAGCTGGCTGATTATCTTAACTCTGTGAATTTCTTCTTCTCAGTTGGACTCTCGCAGTTTCTATCAAATGTTGAACTTGAGCTTGAGTGGGAGGGAGAAATAAAAGCTCTTGCTTGTATATGCGAAAGTTGTGTAGGTGAAGGATTCTTTTCGGCAGAGTGTTTTTTAAACTCTGATTCACTCATCTTTTATAGAGGAGTGATTTTATGACCGTTGAGTTCCATTGTCCATTGATCGGTGGCTCTGTTGGCTCATCAATGGAAGATGGTCTTTAATGATCGCTTGGAGCTTTTGGTTGAAGTAGTCGTTACTCTGCCAATCGATCTTCATTGGATATTTAATTCCAGGATCTTTGTTGAAGCATTTATTCCAAGATTCGGCGGTTTGAGCAATAAACTCCAGGGTTCTCTGGCTTCAGCTTTCTTGGCAGTTTTGGACTTGTCAGCTCAGTTTAGTTATTACTCCAGTTGGCAGTTCTGAGCTTGTCAGCTGAGTTTGACTATTGCTCCAGTTGGCAATTCTTAGCTTGTCAGCTGAGTTTGACTATTGCTCCAGTTGGCAGTTCTGAGCTCGTCAGCTCAGTTTAGTTATTGCTCCAGTTAGCAGTTCTGAGCTTGTCAGCTGAGTTTGACTAATTGCTCAAGTTGGCAGTTCTTAGCTTGTCAGCTGAGTTTGACTATTGCTCCAGTTGGCAGTTCTGAGCTCGTCAGCTGAGCTTGTCAGCTGAGTTTGGCTATTGCTCCAGTTGGCAGTTTTGAGCTTTTATTTCTCCAATTCAACTGATCTCAAGTTCTTGGCTATCTTGTCAGCTTGACTGATTTCTTTGAGCTTTCTTGTCAGCTTGACTAATCACAAGCTGGCTGACTACAATTATGGCCTTCAGTTGGATACTTCCAGTCTCTTGCTTAAACTGATGTTTTATCAGTTTTTTCAGTCTTTAGTCAATTCTTTTCTCCCTCAGCTCAACTGACTTAGATGTCAGTTTGTTTCGACTGGTTTGACTTCTCAGTTGAGTTGAATTTTGACTGGATGACGTATCCTTCAGCTTGTAGACCATACTTCAGATTGGTTGACTTTGACTTTACTTGAGTTCCTTTTTGATGCCCTGGATTGGTCAGCTCCGATCTACAACTTGAATTTTAGTCAGTTTTTTATAAAAATAATTTTGACATCTCATCAAAACCTAATCTAGAGGTTCCTTGATAGTTTTTCCTAACAAGACCCATACCCAGTCATCTATCATGTGTGTCTGATCATATCCAAAGATCATGGTATGTAAGAACAACACATTAGCGACCATCACGTAATCCATAAGATCATCTCCTAAGGAATAGGTCCTAAACCTCTCAAGTAGATCCTTCACTCTCAGAGGTGTCTTCTTCAATACACGATAATAGAAAGAGGTCTTAGGAATCTCATATGATGCACACGGGTCAAAATTGGATCCCCCGAACTGCAATCCAGTCACTAAAGCAAACTCAGTAGGAGAAGACTTAATGTTGGTTTCTCCAATCCGAAACCAAATATCGTGCTCCCGTGCACCATCAATGATCACCTCCCTACTCAACAATGCATGTATAGCATTGTTACAACTGTTTTCACCCACAAAATCTATCAAATGCCCAAAACACCAATCTCTCCTAAACTGTTCGAATAATTCGGGCCCACCGTTGATCACGTAGAATACTTCCCTAATTATACTCATATTGTCCTTCCAGTATAAATTGATCCCGCAAGTGATGTTCTGTAAAGTCTCTCTTCTCCACACCCATTCACACCATTTTTTAAAGAATAAACAAAAAATTATCAATAAATAATGAAAAAATAAAACAAATGTAATTAAATTAAAACTAATTTGACATGATATAAATATCTACATGCTCAAAATTCACCAAAGATTGAGAAGAAGCATTAATTATGACATAAAAGATGCAAACACAACCGATTATACAAAAAAATAATTCGTGAGAATATATTTACACGAAATAGGATATCGTGTAAATATATTCTCACGACAAGGATTCTCGTAAGAATATATTAACACGATATCCCATTTTATGTAAATATATTCTCACGAATTTTTTTAACATGAAAATAGATTTCGTGGCCAATATTTACACGAAAAGATATATCGTGTGTATATATTATCACGAGATCTCTATTCCTGGGCAATTTTTTTCACGAAATCAACAACAAATCCAGAATTCACAGTGCAAAAAAACATACGAATCGAAATCCACAAAGTTCAACCTATTTCACATATTCTCATATTCTAATTCACAAAAATCAATACTCAAACATATTATGTGATTTAAATTGGCAAAAAAACACGAATTGTATTCCACATATTTAAATTGACAAAAATTAGACATGAAATCGACCGATTAAAACATGAAATCGTTCGGGTTTAGATATCTAACCTGTTGAAATTCAATAGCCCCAAGGCTCCAAATTCTCCATGGCTCGAGATCGCGTGAGGCCTGCCATCGACGGGTTCTTCGATTTCAAGAGTGTTCTTCGATTTCGGGACAAAAATTGGGTGGTTTTCGTGAGTTTCTTCCCAGATTTTCGTGAGTTTTTTGGTGTGTATTTCGTGTCTATATTTTGGTTGTGTTCTCGTGAGTTTTTTGCCCGTTAGATATCAAATCGTGTATATTCAAATCCATCTCAGTCAAAGAAATATTTTGACTATTTGCCTCGTGAGAAAAATTTCTCCCACTCGTGACTGTTTTGACTGGCTGTCTCTCGTGAGGAATTTTTTTTGTCACGGTTTTTTTTTCTGTCTCGTGAGTATGTTTTTTTTGAAAGAGTAAAATTCCTTTGTTGTTACAGTTCGTCCCTTTCGTAAGAAAAAATGGGAAGCAGGTCACACTTTTTTCTCGAAACAAACATCAATTTGTCATCTTTATGTTTTTGTCATGTAGTTAGATTTCAAATAAAGGAATCAAATGTAATGTTTGACTGGGCCCACCATTTACTAAGGGTATTTATGACATTGAGAAATAGTTTGAATAGAAAAGAATGAGTTAAAAAGGTAGGCTAAAAAAGAATTTGCTATTTGGATTTTGAATAGTTGTATCAATTTACACTAAATATTATTATATAAGTATAAAGATTAGTGATTCGAAAACAAATATATATTTTGATTTTTTTTGTAATTTTTTTGATGAGGCTCACGGCTGGCCCGCCAACATGCGGATGGTTGGGTTGGAGGTTTTCAGGCCCGTACCTGCTGAGGCCTATGGGTTGGCCTACCCCGCTAGCCCATTTTGACAGCTCTAAATAAGACCATTGGGCCTCTCAGAAACCTCCACTTATGGCCAATGGAATGGAGACACTTGTCTCCATCCTATTGATCAATCAAATTTATTTAGACATATAGATAATTATTATATCTTCCATATAATATAATAAAAATGAATAAAAAATATACCAAAATTCATTTTTTTTTATTCTCTATAAATAGAGACAAATTTTGCTATATTTCAACACTCTTTAAAATTATCTCATCTTTATCTACATATTGTTAGGGCTAAAAAGCAAACCAAATAGCTCGATATTTGACTCGTGTTTGTTCATTAAAAACTCATTTGATCTTGATTCGATAAACATATCAAACAAGCATGAACATGATTTTGCGTTTGATAAAATTTAAAGCTCAGTTCGAACTCGAACTCGAGCTCGATAAGTAAAAATTGAACAAACATGTGTAAAAATATCAAACTATTCGAGCTCAACTCGATTAAAGCTCGACTCGATAGGTAATCAAACAAACTCAAACATAAGTTTTGAAGCTTGATATTATTTCAAACAAGCTTGAATACAGGTATGTTCGAGCTTGGCTCGACTCATTTACGCCCTACATATTGTATCTACTCTTTCTTTCTTTCTTTCTTTCTTTCTTTCTTTCTTTCTTTCTTTCTTTCTTTCCTTAGTTTTCTATGTATACAAATAATAAATCTCAATCATTTATGTCAATTTGACATCTACCATTCATCACAAAAATAAAAAATCTCAATTATTCATCAAAAACACAATCCATGTCAATTTGATCTCCACACGCGGTCATATTAATTATATATATATATATATATCAAAATTCATAATTTTTTTGTATTATTTTTATTACAAATAATATTTTAATCTTAAAATAAAATAAAATAATTATATAATGTTGTGGTTGGTTCGTCATGGATAAATTATGCAAAATAGGTGTGGTTGGGTTGGCATGAATATTGATGATGTGGAAGAGAGATAAATTAATTAAATATTAAAGTGGTTGAGTGGTTAAGGTGATTGCTTTTAGAGATAGTATAAAGAGCAACCCTATCTAGACGATGAGCTAACACATTGCCATTACAACGAACATGACGCACTATAAAAAATATATTAGCCAATAATATTTGTCAAACTCAGACCTATCAATAACATGAGAATGCAAATCAGTGGAAACAATATCGGTATCAACTTCAAAAGTACTTTATCAAAGCCAAAGTGTTTAATCTAAAAAAGGGATTCGTGCAACTCTCTTTCTTCAATTCTAATTTTGCTCGGCATAAAGCATGACCTTGCAGCAACAAACTTCTAAGATCATCTCATAGAATCATACAAAAACTAGTTGAGTTAAAGAAAGTCAATTTAACTCAACTCAATGACAACTTATGCCACCCCTTACATGAAACCCCACTAACCGAAGGCAAAGTTGATGAAACCACCACCCTCCGAACTATCGTCCATTCATGCAATGATCAAAGGCCATTTAAAAATGTTCGTACAATTAGATCTAAACATGTCTAGATATTAACTAATGTCGTGTTATTGTTTAAGACAAATGAACATACGATTACTATCCATTAATAGAATGCCACGAGTAAATCATGCTCATATATGACAGCCTACAAACCATGCAGAAAAGAAATGGAGTCGTATTGTCCCCTTGGGGATGACCTAGCGGTGAAGTGGTGTTATCTTGAGGCCAAAGGTCTCAAGTTCGAATCCCACCACCAACACCACTAGGTGTGAGCCTATCATACCTGGCTTGCCAAGTGTGGTTAATCTCTCCTGTGTGGTTTGTAGGCTACTACACAGGAGCAGAATTTACCCAGTGTGCACCTCGGTAGCGGCTGCGGGTTACCCTTGACAACAAAAAAAAGAAAGAAATGGAGTCGTATTGAAAAAATAATACATTGCTATTAAGCGTTAAACATATGCTAACTCATTAAACAAAATGACTTATTTATCCTAACGTATTTTAATTATGTATTTTGTTATATTTATTTTCACAAAATAAAGATGACAATTAGCTAAGAATATGCTGATTTAAAGCGTTAACTTTACAATCCGGTCATCTATTGTAGTATTATAGTTTATGTATAGTTATGTTATGCTATTAGACAAGTCCATTATAATTATATTAGAAATGACCATAATAATTGTATATTTTTAAAGAAAATAGTTGGAGAAGAGACATACAATCACCCCCCATTTATTTCCTTCATTAGATTATTTAACTCGGAGCGACTATTTGCACCACTAAAATTATTCTTTGCACCACAAAAGAAAAAAAATAAAATAATTATGAATTGACTTAAATACCATTTAATTATTTTCTTGTACCATCTAAATTACTCAATACACCACAAAATAAAAATAAATGGAGATAAATGAAAAACTGAAAATAAAAAATGATTTGGAATTATGTAAACATTGAATTCATAATTGATAACACCAATACATTGTCATATAAATTGAGTTCACAACAACTAGGTTAATCTTGGGCAATTTAGGTGGCAAACAACTATGTGGAATGAAAATAAAGAGGAATCGAACAATGTAAGTATTTTTCGTGAGTTTGTACCGATTAAAATTTAAATTTCCGCATGTTCTTTAGAGATGTTGTCGCGTTTTGTTCAACAAGTACAGTTAGAACACACTTTTAAGTGTTCTAATAAAGAACGTTGAACAAAGTTAGGATGTTCTAACTTTGTTGTTCGAACAAAAGGTAGTTGTTCAAGTTTATAAGTTAGAACAATAGGAAATTATTCTAACTTATGAATTCGAACACATATAAATTGTTATATCTTATCTTGTCGAACTTGTGTTGTTTTTTTGCGCAGTAACTATTTTTTTTTTTTTTTTGAATAGTATCAAACTAGGAGTAGTGTTGTTGGCCCATTCAATCAAGAGTTAGTTCCTGATTATACAAACATATTTCATACTATGGAATTGTTTGATTCTCACGAGAGTTTGATCAACTGGGTTCGTGAGAGAGCTATTCCAATTGGTATTATTATTATTATTATTATTGTTGTTGTTGTTGTTGTTGTTGTTGTTGGTGGTGGTGGTGGTGGTGGTGGTGGTGGTGGTGTTGTTGTTGTTGTTGTTGTGCAACGTTCAGAAGATGTAAGTGATATTAGAATTCCTTGTTTGGTGTTAACATGTGAACGAGTGAGCATCTCCGTGTGGTTAAGAAGAAATCTCCAACAGAGTGTGATTACATTGAACAAAGTTTGGAGGATGATGAAGTTTTGAAAAAAGTTGGATTTGTGTTGCCACATTGATATTATACACATCCTGCTGACTTATTCAAAAAACAAATCCCTGAAGTACTAGTAGTAAATGTTGACAGATTTATAAAATAAATAATGATCACACATCCTTCAAATGTAAGAAATAGTAGTCTCCAAATCTATCAAATACTGATACAACACGAATAAATACGAGAAACAAGAGTCTCCAAATCCAACAAGTCTAATATAATAATAAGTACACTAATAAAATATAAATGCTACTATCATCTACGTCGTCTCGATGATGATTCACCATGCTGCTGCCTTATACGAAAATGCAATGCCTCAAAAGCTTCTTCCACCTACAACATCACGTAAGGCATTACCAAGTCTGGATCATGAGCTCTCCACATAATGAGCACCGGATCCATCCGGATCCAGATATCCAATGGCACTATGAACATAATAAAATTGTTCGAACTTCACACTTAGAACATAACAAAACCGTTCGGACTTTACAATTAGAACATAACAGAACTGTTCGACTTATGAAGTTAAAACATAATCACTTTGTTTTAACTTCAGAGTTAGAACAACACTTTGAACAAATTTCACGTATACCAGGTTGAACTCTGAAGTTAGAACATAATCGTTTTGTTCTAACTTCATAGGTCGAACAACACTAAGTGGATTGACTTCTTCAGGTATAACAAAGCACCACTAGAAAAAAAAACTCTCCAAAACTCATCCCAATCTCGATTTTTTCTGCACAATCAAGCCAAACTAGTTTCTAATAAATTTGACCAACACTTTGAACAAATTTCACGTATACCAGGTCAAACTCTGAAGTTAGAACATAATCATTCCAATAATCCATCATAGCATGTTAAACTATTAGAAAATTTGAATTTAACAATCACCCACTGAAGTCTAATTTACAAAACAAAATATGTAAATTCACAAAATAGAACACAAAAACTTACAAAATTCTTCCATTAGAATCGTCTTCAAGTTCAACTCGGTCTTCGTCCTAGATTTTGGAGAAAATTTGAACAACCCTATTTCTTTCGAAATCGATCTTCACGTCTTTGCACTCACGGTATTTTCGATGATTTACAATTTAATTTTAGGTTATAGTGTTTTTTTTTACTAAAATAAATATTTTTAGTTAAAAGGATATTAATGTAAATGTGTGTGCAAATAGTAAAATCAGTGGTGCAATGAGTAACTGTGGTGTAAAGAGTAATTTTAGTGGTGCAAATGGAAATTTCCTTGTTTAACTAAGTGTTTTCAATTATATATTTTGTGGTCGATTCTATCTTCAACGTTAGTTTTGAAATAGAATATCATAACACAATTATTAAACCGTGTAATTAAAAAAGAGCCACTATTTGCACTAAAGTTACTTAATTATCTTTTAATAACTTCTTTATATCACAAAAATTGCTCAATATACCACAAATAAAAAAAAAAGAAAAAGAAAAAGAAAAAAAAAGAAATAAGAATACAACAACGCCATTTTCAACCACGCCCAAGCGACTACAACCACCACCTGCCACCATCATCCACAAGCCGACCTTCACTATCGCGGCCAACCCTTCTTCATGCCTAAAAAATTGAAGTGCAGAGAGTGTTTGAACGCTTCTTCTTAACCACCACCGTCGCTCACCATTCTACTATTTCCTCGTCGAGTGGTTCAGAAATTACAGTTTGATCAAAGTGAAGAGTGTTCAAAAATGCATTTCCGAAATTATAGAAGTTGTTCGAAAATTAAATTTTCGAATGAAGTTAAATACAAACTTGGTATCGCTAAAAAATTATTTTTCGAACATTTCGAATATGTTCGAAAACCATTTTTCGAACATTTCGAATAAATTCAAAAATTATTTTTCAAACATCTTATAAAAGATTCAAAATTTGCAATTCGAACTAATTTAATAGCGAAATCCGGCAAGGGCGGGGAAGAAGAAGAAGAAAAAGAAATGCAATTTGAACTAATTTCACAACGGAATCCAGTGAGGGCGAAGAAGAAGAAGAAGAAGGTGTGGGGTTTGGGGGGTGATTTTTTTTTTAAATAAAATTAGGGTGATTCTGTTTACACCACAACATTTTCTTTTCACACCACAAAATAAAATTAATACAAAATTAATTATTTTTGAGGTTACTAAAATACCCTTTTTTAGTTAACACTAAAATAATATAATAAATATAGAAAAGAAAAAATAATAATTTAAAAAAACCAAAAGAAAAAAAATTGTATCTTCTTCTCCACCAAAACAACTGCCGGCAGCCCTTTTCTACTCCAGCCGTTCAACCCATCCTCCATACTCCAGCCGCTGCCTTTCTTTACCATCACGTCGCCCCACAACAACTTACTCTCTTCTCCCTCCATTTCTACAAACCCAAAAACCATGAATCAACATAAAATCATAGAAAGAAAGAAAAAAATGGCAAATTTAACTTGACGTAAAATTCCGGCGACCATGGTGACCTTCCCTCCGCTCAACTTTCGTTCGAAATCTACAGTTCGAATCCATTTCCATAGGTTCGAAAAATATTTTTCGAATCTCCTTATTCGGGTTCAGAAAATATTTTCCGAACCCGTTCATGCATGTTCGATTTAGATATAAATTCGAACCCTCTTTTTTGGGTTCGAAAAATATTTTTCGAATCCAAAGATGTAGCTTCGAACTGTAAAATTTCGAAGAATTGTCTGCCATTTTTTTCCTCGTCGGAGAAGGTGAGGTAGCCTTTATATTATTTGGTGGTGGGTGTAAGACGAAGCAAGAATTGTGGTGAAGGAGAAAAGAAGAATTAGAAATAAGAATAGCTGGTGGTGATGGGGGAGGAGAATGGCGAGGAAGAACGGTAGGCGTCGCCGCATCGATGGAGGTTGGGGCGGCAGTTCTCTGTCCTCATTCTTCTTCTTTTTCTTTTTTTAATTACTAATATTAAAAAATGTTATTTTTTAAGTTTTTAAGTTAATGGGGGTAAAATAGACTTTTAATGTGGTGTGTAAAGAAAAATTGAAAAAAAAATTAAAATTTTTAGTGGTGTGTGAAGTAATTATGGTGTGAAAAGAAAAATTAATGGTGTAAATAGCAACACCCTAAAATTATTATTATTTTTTTAAGTAAAACATATATTTTTAGAATGGAACGTAGTAATGTAAAGATGTAGGGTGCAAAAGTGCAAACAGTAAAAATGTTAATTTTGGGGGGACTGTAATTTAGCACTCCTATCATTGTACAAACACTTGCATAATTCCCTCTCTAGCAAAGCGCGGTATATTTTCCGCAAATATTTCGCGAAGAAAACGGCCACCGTCGCCATGGCCAGATGAACTGTTTCACATGGCGTTGTCGCACTCTCGTGAAGCCAGGAGCTTACTTTCCCGCCTGATACCTTCTCTCGAGGTTAAACATTTTAGGGTTATGCATTTTTTTTCTCTTTCAAACATTTGATCAAACACCTGGTTCACAGTTGCAATTGCGCCGCATATATATCTTCTTCTTTTTCGTTATGATAAGATATTTTCGTAAATTTTCATGTGATACAGAGGTTGAAGTGCAGCTTTCTTGAAGACGGGAATCGCGCTCATTTCTCTTCTCATACGGGTCCATATTCAGTTATTTGACAAAATTGTCAAGCCTTTATTACTGTGTTTCTGTGTTGTTTTCTCGAACCTTTGCACTTGCAAATAGGAAGCTCTCTTATGAGATATATATATTTTTTTCTCATGAGTCCAATTTTATGAAATCATGCAGTTCGAACTAATTTCATGAAATCAATGCTGTTGGGATGATTCAAAAGTTTGAACTAAGGGCGTGTTTTGATTTTTACTTGTTCTTTGAGCACTTTATCAATGTCTTCTCTGTAAAATTTTAAAATATGATTGCCTTCTTCAACTTAGAGTTATAAGTCTTATTAACCATGCTTCAGGTCAAGGTGAGTTTTCGAAATGGAGAAAGCTGGACTCAAGGAATTTTGGGATAGCAACGTCAATGATATCTATTGCTTCTTGGAAAGTTTTAAAGAATTTACGAGAGAAAGGTGCTACTCTCGTGTTATCTTATATGTGACTTTATTTATCATTTGTTTGAAAGTTTGAAAGTTTAACATTCTTATCATTTGTTTGGAAGTTTGTAAAATTTAACATTCTTATAAATTGTAATTTTCTAGCTGCAATATTTAGCCACTATTGCCTATTATAAAAGTTGGTCTTGGACCAAAAGTTTGTTCTTGACTTCAACATATAGTTCTATGTATAGTTTTGTCGAATGACATTGGTTGGAATTTATTGTGCAGTATTGAGTGGTTTGAGCCTCATCTTCAATTGTAATAGAAAGAACTGTATCACCTATCTCCTGAAATTGTTTGCTCAACAATTTAGCGTACTATGGTCCTTTGAGGTAGCTAAGTCATTCTCTTTCGATATGTGTTGAGAGCTAAGTGCTTAGCTAGAAAGCTAAGTTTTATAAGTAGAATACATAGAAAATTTGCTTGGCTAGAAACCTATGTATTGAAGTAGAATATTAAGTGAACTTCAAAAAAAATTTAGTGATACCATCTAACAGTTACACAGATTCTCTTGCACTCTCGTGCAAGATATTTATAGTGGGATCTTCTAGATATGAATCTAGATACCTTTAAAAAATCACCAGAAAATTATATGTACAAGTAGGCTGTAGGCAAAGTACTTGGGACTAATTTTGGTGGGATAAGATGGTTTGGACATTGGAAAAACCTCCAAGTCCAGCCCTGAATGGAAAAAATTTCCCATGTGACAAGTAGCTGTAAATGTGAAACATTTTCTCAAAGAATCGCCTAGAAGATGGTTTGAGGTTAGTATTTTCAAGATGATGTGCACATCGAGTTCAAATGCCTTAAATTTCATATAGTTAGTGTGTGTGTGTATGTGTGTGTTTGTGTGTGCATAATCAATAGCTGTAAAGCTGAAAGGAGACCTTGTAGCTGGTTGTCAACTACAGAATACAGAAGATGATGCCTAATCTAGCATGTCCTTTTCAAGTTGCTTATGTGATGTATATTTAGTTAACTGAGATTTTCATTGGGAAGTTGATCCCCATGAAATATGTTGATTGATCAGTTATGTGTAATAGGTTGGTAAACCAATCATATGATGTTTCTCTTATCTTTTAAAGTCAATTTATTGGATTAAGGATGCTTCGATATATATTGAAGCTTTACAACAGTAATCATACTTTATGTTTCTATCCCCCCCCCCCAACCCAAGTAACTGTTGGTTGCAAACTTTCTGGATATCTATTTATTAAAGGTTGAATGTACAGGTTTTGAGGCCTACTTAGTTGGTGGATGTGTTAGAGACTTACTTCTCAATAAGGTGCCAAAGGACTTTGATGTGATCACTACAGGAGGGCTCAAACAGGTCTTTTTTTACTTTTTAGAGTTGTTTGCTATCTGTATCAACAAATGGATATTCAGAAGCCTGCTCTAAACTGTAATATGTGAATGTGTTTTGGAAGGTCAAGAGGAAGTTTCAGAAGGCAATAATTGTCGGAAAACGATTTCCAATATGTAGGGTCACTATAAAAGGCTCTGTAGTGGAGGTTAGTGCTGATTTATTTGATTTTTGAGGGCATACATCTCTGCTGAATTGGAGTTTACTTGTTATAGACCACATTTTCTTGGTGATAAATGAATCAAGTATTTCTTCCTTTTCATTTTCAGGTATCAAGTTTTGAGACTGTAGCTAAAGAATCTGGAGGAGAAACAACATACATCTCTCAAATGCCCAAGGGTTGTGATCCCGGTGACTTTCGTCGTTGGAAAAATTGCCTCAGCAGAGACTTCACAGTGAACAGGTTTGATTCTTTGTTTATAGTTTAAATTACTTCAATCTGATTTATTGTTTCCCCTTCCATCATAGGAAGGGTAGACTGAATGCCATCGGCTTCAATTCAGGCATTGAATTTCAGTCCTCCCGGTTTTGTGACCTTTGAGTCATAAAGTAAACAATTCATATAAATCTGTTATATGAAGCATCTAACTAATACATTCTGAGCCATCATGTGGTCAATGTAATCATCCAGAAAGAATTGGAATTAGGGAACTGAAAGCCCATATCACTGGAAGTTAGACTGATGACTAATGTGGGAAAGCTTTAACTATTATCTTTTTGTGTGTGTTTTACATTTGTTCTTATTGCAATTGCTGTACATGAAGCACCTGAATTCAAGTGAGAGAAACTGCACCAGCGCTACTATGTTATGCTGATCAGGGTAAAATTCTGATCATAACTAGGGAATTAATTATGATGGCTGAGGATAAACTACCTAGAAGATGCTTGTAAGGGAGTTAGATTAGAGTTTGGTCTATTTGGGTACATGATCAATATTACCTCGTGGCAAAGGAGGAAGAAAACCATTAATATGTGTATGTGTGTGTTTGTGGTTGTTTTTTCTAATGTATATTCTTGCTGAAGCTATCCCATCTGCTTAAGCTGCTCCAAAAAAAGACAGAGTAGTTTTTTACTTTTTGTTCGGCTCTGTGTTAATGAAGCTCTGATTGCTTACATTTGAACCAGCTTATTTTTTGATCCCTTTGTGAATGCGATCTATGACTACACGAATGCAATGATGGACTTGAAGTCTTTAAAGGTAAGATATATTCATTTAAGGGCACAAAAATTTCTTCATGATCTTAAATTTTTTTAAGTTGTTCTTTGGTGGCCATAACAGCTAAGAACAGTTAAACCAGCTCACTTGTCATTCAAAGAGGATCAAGGTTGTTACATTACATCATACTCGTATGCAAAATTATAGTATCTTTGATTTATACTGCATGGCTGTTTCTTTGTTTTGTAAATTAACCACCATACTAAATATCTGTGTTCAGCAAGGATTTTACGTGGACTAAGACTTGCAGCTCGCCTTAACTTGTCATTTTCTGAGGAGACTGAGGATGCTTTATATAGCCTCTCTTCATCAGTTGCTGATCTGAGCGTGGTAATTCTATAGTTTCTAATGACTTGCCATGTATATCTTGTCCACTGTGTTTCTTTGTCATAATGAAATGGACATTTTGCTCTCTGGGTTTTCTTTCTCATAGCATTTTCAATTTTAATGTTCTTGCTTTCTCTTTATGGCTTCTTCAATGTGCTTCCTACTTTCTCTTAGGCCATTTTGGTGACCCACTTTATTTATCAAGAGGTTTTAAGCAATGCAATTCTCTTCTTCAGTCCAGGATACTTATGGAGGTGAATTATATGCTTTCATATGGAGCTGCTGAGCGCTCTCTTCTTTTGCTTAAAAGGTTTCAACTACTCGATATGTTGCTACCATTTCATGTAAGTTTATTTATGTTGTTCAAAATCAGCACAGTTTGAGCTGAGTATATCTAGTTAAGCCTCAATGTATTGTAGGCAGCATACCTTTCCAAGCAGGTGCATAATCAACTTGGTGTACGCTCCTTAATGTTAATGGTTAGTTTCTTGACTTACTGCAGTACATTATTGCATCCATCTGAACATTTAATGTGCCTATTTCTGCTCGTCTTCTAATCCCACTTTATCCAGTACCATTTGCTTTTCATCTCTACACGTATTGATTTTTTGTTCTGACTTTTGATCATTGATCGTTTTAATCATCTCCAGAAATTATTTTTCAATTTGGATCAGTTGATTACTTGTGACCAGCCTTGTACAGAGAGTTTGTGGTAAGCTACTAATCTTTTTCATCGTCTTTTGTTTAAACTGAATATGACATATGCGTGTGTTTGGGCATACACATATACATATAGGACATGTGGTTTTCTAATCTACTACAGTGGAGTTGCAGGACAGCGAAGTGTCATTTTTTCCATCAAAATAACCTTAGTTCGCATTATGTTTGAGGAGCTGAACAATAATTATAAAGTAATACAAACAAGGACAAACAGAGACAAATTGGCATGGGTTATTGTCTTCATTGCCAATCCCCCCCCCCCCCAATGTATGTTGGTATGGCAGTAACCCACCATTCTCTCCAGCCTTCCCGTGATGGCCGCAAAAGAAAATACTCACCAACAACCTTCCCAGATTTATTCACTCCTTTCCTTATCACCCTCTACACTGTCCTTATGATTCACAATACCATTACCATTATGATCGACTAGAGTCACCAAAGGTGGCACACAATATTTTTGCAACTCATGATAACATAGGCTTATAATCCTTCATATGGCTCGTTATTCTTGATCATGTAAAGACTTTGCCTTTTCTTATAGTTATCATCTTATTTTGAAAAGGATGATATATGTTTCTTGAGTTCAAAGAGAATGACCAATTCCATGGCTCAAAAATAAAATAAAAAGAAGAAAAAAGAAAAAAAAGGATCTGTTATTATATATTAAATATGTCATCATTTCCCTCGACAATCAAAATGCCAAATTCCTTGCTGAAGGTAAAAGTAGTTGAGCTGATACTCAATGCCTTTTCCAAGAACTGTGAGTATTCGGGCATATATTCCTCCAAGTCCAACAAACATGATATTGCAGATGAATAGAGGGAAGACAAGTGTAGTGCTTCTTTTCCTTCTTTTTTTTTTTTTCTGCTTTTGGTTGATGTGCCAAAATTAACCTTCTATTGTATGTATGTTGTATGGTGGAACATTTTTAGGTAAACAAAATTGTCACCTACTTCCTTCCTGCAGTAGGAGAGAAATCCCTGATCAATATATGTATACTTATCTTAATTCTGGACTTTTACACTTAGGTCAGAAAATTGCTTTCTGTTTCTCCACTTAATCTCTTATATAAGTATGCTGATTGACAACCTTTGGTGACTGCTGAAATCTTGATGCAACCGTTTTGTATGTTCATATTACATCATAGGGGTCACAGAGGATGTTCCTCACTCTGACCACCCACTTACTTTCTTATTGTTCCTTCCCTATGAGTAGAATGCTATTCACTTTACGAGCTACACTTTTGGTAAAGAGTAGCACCTTCCTGTCCTTGTAATGTTCTAGTTCTCCTATCCTTTTGTGGGCTATGTCGAGGAGGCTATATCAGATAGAAAGGCATTCCTCTCCCTTGATTGAGAAACGGGGGCACCGACCAAGTTCCATTAGTTGCACTAGCTCAATATTTATTTGTCGGGGATGAAGTTCAATCTGCATTTTACATTATGGGTGAATCATGTCATCAACCATTTATCATATTTATATGTGCAAAGCAATGTTGGTGGAGAATAACTTAACATGAGATAAAATAGGGATATTTGTTCAATGAATGTAAGTTTAGTTGTTACGTGCTGTTTTCGAATTATGATAGCAACAAGTTGTAGCCTCATACAATTTTTTGTTTCAAATTGTATCTCAATGCATTTGTAAGAAATTATTCCTCTGTAGTATGTGCAGTAATTCATTTACTAGTGTAGAGTTCCTATTAATGTTCTAAGTGATCTTTACAAATCCATAAATAGTTAGGAACTCGTTTCTTCTGTTTGTAAAGGAGACTGATTTCTTTCTTCCTTTTTCTCCTTTAATTTCTTTTTTCTTTTTTCTTTCTTTCTTTCTTTCTTTTTTTTTCGGCTCTTACTTATATCTGTGGAACAGGGTCGCAATTTTGGCGTTTCATCTGGCAATATTTAGTTATCCTCAACATCCTGCCGTTGTTTTGACCTTTGCTTCACTTCTGTATCATAGAACTTTGGAGGAAAGCATTACAATTGCGAGACAAAATGCCCTAGCTACAAGAATTTATATACCTGAAATTTGTATGGGTGCTCCGGATGATTTATTGGATGATGAAATAGTAGAAAAAGTGACTCTGTTTGTTGGACACTTAAAAAAATCTGTAGATGTTCTCATCAACAAAGACTGCCTCTTGGAATCAATGGCCAGGTTTCCTGAGTTTTCATGCTCCGGTTTGGTAAGTATATTTTGGTACCTTTAATCTGATTGCCTGTCACAAGTGAATTCTTCTACTCTCCTGTTATGCCTTTGTTTATTCATCATTTAAGAGTTATGATTTTTTATTAAATGTTTAAGATTATGCTTTTGAGCAAGTGTTAAGTTTTCTGTTAAATTATGCCCTTTAACTTAAAATGATACACTGCAAGATTTCCTCATGATCTTGTTGGTACTTTTTAATATGTATTTAAAATTATTTCCCAAAATACCAAGATGTTCTATTATTAGATTTTGCAAGTTTCTTGTTGAGAAAGTAGTGATGTAATATGTTAAAAAATTTCCTGCTGTATGTTTGATAATTATGAATTTTGAGGAGTTGAAACTATTTAAAATTGCACATGAACTTAACTTTGGATTCAAACTCTCTCCACTGATAATGGGTTTAACTTAACATATATGATTTCATTCTCTTTTTGGTTTTTTTTTTCCCCTCATTATGCTTAGATATATGAGTCAGGGATATGAACAAAAATATTAACAAGCTTGGAGCTGTGACATATAATATTCTCCAAACTTAATAAATTAGTGATTAACTGATACATCGAAAAGCCATCTGTGACCCCATCAATTGTTCGCGTCATGAACTAATAAAATTGTTCTTATTTGATCGAATTTGTTCTGATCTAAATTAATATCAATAATTGCAGTGTATTGATGATACTATTACGGGTGTGTTTCAATAAATAATTAAATTCTTGGTGGTCTTCTTATTCGACTTGTTAGAAGCCATTGTGCTTTTTGACTGTTTTCTTCAAATTTCATAAATGCAGCAACACAATTTGTTTCCGGGTGATACAATATCAAACTTGTTTTGGTACTTTGATCTGCCAACTTCTTTTGGTACTTATTACAGGAAGAACTTGTCTTTCAGGTTTTCATACCTCAGAAAATGGGACAAAAAGTGAAGCATATTTTTGACTTTTGGAGGGATGGTGACAGCTCTGTAGGGGTCAGCGAAAGGGAGATACATCGCCGCTTGCTGAAAGAGGGAAACGTAAACGAGATAAGGTTCGTGCTTGGTACGATAATAACAAGAACTCTGGTTCGCAGTAAAAAGCTAGCACAAGGAGCAGTTGCTGAAGCTGGAAACTAACCCACTTCAGAAGTACTTCAGAAGTTGGATGTTTCTGAGCTGAGAATCCATCAGCACATCTCAGAAAAGTTTTTACTATGAATAAGAATGAGAAAGAAGAGGAGTTCAACACCATCAAATTCTCAGGAATTGGCAGACAATGCTACTAAGAAGACGAGGTTTTCCGAGGATAATACTACCACTGACGGCAGATTGAACAAATAGTTTTGCCATTATATAGAGATTTCTCGTAAAATACAACGATTTTCTTTCTAGTATATTAACAAACTGGACCTATACCTTTTTTTTTTTAATCGAAGTTTGAGACATTGTCTGATACATCCCTCTAGTTCAAGTTCTGTTTATGGTTTACACCATATCTATATTTAATTCTTGAAAACTTAGATTATATTCAAAATATGTGATTCAGTATATTGAAGATATATGATTTATCTTTTTTTATTGTTAAGTCTGGTGATGATCTTTTGCATATGAAACTCGTCTACATCAAGTAGAGCCAAGAGCGAAGAAGCTTCTTTAGCTAAAATAAAAGGGTGTTTCTATTCACACCATACAAATTTCATTACACATCACAATTTAAATTAATGCAAAAATAATGAATTTTGAGATTACTTAAATATCTTTTTTTTTTACTTTCACACACTATAACAAATATAATAAATATAGAAAAATCGCAAACATGATGATTTTCATATATATAATCTTTTTTTTTAGGGAATTCATAGATATAACCTTGAAATCCTAGTTTCTTAAATTTTTGATTCAACTACATTGTGTTGAAATCAATCATGGATGGTAGAAATGACCAATCTAAGTGATTTCCTACTATTTGCACAGTTTATGTTTGCTTTTTCGTGAGTTTTATTAAGTTTGCAGGTGCAAATCATCAAGAGAAAGATTTGAAAATCACAATCTGAAATCCACTACCCGATTTCCGAAACCATAATGGTAGGTTCGAAAAATAGTTTCCGAATGCTACTAAGGGGCTCAGAAACCATTTTCCAAAATTCAAACCTACCATTATGGGTTCGGAAACTCATTTCTGAACCCCCCAAGTGGCGTTTGGAAATCATTTTTTTCTGAATCCCATTGTCCGTGTTTGGGATTCATTTTTCGAACTATGCTTGTATATTTTTAATACTTGCACCAAAATTATTTGTGAACATATACAATGTAATGATTATTGTTTTGGTTTTTAATTTCAAAGTTTTCTAACTCTCAATCACCCACTTCCCCCCTATTACACTTCAACGAAGAAACAATCACAATATTGTAGTTGGGTAGGAAGATCTTGTTAGGAATCAATAAGTGTAATAGACTATAATTAATTGACATTCGATTGTTGATTGGGCTATATTTACATATATATTGAAGGCCATTTTTGATATATTTTGGTCATGTTAATTGCCTAGTGGTCGTATTTTGTGGAAGAAATGTGTTTTGTAAGTGATTGCAGGTAATTAACACAAATGTGAAGGAATTGGCCTGTTTTTGGGAGTATGCAGTCGATTTTGAATGGAGCAAAAGCTGGAAGATTTCACAAGGCAGTCGGTATGGACATACCGCATGAAGGACTGGGCCGAGAACTGAAAACTGGGCCTGTGCGCGTGAATTTGGGCTGGAGCACAGATTTTTACTGAAGCCCATGGTCTGGACGCGTCTCACAGCTGTTCCACCGCCTTGGACTCTATATTTATCTCTTTCCTAGTTAGATTAGGTTTAGAATTCTATTTCCTTAATTAAACAATTATATTTAAGGATATAGAGAGATATTAGAATTATTCATTCGATAGAATCACGCATAGACGCCGCACCAGAGAGACGTTTTGGAGCAGATTTTATTTCATCTTTCTTGTTACTTTCGTCATGTTCTGCTCGTTATTATTTTGTAGTTCGAATTCAATCATGAATTCGAGCTAAACTCATCTTATTCCGGTGAAGATTAACGAAGCCCTGGCGTAATTATACTGTGAGATCTAATTGTTCTTTTTATTTTGATTAATTGCATGTATCTGTTATTCTCTGTAATTCGAGTCGGTAATTGTTTCGATATTGCTAGATAGGTGCACATATTTAGTAGATCGGAATTAATTAGTAGCCAATTAAACCGGCCATCCGTAATTGTGGTTTAAGTTTAATTAGTGGTACAACGGTTCTTCAGAACCAGGGGAATAACAGTCTTAATTCAACGGTCCTGTGTCAGAGTCTGTTGGTTTTGAATCGGGTTTCTCTAGTTCTTAATGCTGTCGGCTCATTAAATCTATAGAGTGTCTCTTACGGTTGTCAGTCGATTATGGAAATAATTGGTGAAGTGTCTTCCTGATTATCGAGAAACTAAGGAGAAATTAGGCTGCATCAGTAAGTGTCTTCGGTGGCTATAACTGGTTTGTATGTGTTGATTAAAATTATCTTTGCATCAAGGATCGGTTTAGTTAAGCTAGGGTGGAGTTAATTGGAAACCGGAATGCTTTTTATAATCTGTTAAACCCGTTTTCTCTATTTATTTATTATTTTCGTTCAGTTTATTTTACAAACACAAAAATCGTTTGGAAAGTTAAGTTCTGCAGATTGAAGGTTTAGAATAATTCTCGCCGGTCCTTTGGGAGACGATCCTGCTCGCTGCTGTACTCTGCAGTAAGGGCTTACCGACTGGTTTGTCGGGACATTTATTTTTGGTGAAAAACGACGTACCAAATTTTGGCGCCGTTGCCGGGGATCGGTTTTTAAGTAGTAATTATTCTTATATTTTCAGTTTGCTATTTTTCTTTATTTTGTTTTTATTTTTCCAGTGCATGACTCGGTCCTCACACGAAGAAAAGCTAGAGTTCGATCCAAAGCCAGAAAGAACTTTGCATAAGCTGAGGAGAGCTGCCAGGAAGTCTAAGGAGGCTTCCATATCAGATCCAAGAACACTTGATATTGATCAGCTCTTTGAGGAAGACATAGCCAACATGGGGGAGTTAGTTCTTAACCGCGAACCTGAACGCGAGCCTCTTATCAGGGAGCTCGGCCGCCATAGAAGTAACAGGCCCATCTGCATCGTTTTGCCTATCATTGCAAACAATTCAGAGATACGACCTGGGTTCATACAGGTTCTGCCCAAGTTCAGTGACCTGCCTGGCGAAAGTGCGCACAAGCACTTATCTGAGTTCGACCTAGTCTGCTCCACCTTGCGGCCTCAAGGATTTTCTGCTAATAATCTTAGGCTACTGACTTTTTCGCACACTTTGCAAGGCAAGGCTAGAGAGTGGCTGTTTGATCTCCCATCGAGCTCTATTTCCACTTGGAATGAGTTGGAGGAACAATTCCTACGCAAGTTCTTTCCTGAATCAAGAGCTGCAAACTTGAGGATAGCGATTAGTAGCATCAAACAAAAGCAGAACGAGAGCTTAGCCGAGTACTAGGAGCGGTTCCAGCAGCTGTGCCGCAAGTGTCCAGACCACGGGTTCACAGATTATCAATTGCTAACAAATTACTTTTACCGTGGCATGTCTACTTTTGACAGGAAAATTGTTGATGCTGAAAGTAGAGGATCTCTCATAAACAAGACCCTAGTCCAGGCTAAAAAACTCATCATTGACATGGTTTCTGGAGGGCAACAGTATGAGGATGAGGACGATGACCGATATCAACCTGTTGAGCGAGCAGACAGCTCTAGTGTCAACGAAAAGATTAATGCTCTGACTTCTCTGGTTCGAGGTTTAGCTGTGGCACAAACGCAAAATGTCCGCTGTGGAGTTCGCTCAGAAAATGGCCACTTTACTGATGCTCGCCCAACTTTACAAGATCCGTTAACCGAGCAAACCTACTATGGGTACAGTGATGCACAATTTGATGCCCAAAGACAGGGATTCTGATCCGTACTTATACACATGTAACCCTGGCTGGAGGGATCATCCTAATTCCAGTTGGATGCAGCCGCAGGATGGCCCGTATGGGCATACTGACAAGCTTACGCCCAGCATGAGTGAGATTATGAAGTATCTGGAGCAAAGCAGTGCTCTAGTGAATAGCTTGGCACAGAGTCAGAAGGCTTTCCAGCAAGAGACGCAAGCCGTCCTAGGCAGTATGGGCACACAGATCACTCAGCTTGCCACTCAAATGAACAAGATGCAGGCGAATCAAGGCAAACTCCTATCCCAAACTGAAATGAATCTAAGAGCGCATGTTTGCACTGTCACTTTGAGAAGTGCGAAGGAGTTAGCCGAGTTGGAGGCTAAGAATAAAGAAAAGGAGCAGTATGGGCATACTGCAGAGCCGGAAAACCCTCCCAGAGCAAAGGACAAACCAACTGCCAAACTCACTCCACCTAAGGTCAGTGTTGAATCTAAAATTTTTAACCCTCTGATTGCAGCTCCTTTTCTTTCCAGATTGGTTCAAAATAAGAAGGAGGATGATGAAAAGGAGATCCTCGAGCTATTCAAGAAGGTACCTTTTGGTGGGCTGACTGAAACCGCTGCAATAGTAGATGAAGACGAGGAGATTCGAGATATCATCATGTAGCTGTACGCCACCAATGAAATTCCAACTCGGAACCTGACATGCCGTATGCCCTTACCGACCAACTCGGAGCCGTTTTTACCATCTCATATGAAGGCCCCCGTACTGGAGCTGAAGGGGCAAGAAGCAATGTTGGTCGAGCTTTTGAAGAAACATAAAGGTGTAGGGATGGAAACGATTCTTTTTGATAGTGGTAGATCTGCTATCTCCGAAATTGTCTCATGATCGAGTTCTACTTGTGTCGAGCCTCGGACGTTAAATAAGAGCGCTTCTCGGGAGGCAACCCGAGCTTTTATCACTTTCTTTCATTTTATTTCATTTTTCTTATTTCACTTAGTTGCTTACTTGTTCTGCAAAAAAAACAAATAAAAAAAACAAATCTAGTCCAGCTTTTTCGTACAGGTACCTCGTGCTGCCCCTATCTTTGTCGAGCTTATGGAGTTGTTTGACCATTACACATCAAGCTGGACCACTGCACTAGAGCACAATCTGTATGCCCCTACTGACCGCTACTCCCCTTGATTGCCAGTTTGCCCTCTTTATCCCTTTGTTTTTATTTTCTTTCATTCATGTTATGTCTGTTTTGTTGGCTCTCTTCTCTGCACAGTGAGGACACTGTGTTGTCTAAGTATGGGGGGGAGGAAGTTGCTGTTTTTATGTCTGGGTCTTTTCTAATTCAGAAAAAAAATAAAAAAAAAGAAAACCTTTTATGTTTTACTTGTTTTTGTTGAGTATTGGCTACTTGAGATTGAACAATACAAGGAGGAAAGGTTATAGCATGTATTATCTTGGTTTGTTTGATTAATTCTCTTGTGATTGAATTGTGTTAATGCTCATATGTGTTCTTGGAAGATGAAATGTGCAACTTGATCAACATTTGGTGAGCCTTCTAAATTGTGAGATTTGAGCCTGTTGAGCATGTTATATATATAGAAAGCTTAGTTTTATTCTTTTGCTGAGTGTATCGGACTTGAATGCTGAATTTCTGATTTGCCTTGTTACTATGATCATACTGCTTGTGAGTCTCCTTTTGCATGAAAATGATAAAGGCATGTAAGATTAACCATTGCTTTGGCCTGAATGAATTATCCATACCCGACACTATCCCCTAGTGAGCTCATTTGTGCCTGAAGCTTCTCTTTCTTGTTAATAGCCACTAAATATTCAGCCTTAGCCCCTTTTTTGGCCTGCTCTTGTCCCTTGAAACCATGTGAGTTATATTGGATTGTGTTGAGATGAGTTCGAAATTTACTTGAAAGAATAATTGGTGCTAGAAATTGAAGAAAACTTGTGAAAAAAACTCCTGTCCTACTCCTAAAAAAAAAGAGAAAGAAGCAAAGCTTCGAAAAAAAAAGAAAAAAAGAAGAAAAAAATGGTCCGTATGCCAATACTGGAGTAGGAAGGACATGGAGGAAATAAGGGGCTGTACTTAGTTAATTTTTCTTTTGGTGCCATGTACTGTTGAAGATTAGCACATTTGAATCACCGCTCTTGCTCTTTCGAGATGATTCCCAAAAAGAAAATGAACAACTTGGGAAATATTGCAATATCTGAAAAGGTAGCTGAAGAACTCTATGATTGTGTTATAATATGCTTACATATTTTCACTTATTTGAGCCACTTATCCAAATTATCCTACCTAAGCACCCTAGCCCCATTACAACCTGTTTCAAAGACCTTTTGATTTGTGCATAGTTCTTACTTGTTTGGTAGTGATTTTGACATATGGGCAAATCTATGTTTGAAGGTATCAAGTCACGACTTGAGTGAATTTAAATTTGTCCTTACCTACTTTTGAGAGAAATTGAGTGAACCTTGGTGAGGCAGGATTGAGTTGCACGCTTTTGACTTGAATGAAGAGCATGTGTACATTTCATGAAAAAAGAGAAGGGTTAGTGGATTGTGGATGGTTGTGTTGTAATCCTAACTTTGAGTGTGTTCAATTTAAGGCAGCCGGTGCTTGACGTGTCATTTTTTGTTTTTTATTTTAGAGTATGTTCTTTGTTTACATATGCTCGAGGACGAGCATTGTCTAAGTGTGGGGGGATTTGATTGGGCTATATTTACATATATATTGAAGGCCATTTTTGATATATTTTGGTCATGTTAATTGCCTAGTGGTCGTATTTTGTGGAAGAAATGTGTTTTGTAAGTGATTGCAGGTAATTAACACAAATGTGAATGAATTGGCCTGTTTTTGGGAGTATGCAGTCGAGTTTGAATGGAGCAAAAGCTGGAAGATTTCGCAAGGCAGTCGGTATGGGTATACCGCATGAAGGACTGGGCCGAGAACTGAAAACTGGGCAGAAAACTGAAAACTGGGCCTGTGCGCGCGAATTTGGGCTGGAGCACGGATTTTTACTGAAGCCCATGGTCTGGACGCGTCTCACAGCTGTTCCACCGCCTTGGACTCTCTATATTTATCTCTTTCCTAGTTAGATTAGGTTTAGAATTCTATTTCCTTAATTAAACAATTATATTTAAGGATATAGAGAGATATTAGAATTATTCATTCCATAGAATCATGCATAGACGCCGCACCAGAGAGACGTTTTGGAGCAGATTTTATTTCATCTTTCTCGTTACTTTCGTCATGTTCTGCTCGTTATTATTTTGTAGTTCGAATTCAATCATGAATTCGAGCTAAACTCATTTTATTCCGGTGAAGATTAACGAAGCCCTGGCGTAATTATACTGTGAGATCTAATTGTTCTTTTTATTTTGATTAATTGCATGTATCTATTATTCTCTGTAATTCGAGTCGTTAATTATTTCGATATTACTAGATAGGTGCACATATTTAGTAGATCGGAATTAATTAGTAGCCAATTAAACCGGTCATCCGTGATTTTGGTTTAAGTTTAATTAGTGGTACAACGGTTCTTCAGAACCAGGGGAATAACAGTCTTAATTCAACGGTCCTGTGTCAGAGTCTGTTGGTTTTGAATCGGGTTTCTCTAGTTCTTAATGCTGTCGGCTCATTAAATCTATAGAGTGTCTCTTACGGTTGTCAGTCGATTAGGGAAATAATTGGTGAAGTGTCTTCCTGATTATCGAGAAACTAAAGAGAAATTAGGCTGCATCAGTAAGTGTCTTCGGTGGCTTTTAACTGGTTTGTATGTGTTGATTAAAATTATCTTTGCATCAATGATCGGTTTAGTTAAGCTAGGGTGGAGTTAATTGGAAACCGAAATGATTTTTATAATCTATTAAACCCGTTTTCTCTATTTATTTATTATTTTCGTTCAGTTTATTTTACAAACACAAAAATCGTTTGGAAAGTTAAGTTCTGCAGATTGAAGGTTTAGAATAATTCTTGCCGGTCCTTTGGGAGACGATCCTACTCGCCGCTGTACTCTGCAGTAAGGGCTTACCGACTGGTTTGTCGGGACATTTATTTTTGGTGAAAAACGACGCGCCAATTGTATTGCACTAAATTATAATTATTTATATTTGGTTGTATTGTAATAGATGATAACTATTCTATTTGTGTTTGGTTGTATTGTAAAAGAGGATAACTATTTGTATTTTACTAGTGAGCAAGTAAACAAGTTTAAAAACAGGTTTCAAGACGAGGAATTGCAGTTCAAAAACTAGTTTCTGATCTGCTTTCTTGTGGTTCATAAACATATTTCCGAACTAACCTCTTTAGGTTAAAAACATGTTTACCTTGTTTTTTTAACTAATAATTTATCTTAATTTTTTAGACTTTGCCAGTGGGGTGTAAATAATAAATGCAAGGGCTCAAGCAGAGAAACAACTTTTGGAGAAATTAAGTGCCTCCGATCCGATAATAAGTTGGGTTAATTACAATTTTAATAAACACTTTTCACAAAATTTATAATTTCGAACACCATTTTCACATGTTGCATTAAGGACACTATCTTTCGATTTTTTCAGACGGCTGAATATCCAATTTGGAATTATTTTTTCCTTGTGGTGTTGAAATTGCAAATTTGGTCAAAGCCGGTGATTAAAAAATAAATTTGGAGATCTTTTAGTTAGCTGTTTTTTTTAGACGGGGCATCTTTAGTTAGTTTTAGTTTAGAGGTGTTTTAGTACTTTGGGATAGAGTAGTTTCTCCATTTTTTTATTTTTTTTCTTTTAGACATAGGTACATTTTACATTAGATATCAGCAGCATAAATATTATACGCTCATTAAACACTGAAGAAAACAGAGAGTGGCAATATATGAAGTTACTCTTTCTTTGTTATAATCAAATAATTAACACTGAATCAGAAAAGTTACATGTCGATGATGAATCAGAAAAGTTACATGATCGATGAGTTCTCTCTACAAATTTAAATCATCATTCCCCCCGAGCAACGCGTGTTGTTGCTGCTACTAGGTTATTTTTAGTAAACTGTACACATTGTGTCTATTGTGAAGATGATTGCACAAGAAAATGTGCAGGTTCACATCTTGCTGCATATCCAAACTTGGACGTGTTGTATTTTCTATGAACCCCTGTGAGTTTCCCAGCAGCCGCCTTCTGGTGGAAGCCCACGATCATTCTTGAGCACCCCCTGAGTCAAGAAAAAGATTAGGAGTTTCACGATTGACTCGCCTAAGAAAATCAGTCAGCCTTGGCAGATTAATACGATCAAGACTCACAGTAGTTGATCTTCGGAGTAGCTGGTGTGCCACTCGCAGATCTTGCTCCACTGTGCAACACCGTGAAGTGTACACTGAGCAGTATATATAGCAGCAGCGGCCAGGAAAGACGGAGGATACTCGAGCATTTCGTATTCCACCAGACAAAGCTCAATCAAGAAGAAAGAAAGCAGCTCAAGCTGTCACAATATGGCCAGGTATATTAGTTCTGGAGACAATTAAGATGGTATACTAATAACTGCTACCTCTTACCTTCCTATCGGACTGGGCCGCCTTGAGGAACCTTAACATGAAAACATATGTAGTTGGGACGGACATGTTGAACTGCAAAGTATTGAGCATCAGCTTCTCCTGGAGAAAAAGACAAGACAAAATTGTTGGCATTGAAACAGATGCAAGAGTTGAATTTCTGGATATGGCTGTAGAATGGCTACCATTTCGAGCACTTCTTCCCTCTTATAAGCTTTATCTGAAATAAAAACTAAGTCGTCCACAACAGGAACTGAAACTTCCTCATATTTGCATGCCAGTAGCATTGCTACCAGACCGACAAGCTGCAGCTCCTTTCTAACTACAGATTGCTTCGCTAAGAATCGATCAACCAGATTTACTGTTAGAAACAATGTCTCTTTCCTAAGATCAAATTTGTGGTGCACCTGTTGCCAAAAAGAATAAAGTGATGAGTTATACATGGATTGACAAGTAAATGCTGACAATAAAGCTCTCCAATAGCTACACACCTCTATGAGCCAGTCAATGAGAATGGCCCTCATTCGCTCATTTATGTCAACTTGCTGTGCCATATATTCGGGTGATACACGGCCCGAACTCTGGAAATCATGTCAAAAAGGGAAAAAAGAGATTAGTTTTCAAATGACCTACACCTTTTTTTCACATTCGTTTACATTTTCATGAGCCTATTACCGAGCTCTAGGTCAAGCCTGGCTCATTTATATGCTTTTGAGCATGCACACACTTAACATGCTCGAACTCAAGCTAGGCTCATACAAGTTGATATACGAGTTCATGAATCGAGCTTGAGCCATGCACAAGCTCAATGACTTTGATCCAAGCCAAGCTTGAACTTGTATCAATGACTTTGATACAAGTTGATATACGAGTTCATGAATCGAGCTCAAGCATGGCTCAAGTCCAAGTAAAAAAATCAAATGAGCTAACTTAGCACATGATCCATCCCAATTTTACCTCCATTTTCTTGTAATAAGCATATAATTCTTCAACATAGTCAACGACAGCAAGGGGATTCTTTGCATCACAATCATCGATGTCTGTACTGGTCTCTTCAAATATGTCTTCCATTTCAACCTCCTCCTGCAAGGACTCTCATTTAAATCACTCATTGTCCATAAACGTTTCAGAAATTAAAGAGTGAGGAAAGGAAGAAAGTGATGCACACCATTTGATTCTTGTCACTCGCCTCAAATTCTGAATGTTCCAATGACATTGGCACAGGTTCATCCTTGGCTTCTCCATGATCTTCAACATCTGTCAAAGATATATCCTCCAATACCACCAACTCGTTCACAGAAGTCTTCATTTTTTTTGCTTCCTACAATGCAGCATAAACTGATCAGATTAATCACACAATCTTTAGATGAATCCATGAGATTCCCGAATTGAAACGCCTTCAAAATAACTACGTACCTCCACATGGGGCTGCTGCTGATGCTCGACTTCCGTTTGAGCAGCGGAGTTCCTTAACAGATCAAGCAATCCACATCAGCAAAGTTCAAATTTATCGCCTCAATTCAATCCTTAAGTCAGAAAATTATGCTTCCTAAAAAATGAAGCATTCCGAAATGAAGTGTTACAATCTAACCTCGTTAATGGCCTATGTGCAGGAAATGCAGCATCATTGTCACAAACTCCATCCGCTCTGTGATTCAAAATTCGAACATTCGTATCAATTTAGCTGTAAAAGAACACAACAAAGAAATGTACTGAATAATATCTGAACTTGTGAGGTAGCATTGATTTACTTCGTAAACCCTCTCTTCTTAGCAACACATCGATGCGGATTAGCTCTTCCCAAATCATGATTGAGCACACTGAGAGCTCTTCTATTGTGTCTGGTCCCACACATGAGTCCCCCACCTTCCATTTTCACATAAGAAAAAGAAACATCTCAGAAAAAGATTGAGCTTTTAATTAAGCCAGCTTCAATCCAAAAGGCACATTTCACCGAACAGTTACCTCGCACATTTGTGGGTTCAATCGGAACAACAACGCTATTGTCATTGGATATAACCATTTGTATGTCTTGAATTACGTGAAGAAAAGAGAGCAGAAAATGGATTATATTTTTGAAAGACAGCCCTGAGACACAGTGTTTAAGTAGCTCCTGATTGCAAGAGAATGGCTGCAATGGCGGTCTTAACAGAGAATCTCGAGCGGAGACGGAGCGCTCCTGTTTCCTTTTTTGCGGCTTTTGTTTTGATATTAATTTTAATATTTTCAAATGCAACGGCTAGTAAAAGTGGCAGTTGAGTCATTGTTGCCATAGAGAGCGTGGGCGCAACGGTCACATGGGTTGGCATTTGACCTGTACCTTTCAAATTTTGTCTATATTTATTTTAATATTATTATTTTATTGGCTTTGGATTTTGTCTTAATTTCATTATTATTATTTTGAGATCGCACTTCGATTTTTAGCCATTTTGTGCTTTCAATGAACTATTCGAGTTATTTATTTATTTATTTATTTGCGCTGTTTGATGTTTCTCATTCTTAATAATAATAATAATAACTATTTCAAATGTGAACATAAGTTTCGCATACTTAACAAGGACACCAAAGTTGAACCGTACACTAATCCATTAGTTTTATTGCATGTATTAGTTATCCATCTTTATAAATCAGTTATAAGCTCTCAATTTAATTTCCAACTAATTCTTGATTATTCACATGATGATCCTAAACTGTATGAATGGTATCTCCATTTTTTTTTTCAAAGGTTAGTCAAATATCGATTGCATATGGTAATGTTATTTAATGCAAGGCTAATGTATTTTCTCATATGTATCATAATAAAATAGCAGATGCAATATTAGGCTTAGTGCAGGCAAACAAGTGAAACAACCAAAACCTAACATCTGGCATTTACCCTTTAAGGTGGAGTGTGTGTATGATTTATAAAACAATCCATTAATTGTGGACTTGCAATATATTCCTTCAAAACGAATGCGCCGCTCATGCATCGGATTAAATTTCTATTGCACTTTTTTTTCTATATAGTCCGTGTTTCATAATTAAATTTTGAAATTTTTTTTTTTTAATTTAATTTTACAATTATTTATTAGAATTGATTCTACCAAATTAGGCTATACACTTATTTTCAGTATTTATTTTAATTATCGAATTTTTAATTAATAATTTATTATTATGATTGATTATTTCATAATTAAAATTATAATTTTTCTTTTTTTTTGTTGACTATGATTAAATATGTTATAATTATTTTTTATTTTTATAATAATTATTATAAAATCATAAATCTAATAGTGTAATATGGAACGCAACAAAAAGTGTACATGAAATTTGAAACACATGAGTGAATTGTTTTTACATTAACTCGAAGATTTTTTTTTTAAATAATTTTTTCATGACAAAAATTTGTATGAGATCATCTTATGAGTCAAAATTTAGTGAGACGGGTGAAAATCCAAATTTAAACTCATAATTCAATGGTATGTTGTTCATTTGTAATTTTAGTTTTTTTTTTTTTTTTTTTTTTTAACTCACACACCCGACCTCTGGTATTGAGGAGATTCGAACCCGTGACCTTTGGTCTCCAAGCAATCTCACTCCACCACTAGGCCATCCCCACCGGGACTCATTTGTAATTTTAGTTGTATTTCATTATGTTTGGATATAGGTCTTGACCCATCTTACAAATTATGTAAGAGGATTTAACAAAAAACTCATCCATTTTTAAAAAATTGATAATATCAATAATGTATTCCAACTAATATCAGTAAGTGTATCTCATCCGTGCATCGTAAGAGATAATTGCTAGTCCAAATTTAATAAGGTATTATAGTTGCATTTTTTAGGATCAATCACCGTAATATATGTATATATAGAGAATTTTGATATGCTCCATCACTTGCATGTGGGCACCTACAACGTCTCATCGATAGGGGTGGGAAAAATATCGAAATATCAAAATACCGCACTTATCGTACCGAAAAAATATCGAAAATGTCGAATTTTCGATATACCGAAATTTTCGGTACGATATCGATATGAAGTTTTAAAATTTTCGGTATACCGTGGTATACCGAAAATTCGGTGTACCATGGTATTCGGTATATACCGATTTTGTCGATATATAACGGTATTCGGTATATCGAAAATTCAGTATATACCAGTATATACCGATAGTTCAATATACCTTAAAATTTCGGCATTTTCGGTATACCTTAAAATTTCGGTATTTTTGATATACTGTGAAATTTCGATATACCTTGAAAGTTCGGTATGTTCGGTATACCGTATAATATCGGTACGGTACGGTATACCGAAAATATCGGTACGATATCAATATTTGTTACGACGTATACCGAAATTTCGGTATACCGAAGTTTGGTATACCGAAAGTTTCGGTACGAGAACGGTATGAAATTTTTCGATATCGAAATTTCGGTACAATATACGGTACGGCGTAAAATTTTCGGTATACCATACCGACCCACCCTTACTCATCGATGTCAACAATTATTATTATTATTATTTACTTGTTTCTCTTTCATCCCTCCTTGCCCCCATTTCCCCCTCCTCCCCCCCCTCTCTCTCTCTCTCTTCTCTCTCATAACTACATAAGCTAATACAGGATTACAGTTAACTTTGGAGAGGAATCACCGTAATAAAATTTGGCAAATCTACCACGGTAATAATTTTTATTTTATATTTTGAGATAAATCACCATAATAAAATTTGGCAAAGGATAATATCATCACAATATATTAATTCCCTTTATAACTGACCAAGAACTCCGGTCTTCTTTCTAGTTTTATTTTATTCCAGTATTTGTGGCTTGGTTTTCAGTTAGTTTCTTTATTTCTATCAAATATTGAAATTCAAGAAAGTACGTTTCAAGATGTTGTGAATCATGTCCTCGTGTTGATGACTTGATGTTAGATTCTCAATCACTATCATAGAAAAACTAAGAAAGGGTGATTGTGATCATATCCCTTTTTTATTTTGTTTATAGTCCACAATTAATTAAAATATCATTAATATTTTTATTTACTTTTTTCCCTTACAATTCTAATTGTTTTAGTCAACTTTACTTTTACAATTTTTTATTTTTTTACAAATATAGATTTAATTATTTTTTCCAACGTCTCGCGTAGTCCATACACTCTATGCTAACATGTGGGCTCATGCAGTGCGCTCAATATTTAAATTTTTTGAAATAAATATATACCATATAATTAACTAGAATTAGTGAACTCTAAAATTAAATTGAATTAATTTATTTATTTTTATCTAGCGTCTCGCATAACGCACTCGCCTGACGCTAACGCGTGGACTCGCCATTGAGCTCGATTCAAAATAAAGCATTTTAAAAAAGGAAAACAAAAATTAGAAACTAAAAAAAACCAAAAAAATCATTTTAGTGTCAAGCGTGTGTGATCTGCACACCATGCGTGGGCGCGTGGATCACATGCGCCTTGGCTTTGGGTGGCAGGTGGTGGATTTTTGGGTAGATTTGAATCATATTTAACCCGTCTAGTGTAAGAGATCCGACCGTTACACCGTTTCAATCAAGTTTTCGTCCCATTATAAAGCCAATTGAATTTATTTTCCAATGAAAAACCGGAGCTAACAAATGATGGTTTTTTACTTAAAGTGATTATTCTTACTACAAGATGTCATAATACTACTATACGGGAATTCAGAATATTCAATTAACTTATGTATTAAACTGTTTTATTTGGGAGTGGATTATTGCCCAAATCCTATAAAACTATAATTTCACATGCTTCTAGTTCCCAACAGGAAAAAAATAAAGCTAAAAATTAATTTTTTTACAAAAAAAGAAAATAGATTATTGTACTAAAGTATCATGATACTATTTTTATACGAGAATTCATAATATTCAATCAATTTTTAGTTAAATTTACGAATTAAACTGTTTTCTTTGAGAGTAAATTATCACGCAAGCCTTGAATCATTGGAAAATCAATTGATTCCTTTTCTTTTGCTTTTTTAAATTGAAATCAATCAACACATGAAATTGGATAACGTACTGATTAGGCGAGGAACCCAACCGGATAGGTATTGGACGGTTGTAGTGTTAATTATTTTTCTTTAATTTCCTAAGTGGCCCAATTTAATTAGTGAGGCCCATTAATACGTAGGATTTTTTTTATTCCAGTAATACAAGGATTACATTCCATGCGATGTACGGTATCGCACGGTGGGAGATATATAAATAATTTTTATAAATTAATAAAATAATTAAATTAAAATTAAATAATTAATAAAAACAATCATAAAATGAGTACATAATATATACCGTTTTATTCAAATTTTGTTTGTTATTTTATTGGCAGACATCTCATATTAACTGAAATTTTCCTTCATTGTGTCCAATAAAATAAATGACATAATTAGTCAGCCCAAAATTCATTAAAACATAATTGGAATCATTTATAATTTCAACCACAATGAGCTAAATTAAGAAGAAAAAATGACACATTTGTAAAACACATTAAAGAAAATTATTATAATATATACATTTTCGTCATGCCTCCAGGCTATGTGAAGTAAATAGGACATTATCGTGGGAGAGTTGTCATGGCTTGAATAACGTTTCCACAATTTGAATAATGTTTCATCATCATCTCTTTTATTTGTAGAGAACAACACATCAAACTAACATAAAAATTAATTAATTACTTTATGCTAAATAAAATAATTAATAATTTCTATACTAACATAAATTAATTACGTTAAATTTAGCAATAAAATGTGTGAAAATGTTTTATTTATTCAATGGCCAAACATTTCATATAAAAATATAGTTAAAAATAAACTACTTCAGATTTAACTATTTAAAAATATTAATATATTTAAATTTGAAATCTTGAATGTATATCTAAATTTTGGAGTTCAAATAAATTTATTTGAATTTTTAATATATTTAATTAAAAAAATCAAAATATTTAAATTATCTTTTCTGAAATGATGACTTGCTTTGATCATGCTTCCTGTTAGGCGGGCTTTTCTATCCTACCCATAAGGGTAGTACCCGAAGTGTCCCGATAGATCTATTAGGACACTTTAAAGTGTTTTAATAGATCTATTAGGACACTTTGAAGTGTCCCAATAGATCTATCGGGACACTTCGGGTACTACCCTCATGGGTAGGGTATAATTTTCCCTGTTAGGTCATATGTTTCAAGTTGCATTTCCTCCTAAAGCAAATCCATTTTCTTTAAAATTTTAATTTAATATTAAATGAATAGAATCACATACTTATATTTGATCTCAGTTGAAAGATTGAGAAAACATGTTATAATTACATTGTTGAGCCCTACCATTTATATATATATTTTTAATCTATACCAATATTGGTTGCTTCATTGATGTGGTATAAAATTAGTTTAAAATGTTAAAATATTAAAGACATAATTGATTAAAATATATTTAAGATATTTAAAACTACAAATTTACATATATGTGTATATATATATATATAATTTCAAGACTTTAGTATATTTACTCAAACTATTTAATTTATTTTATTAAAAAATTATAATTTGTTCATTCAAAAACATATTTAGTGGGTTCTTGAATTTGGGATAATTTTAGTTTGAGGAATTAAAATTTATGAGAGTTAATTGTTTTTAATATATATTTCATATAATTGAAATTGTAAACATAAAAATATTTAAATTTAAAAATATATTTATTTTTTAATATATTCAATTGACTTAAAAAATTAAAATCTTTAAATTAAAACATAGTTAATATTAATATACTAATTAAATTGGATAATTACAATTAATATCTTTTTTTTTTGGATGTCGAGGGTAACCCGCAGCCGCTACCATGGTGCGCACTGGGTAAATCCCGCTCCTGTGTAATAGCCTGCAAACCTACACAGGGGAGGTAAACCACACTTGGCAAACCAGGTGTGACAGGCTCATACCTAGTGGTGTTAAAAAATGTGCGAAAATTCATTATTGAGCTTTACGATTTATAGTTTGTTCATGCATAATAATATTTGTTTGTCATCAATATCAGACAAGTTAAGTCTTAAAAATCAAAATACACAAAGTTTAAATGTTTAATAGATTAGAATATATTTAAAATTAGAAAGTTAAACGAATTTAAAATTTCAGATTTAAATATATTGATTTGAATTTTATAATATATTTAAGGGAGCTTCTATTTACACAACCAAAAATACTCTTTGCACCACAAAATAAATCATTTCAAAAATAATTAATTATAAAATTACTTAAATATCCTTATTAAATAAAAATCAAAATAATTAATAAATTAAATAAATTTAAAAAGAAAAAAGAAAAAAAACCCTCACACTGCTTCTCCCCGTTCTTCTCCGTCGACTTGCCGACAGCAATGGCAGCCAAATTTTGGCTGTCACCGGCCAGCTTCATCCTCGACCGGGCAAGAGGGGCTCGAGGGCATATCAATGGCGATTTGGATCAGTGATTTGTCGATGGTGGTTGTGCTAGGAGTTTACGTTATTGTGAGCGAGCAAAGAAAGGAAAGTGGAATGAAGGGAGTGGTTCGAGCAAGGCATAGGGGAGTGGCGGCGGCTGGTGAAGCTGGTCGGGCCGTGCTGCCTCACCACCTTGCCTCAAGTGGTGGTGCTACGAGATACTAGTGCTCCTCACCGGCCGCCACCCGAGCGCGAGGCGGTCGATGGGAGTGCTGGCCATAGTGCTCAACTTTGATTACTTGCTCTTCTCTGTGATACTTTCACTCGCGACATGTGTATCAATGCGTGTGTCGAATGAGGTGGGGGCAGGGCGGCCGCGCCTACCGGGCTACGCGTGTGTGTCTGAGTGTGGGAGTGGTGGGGGTTTTTCTGGGGGGTGGCAATGGCGGCGGTAGGGGGTGTGGGGGCTATTGTACATCCGCGAGAAACTGATGAGGAGGAGCGTGAGAAAGATGATGAGGCTGATGGCGGCGGTGGAAGTCATCAACTTAGTGGCGGCGGCGACGGTGACGGAAGGTTGGCTGAACGGGTGGGGAAGAAGAAGGGTGGTGTCGACGGCGGAAGGTTGGGGATGAAGCTTTTTTTTTTTAATTAGATATTTTTTTTAATTTTTAATTAGGTTAAATTAATTTAGAAAAGAAAATAATTTTAAGTTTAAAATAAAAGGGTATTAATGTAAATGTGAGTGGTGCAAAGAGTAAAAACAGCAGTGCATTAAGCAGATGAAGTGCAAAGAGTAAATTAAGTGGTGCAAATAGAAACTCCCTATATTTAATTAAAAATGTAAAATAATATTGTGTGTTCATGTAAAATAATATATGTTTGGTTATTCGACATGGGATAAACTTAGTTAAAAAATAAAATCTATGATATTTAATTATTTAAACTATATTTTATATATTAAAATTTCAAACTTACAATTGAAATATATTTATTTTACATTTTTTAATATATTTAAATAAAAATTGAATATTTAAATTTAAAATATATTTAATATTGAACTTCTAAAATCATATATTTATACTCTATCTCAGCTGAAAGACCGAGAACGTTGCGAGAATACCATTTTTTGGTCTAAGAATGCAATTTTAAATTTCTTATAGTATGAGATTTTCTAATGGGTGTGTATATGGTGTGCACGTGCCCAATTATTTTATATATATATATATATATATAAGTATATATATATATATATAATGGCCACCGCATCCAAGTATCCCTCTTAAAATTTATTGTAAAATTTAATTACCATCATTTAAACATTTTAATAAAAAAAAATCCAGCATTTTAATATTTACAATTTAATTCTCAATGTTTAGACATTTTTAACATAAATGATGTAATATTTTTGGCAAAAATGAATTTCCAATCGATTTTGGACAACTTCACTCTCAAGTAATCAAGACTACTTTTGTTTTTGTTTTTTTTGCTTTATATGTGATGAGTCACATGTAGAGATTTGATGGTATGGCTTATTCATGTCCGAACTTAGGAAATGTTTGAATTATTTTTATATTTTTCTTCCTTTCAGTTTCTTTTCCTTGTTTTCAATTCCTAACTGATTTGTAACTTTATTTCTCGGTTTGCAGTCTTATGGTCGAAAGAAGGTACAGACAATATATTGTGCTCGTATTGCTCTTGCAGGCATAAATGATTTGAGATTTGAAGTGCATAAGTACATCCTGGATTCATGAATAGAAGGAAGAAATGACTGAGATTGTGAATTTATATTTGGATATTTGGTTTGTTGTTGGATATTGGACAGAGTTGAAGAACTGTTGATGCGTTTTGTTTTGGTGTATGGTGAATTATATGTTGGGTTTTGGATATGTCATTGTTCTGCTTAACACATGAACTTTTTGTCTTTGAGATGATTGTATGGGCCAAATACTCTGGTTTATATATGTGGTTTTTGTAATGATGAATCAATTGGGGTTACTGATTGGAATGCATGAAATGGTGGTTTGTATCATTAAATTTAAAATTTTGTATTATTTCAGATATGATTTTTGTGGAATGGATTTCTTATAAAATAATCACTGTCTTTATTACTAAATAACACTCATTGCATCAAAATTAGCTACAATTATATTCATTCAAGAACATACATAACCTGCAATTAAAGAAAAACATATTTATTTTCAAAAATAATGTTAGTATCATTTGTTAAGCTATAAAGTATCATATGTTCAAAAAAAAAAAAAACTTGTGTCTGGAAAAGTATCATTTATTTGGCCTAAAAGTATCAAATGACACACAAAAACGTATTATATAAGAAATAAATGTATTTTCAGTACAAGAATCATAAGAACGCATCATATTCTCCCCAATAAGTAGATGTTTATTTCCATGTTGAAAAAACTAAAAAAATAAATAAATTTTACAAATGAATGTCTAAGAAATGAAACTACATCATAATAGTATTCCAAAATCATAAAATTCAAACATAATAAATTTCCACCAATATTTTTTTTCCAACACAACTTTTAAAATATCCCAACATGTATTAAAAAATGAAGAATCTTCAATCCAAGAATCTGCAAAATGAATTAAAGATATAGTTAGATAAATAGAAAATGTATCATATATTAAGTATAAAAGTATCACTAATATTGAAGACATGTATCAAGCCGCTATTCATTTAAAACAAACGAGGGCTGGAAATTTTGGAATCAAACTCATTCAACTGCGTTGAATTTGTTGCACTATTGCCATTCTTTTTATGCATTTCTCAAGTTGTTCCTTAATTGCAGGGAATATATTTTGGCATTTTACTTATTTGGCAACAACTTATTTGTGAGCTTTATATGAGAGAACTAGATTCCATATTGAGATAGTGAAGTTTACTGCAAGAAATAGGGGTGAGCATACGGTCGGGTCGGTGGAAACCCAACCGAAATCTCCCAACCCGAGCACACCGATTAGCCGCCACCAAACCACCCAACCACCGACCGATGTTGGCCATTTACCGAACCAATCACTGATGGGTCGGTGTCGGTCAGTTTCGATCGGAGGCCGATATTGTCTGGTCAAGTTTATCGTTATTGCAGTTGCGAACCTGCAGTTATGTCGTCGTGCTCGTTGTCATCGTTCGGTTGTGGAATGCAGCCTTACAGTAGTGATGGCAGTGCCGTGGTGCGGTTGACGGAGTCAGAGTCGTGGAGATGGTGAAGTGCATTTACAAGAGATGCTGAGATGTCGTAGAGATGGAAGCGGTTGTCCTGCCTCAGGTGTGAGACTGTGGAGGTGCTGCGGGGCGGCGGACAATAAGACTAAGAGAGGCAAGAGATCGAAGATGAGAGAGTGAGAGGAGAGAGGCGAACTGCACAAAGTGGTAGGGCTGAAGAATTAGGGATTCACGGCCTAATTGATTTAATTTCTATTTCCTAACTACTAAAACATACAGATGGTATATACTATATACAAAAAATTCAATTTATTAAACAACCCATCGGTCGGTTCGGTATGGTCGGCGGTTTCCGGCCACACCACCGACAACCGACCGAAATGTGCTCGGTTATGGCTTCCTTCACCCGACCACCGCACCGCGCTCCCATTTCCACCGACCCGAACTGACTAAATCCTATCGGTTTGATCAGTCGGGTCGGTTTCAGATTGATGTTTGCTCACCCCTAGCAAGAAATCACAAAAACGAGAAGCAGCAAAAAGGAAAACGAGAAAACAGTCAGCATGTACTTCTATGAATTGAAGGCATTCAAATATTTTCTCATCAGTAGAAGTATATATACAACCATCAAGTCAAGATTAATTCCGATCTCAATGAACTACACTTGGAATGATGCGCTAAAGACCACATGACTTCAACTAAAAGTTATTTCATAAACATGGGAACATTATGAATGTTGCGTATGTATAACTCCATTTTCTCATTACAACACAATTACATTCCGAAAAGGTAATTTTACTATGATTAACAATACAAAAACAAGACCAAGAACATTGTTTCAAATCTTAGGAAACTCATCCACCTAAACATAAAATATCAATTTCTTCAAGAAGACAATCTAATTGTGATAGCAACATTACTCGTAGAATTATACCAACATTACCCGTAGACAATCTAATTGTGATAGCAACATTATCCGTAGATCTTGGCGGTGACAATAACTTAAAAAAAATAAATAGAGATGTTGAAAATCTCGCTCTTCTCAACAGGGTTATAGCTACAAACTATTGTCAATTAATAATATCGATAATCTTAAGTAGCTTCATCTCCGACTCTATCATCTTCTACAAATGAAATAAACCGATTGAGCGTCATATTTTCATGTATTTTCCCCACTTCCCGCAGCAAAATTGCAAAAAATCATTTTCTACAAGTGTAGGAATACACAAAATAAATTGAAGAATACAAAATTCAACAACAAAAAAATATATGGAAAAAACAACTAACTCACATTTGATTTTTGTATGTGGAATTTGTTTAATTCAAAACTCATGCTTTGGAGTTCTTAAAAATTGGAGAAAATTGAGTGTACCTAAAATTCTTTCACCGTGCTTCGCAGACTTTGTGGTGGTTGCTGATTTCTTTCACCATGCTTCATCGATTTCGAAACCACTGTGCAATGTAGACTTCATAGTGATTTCACTGTGCTTAGCCCCATTTCTTTTTCATCTTTTTTTTATTTATGTTTTTTTAGCTTTGGTAATTAATTTATTTGCTTGGCCATAAGTGCTATTGGATTGATGGACTGACCCGTCTGCCCAGTCCATCAATCTTATGCACACGGGACCAGTCCTATTTTTATTTCAATTAATTTTGAAATTGCAAAGCGAGGGGCGGGGACTATTAATTAATAAAATTATCCTTAATAAATTCGTCTATTGTCCATTTATCTCGATCCCAATTGTACTCGTGCACTTAGCATGTCTAGATTTATTTGACTATAGGGATGGGATCTGGTGAGAACCGGTCACCAGGTGGGAACTGGGAACCGATCCCATGCGTCCATCCTGAAAAATCGACGTCCCAGATCAATCCAGATTTTCGGTGGCATTGCTGTAATTATCGCGAAAATTTTCAATTGGTGTGTCTCATTAAGGGCAAAATCGAAAAAAAATACTGTAAACATTGGTATCTTTTCGCGAAGAACAGAAATCAAAAACTGCCGAAATTCAACTTCTTTGCTGCGAAACTGAAATCACCAACCAAAAAAGAGATTCAAAGTGAAGAAATTGAAATCTAAGATGCTTCGAATTAAAATTGAACTAAGCAAAGCAAAAATGGCGGAGAAGAAGACCGATTCAAGTTCAAAACTGGAGAAAGGTACAAAAAAGAACCCTACCTTTTCAGATTTCATTACTCTTTAATCGTTAATTCAGAAAAAGTTGTAAAAACAGTTTTTCCCATTGCTCATTCGTTGATTTCTGAAAAAAAATACAGGATATAGTATCAATATGTGTAGTAGTTAAATTCATTGAACTGGTTTCGAAGAATTTATGTTGTTTTAACTGTATATGAAACGTTGATTTTAGCATACAGAGAACACGAATTTCCCTGTACATGATTTTAAGGCGTGTTTGCAAAATCCTCATTTTAGCATTTTGTGTAATATATTTTAGCATGTTGTATAACACATTTTAGCATTTTGTGTAATAAATTTTAGCATTGTTTAAATTGAGTGGGATTGTCTTGAGCATTGTTTTCAGCGTTTCCTCTAATACATTTTAGCGTCATGTGTAATAAATTTTAGGAAACTGAATAATACATTTTAGCATTGCTCAAATTTATTGGGATGGTCTTGAGCATTGTTTTGAGAGAGCTATTACTAAAATTGCATTTTAGCATTCTCTGTCATATATTTTAGCATTCTATTCGATACTTTTTAGCATATCGTATTATGCAGATACAAAAAAATGAAAAGCAAGAGTTATTAAGGAAGATCAAGAAAGAACAAAAAATGCAAGGAATGAAGAAGATATAAAAAAAGAAGAAGCTACAACTGAACAAGACTATAGACTTGTTGAAGATGGCTATCCACTTCTGACAAGCAGAGCAATCCCATTCCCATTGACTAATGCAATCAAAAATTTCAATGAGGCACAAAGAGAAGCAGTGATCAATATGGGATTTGGTGAAATCTTAAACCTACAAGTTAAAGAGTTACCGCACAAGATGACGTACTGGATTTTAAACAACTTCAATCCAAGAAGGTGTGAAATAGAACTTGCTGACAATGGAGGGAGAGTGCACTTAGATGAAGATGATGTGCTATTGGTTCTTGGATTGCCGAAGGGCAGAACCTTGATAAGCAAAAGGACTAGAAACATAACATGTCAACTGACTGAAACTTAGAGGAAAAGATTTACCAGGCACAAATATAGGATTGTGCCTTCAAATGTTGTGACAGATATGCTTGAAGATGTTGAAGGAGGAGATTGGTTCAAAAGACAATTCATTGTGCTTCTGACATGTTGCTTGATTGAAAATGGTGGCAATTGATACATATATCCTAACATCATGCACCATTTGCAAGATATTGACAACGTGTCAGAACTAAATTGGTGTGAATTTGTAATCCGATGTCTGGTGGAAACTTCGCTACGGTGGCAAATAAACAAAGCAAGGGATTTCAGAGGACCAATACTATTCCTCACAGTAAAAATCCTCACAATTATTGTACTCTTATCATTTTAGCATAGATTTACGATAATTTTAGCATATTTATATACCGATTTTAACTTCTTCTTTCTGCATTGTTTCATATTACTGAAATTCGAATTCTAACAATATTTGCAAATGCAACAACTTCTATATGTTGATAGGGTGGTTTTGTACAACCGATATGTGCCAAGATTAGTGCCAGTTATTAGAGAATGAGATACGAACTTCTTATTTGAGAGATAAGTTCTGGAAATTGATGCAGGAGGATTTGGTTTGGGTTTTATAGAGGATGCATTCATGGAGCTCAATGATGATGTTGGACAGGAGTATCAAGGAGCTGATGTTGCGATTGCAGCAATAGAATATGGAGAGCCAAGCAATGCTAAGACAAGCAACGCTAAGAGACTGCCAAGATGCCGATCTCCAACTGTGAAAGATAAGCAATCTATAGCTCAAATGATCATTGAACATTCAAAGACAATAACCACATCAATGCAGACAATACTTGATCTAGTTAATGATCTTCCCAATGAGATGTTGAATGATATTGTGTTCAAGAGGATGATTGATGCTGCACTTATGGTCATGAAAGCTGATCCATCAACCTCACCAGCACAGAATACACATAAATCATCTTCTCAGAGCGATGATGAATTCTGGGCATGTCCAGAACACATCAATACAATAATTGAGATGAAGCAAGCTGCACTGAGGAGAGACGCTTTTAAGAAAATGGTGGATGATGATGCCCCAAGCTTCAGCATATGACTCACACAAGAAGAACATAATGAAAAGTGGAATTAGATTTTGAAAGTATCAGGACTCTATGAAGTTGTGTATGTTACTGAAAACATGGATGATGAAATAAATGAAGAAATGGCTGAAGGTGAAGATACTGAAATAGAAAATGAAGATGTACATTTAATTTTAGCATCACATGTATTCCATTCCATGCCAGTACAGTTCTAATCACACCTAGGCATGGCATGGCATCTGATAATGATATGAATCACATTACACAACAAATTCAACGGACAACATGTAAGCTTACAAGAAATGAAAAGGAATTATACTGTTGGTTGATTGATAATGATGAATCAATTCTGTAAGTTCTTTATGATAATGTTTCATTATGTTTGCTATCTGATAAGTGAAATGACTTAAAAAAGAACACACTGATTTTACAGATCTCAATTTGTATACTCCGATGGTCGTGTGAGTATTACAATGCAGGACATGAGGACGTTGACTGCAGAATCCTATATTTACTCATCTGTGATCGATGTCTGGAGTACAATATTGAACCACAATGAAGGAGTAAGAGGTCCATCATCTTGCAGAAAATTCTTTGCCACAACGGTTCCCACTGTAAGTGAAAATACATGCATGCATTCATATTATATCATTATAAAAATAAACTATAACTTTTTAAATTTTGACTGACAGTGCTTCTCCGTTTTACAACCACCAAAATACTTTGATGTAAAGAGAAGAATGATACAGTTCTCAGAACTGCTTCTTATGGAGATGAAGAGCTTCAAACACTTGAACATAGATGACATAGATCTGGTAAAATAATACTTATTCTAGCATGAAGAAATTCCAGGATAACCATAACATCTTACATTTTAGCATCTTATCTAATCTATTTTAGCATCTTATTTAATTCATTTTAGCATCTTATCTAATACATTTTAGCATGTTCTTTTGCAATACCTATTCCCAATATACTACTCACAGCATTTCTTCATGATAGCAATTGATGTTGAGAAAGAAAAAGCAGAAATAATTGACAATTCTTCAGCCATGGATGGTGATGAGAATGAAGTGAAATATTGTAGCATCCCACAAACTTTGGTAAGCATATAATTACAACATGATTGTACATTTCAAACCACTTAAAACTAATATGAAGAAACACAATACAGGTTGAATTTTTAAGTGATTTCCTCTACAACAATGGCCAAAAGAGAAGAGCCACAAAAATGTCAAAGTAGATGAAGCCTGCTGAAAGACTGAAGATGATATGGACAGATGATACAGACAAATCTGACTGTGGGGTATATGTGATGAGACATATGGAGACGTACAATGGGAATGGGTGGCAGAATTAGAACTGTGGCATAAATCCAAACAATTTAAAGCAGTTGAAATACATGAGAGCCAAGTACTGTACCGCAATACTTGCTGCAGATAGTAACATTGAAAAGGAACGAATCATAGCTGAGGTAAAAATCCACTACAATCCTTCAGTTGACATTGACTCTATTATTCTGAAGAAGAAAAATTAGTTTGTATTATGTGTTTTTTGTATGAATATGTTTTAGCACAATCTTTGTTTGGATTTTGGTGTTTCATTATAGATTGCTATATTATACAAGATGAGCAGTCTGAATTAATTTTAGCTTCATTGTCCTCTAATTTCAGTTTCATAGTCCTTTCATTTCAGCATTATAGTCGTTCCATTTTAGCATCACTAAAAACCAATTGGGAAATAACAAATCAAGAACGAGAATGTAATGTTGAGCAGTCTAAATTAAATTTAACAACATATTCCTTTAAGTTTAGCATAAGAGTCCTCTCATTTTAGCATCAGTGAAAAGACTAGCATCGAATATAAAAATACATGAATCAGAGTATCGTATTCAGCATTCTAAATTAATTTTAGCATCATAGTAGTATAATTTTAGCATTACAGTATTCTCATTTGAGCATGTTAGACCCTGAACTGTAATAGTGTAATAATGTAATAAACACGAGTATTAGAAGCTTAAGATTAAAAATAAAAATTCCTAAAAATATTAGTATGTGATGGAGAAATTAATCTAAAGAAATAAAAAATAATTAGTACGTTAAAATACTTATAAATTATCGAATAAAATAATTAGTATGTTAAAATATTCTATCACACTTAAATTATTAAGGACAAAAATGTAATTTTAATTAAATTTAGTAAACAATTAACATATTCAAATTAAAAGTTGTGTCTGATCAGAAACCTGCAACTGCAACACGCATATATTGATTGTTTTGAAATTCCGCTTTTCACAGAAGAATCATTCACGGAAGAAAAAACAGAACGAAGAAATCTAAAAAAAAAACCCCGCAACCTCTAATCGCAAAAAATGGCGGACAAGGAGAAACTTGAAGCCTCTAACAACAAAAAAGGTACACTTTTCATTTCTGTAACAAGAACATATATTCAAAGCTCTGAACAAAAAATTTAGGGTTTGAACATATTTTAAGCTTGGTGAAAAAAGTAAGACAGTAAAGTTAATTTTTTTTAAATGCCATAATAATCAAGATACCGTGTTTAACATAGAATATAGAAGCCCTAATTTTAGCATGTTCTAAAACCTAATTTTAACATAGTTTTAAAGGTATATTTAAAATCTTTTTTTCTAGCGTAATCTTTAATGGTGTTTTAAATGATATGTTTAACATTGCAAAGCGTAGACCAAATTTTAGCATGTCCTAAAACTCCAGATTTAACATATTTTTACAGTTATATTTAAAATAATTATTTTACCATAGACTATAATGTTGTTTTAGCATAATTAAAATCCAGTTTTAACATCTCTTTGTGAGTCTTTTATATTGACAATGTTGAGTGATTGTGTGTTATGTAAACGTATGTAGATACTTTGAAGCGTAAAAATATAGAAACAAATTCATCTGGACAAACTGGTGCAACAAATGCTGAAAGAAGAATGAAAGCAAGGAATGACAAGGACAGATAAAAACAAATTAAATCTCAATTTCTTGCTCGCATTCTTGAGGAAGAACTTGATTCTCAAAAAGATAAAGCTCAGTGTTCATCATCGAAAGTTGAGATGGTCATGGAGAAGGATACAAAGAAGCCAGAAGTTTGGCCAACACTGAAGAGCAGAGCACTCCCAGTAGCTCTGACTAAAGCAATTAGAAGAATGAACGATGCTGTCATTAGTATGGGATTTGGAGATATCCTATACTTGAATGTGTTCAATATGCCTCAAAGGTTGAGCTTCTGGATTCTAGATAATTTCAATCCAAGGCACTGCCAGATTGAACTTCCATATAATGGAGGTAGTGTTCCAATTACTGAGGATGATGTTGCAATCGCGTTTGGGTTTTCACAAGGTGAAACACTTGTTGAAAGAAGGAAAATGAATCATCCATGTAAGCTGATGGATAGCTGGAGAGAGGATGTGAAGAAACAAAAGTACAAAATCCTACCATCTGACATTGTTACAAAGATGATCGAGGATGTTGAAAGTGAAAGGTGGTTTAAGATACATTTCATGGTCTTGCTGACAAGTTGCCTTATAGAAAATAGAGGCAACGGTTATTTAGCTCCGAAGATCATGCATCTGTTAGATGATATTGACAATGTGTCAAAGTTCAACTGGTGTAAATTCACACTTAGAGCCTTGGTTGAGCATGCAAGTATCTGGCACAGAAATAAGGAAAAAGACTTCACAGGCCCTATCTTGTTCTTGACTGTAAGACTCCATATCTATATTTCATTTTAGCAAATATTTGTATAAATTTTACACTATTTTTTATTATTATCAATACTAATTAGTACAATAATTGAACAATGCAACAGTTTGTGTATGTCGATAGAGTAGTCCTGTATACCAGGTATGTATCCAGATCTGTGCCGCTCATACGAGAATGGGCAAATGCTTTGTTAGTTGACAGAGAAGAACTCGAAGAGAGTACAGGTGGATTTGGGTTAGGGTTAGTTTCTGAACCTTATTATGGTGAGAGGGATGAGACATAGGAAAATGAAGGAGAGAAAATTGAAGAAGAGGAAGATGAAGGAGATGAAGATGAGGAAGATGAGAAAGAGGAAGAGGATGTGACTCACTATTCTGATCCCGGTCCGAGTTGCTCCCAACAACCTATTGAGCAAATTCGGAAATGGATAATGAAGAATGCAAAGATAGCTGTTGCAGCTATTGAAAAAATAATTACTATTGTCAATGATGCTCCGCATGAGATGCTGAGAAAAAAAGAATTCAAGAGGATGGTTCAAGCAGCACTTCTGGTGACAAAGGTAGAATCATCTCAGCAAAATGTAAACACAACACCAGAACTTGATGATGATTTCTGGGCCTATCCAGAGCACATTGCTGCGATTGAGGAGTTAGAGAAAGCTGCATTAACAAGAGATGATGTCAAGAGGAAGTTAGATGGTTTCCCTACTCTGAGCCTGGATGATAACTATGAGAGATGGGATACAGTCCTCAAAGTTACTCAGGAGAATGAAAGGATGATGACGGATGAGGACGAAGAAAGAATTGCTGGAGAGAATGAGCCATTTATACCTCTTCGCACTCAAGATGAAGATGAATATGTTTCTCCTATTCATTTTGGACCAACTATGAGTGATGAAGAGCATACAGAGAAAGCTACTGTTGAGGAAGGAGATGAAGGAGAACAGACTGAGAAGATACCTGAGGAAGAAGATGAAGGTGAACAGACTCAAAAGAAAGATGATGTAAGCAACATTCTGCCATTGATTTTGCCATGAATATCTTGCTCAGATTATTGTGATCTTAATATCAGAAGCATACTCCAAACTTACAGGTTGTTGAGACAAATACTGAGAAAGCTGAAAATGCTGTCACTCAAGAAGAAGAACATGAACATGAGAAAGAGGACGATGTAAGTATTTTAGCATGACATGTAACTCATTTTAGCATGATCAATTATATATTTTAGCATCAATCTGTAATTGAATTTAGCATTACCTGAAAAACTAATAATAACACAATAATCCAAACTTGCAGACTGTTGATAAAAACACAGAGAAACAAAGTCAAGCTGTGGAACAAACTATAGACACTTCACATGAAGACGAACAAGTTTGCAATGCTGAAGAAGAATCTATAAGTTATATTTTAACATGTTGTATAAATCATTTTAGCATGGTTAATTACATATTTTAGCATCAGTCTGTAATTCAATTTAGCATTACCTGAAAAACTAATAATCACACAATAATCCAAACTTCCAGGGTGTTCATAAAAGCACATACAAAGAAGATCAAGCTGTGGAGCAAACTGATGACACTCCACATGAAGAGGAACAAGTTTCTACTGCTGAAGAAGAATATGTAAGTTACATTTTACAAATTTGTCCAAATTTTACTTTAGCATGCACTACCTTTCCAAGCAAAATATTGATAACATATTATATAAAATTTTCAGCGTCATCTCGCTGTGAGAAAGGATAAGAAAAAGATTGTTGAGAAGGATTCTGAGGCTGAGGTTAATAAATATTAAATAATTTACATATCATTATACTTCATAAAATTTTATCATGATAACCAATCTTGGCATAACAACTATAATTTCGTATAATCGTATAGGGATACACAAGGATGGTCACAAGGAATAAAGCATCTTTGAAAAAACTGACAAGATGGTCTCTCCTTACCAAGAGAGAGCCATAACAACAAATGAAAATTTGACCAAGATTGAGGAGGAATTGTACATGTGGTTGATGATGAATGAGGAAGTGAATGAGTAATTTTCATATATGGTCTTTCAATATTTTTTCATATTATAAAACAAAATTATTTTGAAAACATCTCACAAAGAACTGATTTTTGCATAAATGATTTTCTTTATTCGGATGAAGATGTCTTCATTGGAAGGAATGAAATGAAGACATTAGCTCCTGGCACATACATTAGCTATGCCATTATCGATGTGTGGAGCACCATCCTGAATCATAAAGAAAAATTGAGAGCTCCGAACTCCCCGAGAAGATTCTTCAGTTCAACGGACACAACTGTAAGTGATTTGGAGATCTTCAGTCCGATGCTAAAATGTCTATATATATATGCTAATATGTGCATTCCACGGTGCTAAAATTGTTATACTGAGGCTTTTTTTGTATATTGTACAGTGGAAAACAATTTCAGAGCCTGTTACAGCATAGGATGAGGAGAAAAGAATGTCCAAATTCTGTGAGACACTGCTTGGAGAGATTCAGAGGATCAAAACACTCAACATCGCAAAAATTGAAATGGTAAAACAAATATATACATGAGATTTTTAATTATAGAAGAACAAAACTCACATAATCTTACTATTCATGTGCAATTCCTCTTTCCCATATACAATTCGAACCATTACTATATTGTTTCCATCTGTCTTCACAAAAACAAAGTCGACATACTCCACAACTCTTCAGTGCTAGATGGTGAAGAAAGATTCAAGTATGGCGACATCCCCGACCTCACGGTATGAACAACTAAACAAATACAAATGTTAAATATTCATCAGAACACCACTAACAATAAAAAATATACAGGTGAAATTTCTGGTAGAATTCCTGAGGAATAATGGACACAGTAGAAAAGCGGCACAACTGTTGAAGAATTTCAACTCTGCTAAGAGACTGAAGATGCCGTGGAAGAATGAAACCAACAAAATTGACTGTAGGGTATTTGCGATGAGGCATTTGGAAACATACAAGGGAGACGGGCTCAAGAATTGGAAATGTGGAATAAAGCCAAACAATCTCAAACAGCTCAGGTTTATGAGAGCTAAATACTATGCTGCAATTCTCAGTGTAGACAGTAATATCTGAGCTGTGAGGAACAAAGCAGAGGCAAGCTTATTCTACAGGGTGTTATGTCAAGATGCTCCGATCAGTGCTGAAGAATTCTTCTGTCTCAGTGATTTGTAATCCAAAACAAATTCTACTATTCTCAAGACAAAATTTATCATCAACATTATGTTTATAAATATTAGATTAATTGGATAATAGTTAGTTTAGATTGATGAATATTAGTATTAGTATTAGTATTAGGTTGATGGATATTTTCTGTGATGGATATTCGCAATTCTTACTCTTAGTATGTAAGCCGTTTGATGGTATTGTTCTTTTGATTTTGGCATCATAGCATTTGTCTTCTAATTTAGCATCCTACTTCGCTCGTTTTAACCTTATTGATTACACATTTTAGCATGAGTTTATAAACAAAATATGCGACAATGATTTAACTTGAATGTGACACAATACATCCTATTTGGGGACGGTAAATGTAACAGCCCGGTCCCGAGATAGGGATTTTCGAGTGGAGACGGGGTGTTATTAAGGGATTAACGAATAAAGATAGGGGATTTATAAAGAAGTTTAAGAATCAAGACGTGCTTTAGAAGTTGAATGGTGATGCTCGGGTTTACTTGGATTAAAAGAAAGCATGCTTAAGCGGAATGAAACGGCTAACTAATCAGATACTAACTTGTTAGACCTCTTTGCAGATGAACGGAGGTCATACTCAAAAGCAGAGATAAACATAATATGCATCTTATAAGTATTAGATCGTTCCTGAGGAGATTATTCATAGAGTCTTGCTAAACATAATAGGACTTAAACAGAATTGAAAAGAGTGTATCAGAGTAGCGGATCACAAAGTGGGATTTCATGGAAACATTAGATAATAACAAAACAGTCTTGGCAGCCAACCCACATTCATAGCCACCAGCATCCTCAGCATCTCAACCTGAAAACATTTGAAAAGAGGGGGCATGAGCACTAATGTACTCAGTAGGTTTTAGCGAAAATGCTTTTATAACTTTCAAGATATCCAATGATTAATAGACGGTATACGGAGAGCAAAACGCAAAAGCCCTCTCCGTATCCGTAAAACCTTTTCTTTTCTTTTAAGCCCATCTTGGCTCAAACCTGTCGTCAACTGTACCCTTAGGCATGCCATAGGATAGAAGAGGGGTTACCTCAAATATCCGAACGAGTTTGCGAGGGAAAAACCCCCTCAGCGACTACCTTAATAGTTCTGAGCTCGAGTCCTGCTTAAGTAGATGCTAAGTCCATCTCTTCCTATTCTTGCTAACATTACCAAGCTTAGAACAATGTCTAAGGCTAATATCTTATCACTACATGATCTCGGCCTACAAAGGGGTAAAGCTACCCTAACAAGGCAATCCTTAATCCTTAACTATACGAGCTTTATTAAAGCATAAACATTCAAGTACGAGGAAATGAACGCGGATAAACATCGATTGCAAATAAAGCAATTCTAAACACTTCATGCTAGCATGGTTTGTAAATAACAATTCTAGCATATCTAAACATACTTAAGAGCTCACTTAACTTATACTAATCTTCATTTACTTTATCTAGCTTGAATAACAATTCAACGTAATCATGCATATAACTTCATTTATTCCTTTCCTTTCCTTGTACAGAGATCAAGCAGGCTGAGCAAAAATACTTTATTGGATATCTCATTTGCCCTAACATGCTTCTAGAGCTTATTAGCTCAAAATTTAGATGAGAATAGATTTACCCACCTTGATTATGGAACGGAAGACGAGGCAACGAGCTGGTGGTCTTCCTTAGTATTGCTCCGAGGCTCGATTCCTCCTACAAAAGTCGAATCGTCGACTTAGAAGCCTTCTTCGAAGATTTCTAATAATATGATATTAAGTAACACCCAACTATTATTCCCTTAGCTAGGACTTAACATGGATAGCACGACTTTGACTTAATAAGGGGATCGAGAATGGTTTAATTTATTTAAGAAACCTCTGGACTCGATCTCTAAATTTTTGACGGAAAATAACTCAATATCTTATTCGAAATAATTTGAAATTAACTTGAATACCTTACTATAATTTAAACTTGAACATGGCTTAAAAGTATCATAATTTTAAAGACTTGAAAAGATCGGAAAGACGGGTACGGGAATAGCCGGAAAGGACAGAAAACAAAACAACACGGAAAGGGAAGGGGGGGCGCCGCGGGGCTACCTTGCCCCGGCGGGCCACCCACCGCCGCAGGGCTCCCAGCCCCGGCGGGCTCCCCTGCCCCCGGCGGGCTTGGCGCGGCCGTGGGGGGTGTGGCGCGGCGGGGCTCTCTCTCTCCCTCTTTTCTCTCTCTCATCATCTGGGTTCCTTTCAACGTGTTCTTCAACTGTTCTTCGTGTTCGTTGATTTCTTCGACGAACACGAAGAACAATTAACCCGAAATTTCTTTATAAAAATATCGTAATTGATTTTAACGTGTAACAACATGCTTTTAACTTAAAAAAAAATAATTTTGGCATTATAACGGCACAAACACGATAATCCTCCGGAATAAATAAATATGACTTTGAACGAATTTTTAACGGAATGAATGAGGCTAATCTTCTAGAATAATAATAACGGAAATAGAACGAGAAATATAACGTAAGCGTTATTATTTTGGAATTTCAATATGAATCGAAATACTACTTTAGACGAACAATAATGAAGAACGCGAAGAACATAGAGAACGGAAAGTAAATGCGGAATTTAAAAGATGGGAAAGAAATAGGATCGAGATCGACGAATAAGAATGGGCGGGGTTAGGTGCGTTGAAGGAATGTGGCTAGCTCGGCGTCTCATCGAGTCGCAACGGCGGCAGAGCCGCCTGCTACGATTTCAACGGCGCCCCTAGCACATTCCCTCACCGCATCCCTTCCACGCCACTCCGCTCGTCGTCTTGAAGAACACTCACGAAGAACGATTTTTACTTCGACAGAACCTTCTCGGCTTTCAAAGCTTTTCACCCTCTCGATTTAGAAGTGAAGTGGATGTGAAATGAGCAAGAATTACTAAAGGAGTGGTCCCCTATATATAGGAAAAGCTTTGGCTTCCCTTGGAAGCCATTGCTGTGCAGGAATACTGCAAAAGTTACCCCGGGTTCGGTTAAAAGCTGCTTTATTCGATGTCGAGGTCCAAATGACTTCAGACACGAAATCTAAAAATATTGGGAGACTCATAGGCTCAAATACTAGTGAACCAACTTGTTTCGTGAAGAAGACGGGTTCGTCAGAAGGAAGACGAGCAAAGATTCCCTTTTTGGAATTACTTTTACTATTCACTCAGACTGACAGATTTGGTTCCCGAGCGTTCGATTGATCTCAGAATGTCAATCCGTGAACGCCAACGGAATCCTTGAGTCATTTCCCATAAGAGGGGCTTGACAGAACTGGACTTGGATTAACGAGGAGGATTTCGTAAATTTCTCAAAACACGAACGCACGCAAAAGTTACTATTCATTCTTCTTTTAAATGCGTTTTTCATCACCGGGAAATCAAATGACTTCAGAATTAAAATCCGAAAACATCGGCATGCTCCTTGAGTTAAAATCTTTCTAACGAGACCACGGATGGTCATAAAATAGTTAAAATCACATTTCTCAAAAAGGCGATCTGACTCCTAAAGTCGTGACTGTCATCCAACCTTAGCTAATCTTAATTAAATTCCTTCTTTAATTAATTAACTTATCGTTAACATTCCTCAAAACCTTATTTAGAAATCTGGGGTATTACAGTGAACCCTAATGGGAATTTCATAGTTACTAGTTGGCATTAGATCAGAATTAATTAGAATGTAATAAACCTTAATTGGGAACGGTGAACCCTAGTAAAAAATATCACACCAAATTTAGCCTCATACGTTTCGCATTTTAGCATGTTCTCATGAACGGTGATTTCATTGGAATGAAACCCAATATACCCTATTTGGGGACGGTTAACCCTAATGGGAATCTCACAACTACTAATTGAGATCATATAATCCCTAATTCGAACATAATAAACCCTAATTGGGAACGGTGAACCCTAGTAAAAAATATCACAACAAATTTAGCCTCATACTTCGATAGTTTTAGCCCCATGCATTTCTCATTTTAGCATGTTCTCATGAACAAAATATGCACAGGGAATCTGACAACATATTCTGCATAGTAACTGTGATTAATAAAACTTAATAGTAATACAATTACTACAAAGGAAATGTAATAAACACTTTTATTAAAAATAATATATATTGTTCAAAATGAATGTGCTGAAAACAATTCACAAACATGATAAAACATCATATTGAACTATACCCAATCACTATAATAACATCAAAATGGACAGTTTCTAGCATCGTGATCTGACAACTTATGGCAATTGCTGCACATTCTGAGTGCTTTGTTCTCCTTTCTCTTCCTCATCTCATTCTTAGATATCAAATGACTGCCGCTACCTTTTGTTTTAACTGGAATTGGTGGATGAACAACAACTTCAGAAGGCGCATGTAAACTGTAGAATTGCTCAAACATCACTGTCTTTCTATGTGAAGTAGAACCCTCCATATCACCACACTGAAACAATGCTTTCAACTTCTGCAAGCCAGCTAAAAATGAATTCATCTTCTCCACATCACGCTCAACATAGCCCAAACAAGAATAAAACTCTGAAAACAACTGATTTAGCAAACTCCTATTATTATCCGAGAAAACAGATTTACCAAATACCTCAGCACCACCATCATGAATATGCTTAACTAATGCAGTTCTTGTCCAATGGGAAGCAATATATTTAGATGGTATTGAAACTATTTTCAGATGCTTTAACAAGAGAAAAACATGAGAACACAATATGCCATCCCTAATAAATTTCTCATAGCTACATTCAACTGTATCTTCTTCTTTGTTGTATGTCACCATGTGAGTAATCTTACTCACATCATCAATATCATACAGTAGCCGAGAATCACAGTGATTAATTCCTGCAATACTGCATTTAAAACACGAAGCAACAATTTCTTCTTGCACCTTCTTAAAAATTTCAGAAATGTAAATACTAGCTGCATGTTTTTCAATTTGTAATGGAGTCTTTGTTATTGGAACAGTTGATTCGTCAAGACTCTCTTGCAGATCATATGCATGTCTCTGTGCATCAATAGCACTATCAAAATGCATAAAAAATTCAACTAGATTTGATCTGAAATTGATGTAGCGGTTGAATAGACTGTTAGAACTCTCTGAAATTGAAGTTGTTCTACAGAGACCACTCATTGGTAGTTCCCTAAAATAGACAGGAATCCAATATTCTCGAATGCTGAAAATAGAATTGAACCAACTATCATTAGTCAAATAATAGTTCACCATGATATTATTCCATTTCAAATCAAAATCTGAAGGTTCATTGTAATCTGACCAAACAACATCACTTAATCTCTACATGAACGATTCATCTTTCCTCAGCATAAGAGAAGCCTTTTTAGGAACCTTCATCATGATATGCCATATACAGAGCATATGCCTAGAATCAGGAAAATATTGTTCTACTGCAATCTTCAATGCAGGGTCTTGATCAGTGATTATCATACCAAGAGAATTCCCCATACGTTTCAGAAACTTCTTAAATACCCAAGAATACGACTCATTATATTCACCTGACAGCAAACTAGCACCAAAACATACACATTTACCATGGTTTTCCTTCATAGTAAAAGGAGCAAGTATCATGTTATACCTATTGTTAGAAAGGAAAGAATAAATATTTCAAGAGAAGATTGTGGAGAAGATTATGGAGGATCAATCAAGGATTACAGAGGATCAATCAAGGATTACCTACCATTTATATACTAGTTTGGTTTCATTATAAAAGCATCGTATTGTAATACAAATGAATATGAAAACATATTGAATCTATTCATGACTTCTTTCTCCCTTATTTTTGTTCAAACCTTCTAACATGGCATCAGAGCAGTTTCGATCCTAGGATCGGAATTACTTTGCTCATCATCTACACATAGCTGAGCAGACTGGTGCGAACGGCAAATCTGCTGAAAAGACTGGTGCAGACAGTCTATGCTGCTGTTCACCGTGAGTTTGCACAAGATCAAATCTGGCGCACATCTTCAAATAGCGGCAGCGAACACGGCGTGGATTCATCATCATTGGGAATCGGTGGTGTTCATGCAGCAAGGGGTCGCAGCGGTCAACAAGAGTCAATAGAGGTAAGGCGAGAAGGGGCTGGATTCTGGTCAGATGGACGACAAACGCCACAATCCTCATCTTGGCCAGATCGAGCGGATCTACTGTGCACACACTGTGGTAAGAAAAAACACACCCGAGAGTAGTGTTTCGATTTGGTCGGATATTCCGACTGGTGGAAAGATCCGGTGAAAAGACCGATTGGTCAGGGTAAACAAGGCATTGACGGTCATCGACACAGCGATACTTACCAATGTCGATTTGAGGGAGGGATAGGTACAGTCTCACCCTCAAACAATCAGTTTCAAGTTCTTGCAAGTCTCGATGAGAACGATAGTGGCAGCACAGATCAAGGCCTACACCTGGCCACCATCAAGTCACTGTTCCAAACCCAGACACGAAGAGAAATGTAGAACATAAAAGCGGCAGAAGGCATAGCAGGCAGCAACTAAGGATGAAGGAAGGTGAGCCTCTCATTCAAAGGCCAATTAGGCCGCTTAAAGGAAGAAAAAGACGGGGTCACCAGAATAAAAAACAAAGGAAGAATCTGTAGGCCTATTTTCGAAACAAAAGCCAAGGGAAAATGGGCCACGTTAATTACCTGGCCCAACTTGAAAAAAAAGAGGGTAAATGGCTCTTTGATTGTGGAGCCACAGATACGATGACATATGACTATGCCGATATTGTGAATGCTTCTATCCCTCGAAAATAATATTTTCAGACGGCTAATGGTGGAATGGCCTCAATAAATGGAGCCGGATCAGTGGAAATTACTCCAACTTTAAAATTACCCAACTGTCTCTTTGTTCCATCCCTCTCATGCAAGCTATTATCTATCAGTCATGTTACTAAGGAATTGAATTGCACGCTTCTCATGCATCCTAATTTCTGTCTTTTACAGGATATCCGGATGAAACAGATAATTGGGCGTGGCACTGAGCGGGATGGGCTTTACTACATTGATGAGGTTGCTCAGCACGGGTCCACTATGCTTGCTCACGGTTATGTTGATCGGCAGCTTTAGCTTTGGCATCATCGTCTTGGACACCCTTTTTTTGGTTATCTCAAAGTACTTTTTCCCCAGTTTTCTATGAATAATTTCCATTGTGAGACTTGTGTTTTGGCTAAAAGCCATCGAACTTCTTTTTGACCCAATAATAGTAGAGTGGACACTGTTTTTTCCTTGATTTATTCTGATGTGTGGGGTCCTGCTCCCAATTCTGAGAACCATCAATTTCGTTTTTTCTTACTTTTTGTTGATGATTGCACACGAATGACATGGATTTACTTCCTTAAACATAAGTCTGAAGTTGCTGAGAAATTTATCCACTTTTATCTTATTATCCAAACCCAATTCCAAAAAACCATCCAAATTCTCCGGACTGATAATGGGAGAGAATATGTCAATATAACCATGCGTAAATTCTTTCAAGAAAAAGGGTTAGTACATCAAACCACCTGCCCTAATACTCCTCAACAAAATGGGGTTGTCGAGAGGAAAAATCATCTTCTCCTTGAAATTACTCGATCCCTCATGATCGAATCTAATATACCTCCCTACCTTTGGCCTAAAGCTACTGCTACTGCTGCTTATCTCATAAACCATCTTTCCACAAAAATCCTTCACCTTAAAACTCATCTTCAAATTCCCACCGACAACATAACTGTACCACCAACTCTTACTCTTGCTCCTCGTGTCTTTGGGTGTTCTGTTTATGTTCACATTCTCAAATCCGAACGCACCAAATTCGATCCTTGTGCCATAAAATGTGTTTTTATCGGGTATGGGTTGCATCAAAAGGGGTACCGATGTTATCATCCTCCTACCCGTCGTATGTATATTACTCTGGATTGTAATTTTCTTGAAACTGAGTACTTTTATCTGAACCAACCTAGTGAAGGGGAGAGCTCTCAATCAAATTCACTAAGTTGGTTACTTAGCCTAAGCCCTCTCACTACTCCAACTCCTGAGCAAGCTAGTGGACAAACTAGTGGACCGTCTGCTATCGACTCTGATAATGAAGAACAACTCATCATGCCCAGTGACCCCGTCCCATTGTCTCCTCAACCGGATATCTCAGAGGTAATTTCTCAACCTGAGACTGAGACTGTTTCTGATATTGTTCCTGTTTTATCTGACAATAATAATTCAGTCTCTGAAAAAGCAGACAAGGGCAGCACAAGAAGGTATGTCCTCCCAGTCAGGACAACACGAGGAATCCTACCAAAGAGATACTCACCAGAACATCTGCCAAGATCTTCCAAGTATCCAGTAGCCAATCTAGTTAAGGGAAATCTGTCAGAAGAAGCTAAGGCTTTCTCTACTGCTGTATGTTCTGAAAACATTCCGAAAACAACACAAGAAGCACAACAAGTACCAGAATGGCGCCAGGCTATGGAGGTAGAGATGATGGCTCTAGAAAAGAACAAAACTTGGAAGAAATGTCAATTACCAATTGGAAAAAGACCTGTTGGTTGCAGATGGGTTTTCACAATTAAACGGAATGCAGATGGATCCATTGAGAGATATAAAGCTCGACTGGTGGCTAAGAGATACACTCAGACTTATGGGGTGGATTATTCAGAAACCTTCTCCCCGGTAGCTAAGATCGATACAATTCAGGTTTTGTTTTCCATCGCAGCTAATTTGGATTGGCCACTCCTACAGTATGATGTAAAGAATGCATTTCTTCATGGCGAATTGAAGGAAGAAGAAGTGTATATGGAGCCACCGCCTGGATTTACAGAAGGGTTTCAGAAAAATGAAGTGTGCCGACTGTAAAAAACATTATATGGTCTAAAACAATCACCGAGAGTATGGTTTGGGAGGTTCACTCTAGCAATGAAGAAATTTGGCTACAAGCAGAGTCATTCGGACCAGACCTTGTTCATCAAACGGAATGAAGGGTTGATCACATGTCTCATTATTTATGTGGATGATATGATTTACTGACAATGATCCGGAAGAGATCACATTACTCTAGAACAATCTCTTTAAGGAGTTTGAGATGAAAAATCTAGGAAAATTGAAATAATTTCTGGGGATAGAGGTGTTGAGGTTAAAAAGGGGAATCTTCATCTCTCAAAGAAAGTATATCCTGGATCTCCTTGCTGAAACTGGGTTACTCGATTACAAACCAGCAGAAACACCGATTGTGTTAAATCGTGGTCTACAGATTGATTCTAAGGTGGAAGCAGTAGATCATGAGAGGTATCAACACTTGGTTGGGAAACTAATATATCTTTCATACACAAGGCCTGATATAGCCTATGCTGTTGGAGTGGTAAGCCAGTTTATGCACAGGCCACAGAAGGAGTACATGGAGGCAGCCTTGAGAATTGTACGGTACTTGAAGGGGTCACCGAACAAAGGGATTGTTTTCTTAAGCAACGGTCACTTGGAAGTGAAAGGATATACCGATGCTGATTGGACATGAAACCCAATTGATAGAAGATCCACTTCAGGTTACTTTACACTTGTAGGTGGAAATCTAGTAACTTGGAAAAGTAAGAAACAGAAAGTTGTGGCACTCTCCAGCGCAGAAGTAGAATTTCGAGGAATTTTAAAAGGGATTGCCGAGCCGATATGGATCAAGAAGTTGTTGACTGAGATTGGTTTTTCGCCACAGGGGGAGTGTCAGCTGATGTGCGACAACAAAGCAACAATCAGTATCTCTGAAAATCCAGTACAGCATGATCGGACAAAACACGTTGAAATTGATCGACATTTTATCAAAGAAAAGCTTGAGACAGGTGTCATTAGTCTTCCTTTTGTCCGATCAGAAGACCAGTTGGCAGACATCCTCACCAAGGCTATTACTGGATGAGTCTTCCATAAAGCACTGCGCAAGTTGGGTGTCGGTAATTCCACGACCCAACTTGAGGGGAGTGTTAGAAAGGAAAGAATAAATATGACAAGGGAAGATTGTGGAGAAGATTATGGAGGATGAATCAAAGATTACGGAGGATCAATCAAGGATTACCTAATCAATCAAGGATTACCTACCATTTATATACTAGTTTGGTTTCATTATAAAAGCATCGTATTGTAATACAAACGAATATGAAAACATATTGAATCTATTCATGACTTCTTTTTCCCTTGTTTTTGTTCAAACCTTCTAACACCTATCATTAAAACAAAAGAGAAAACACTAAGTACTACTGGAAGAAATAAAATACATCATGGGATCAATGGTAACATATATGGAACAGAATGCTAAAATGCTATATACACAATGCTAAAACTTTATACCCGAGATGCTAACATTATATATATAATGTTAAAATTAGAACAGAATGCTAAAAAGGTATAACCATAATGCTAAAACTCTATACCCAAATATGCTAAAATTAGAAAAAATGACATATCTGTTCAAACTATATGTTGAATCGAACGAAACAACATCACCAAAAGCAGCATAATTTCTCCTTGATAGAGCATCAGCCCAAAAAATGCGTGTCAATCTGTCATCTTTGCCAACACAATACTAAAAAAAAAAACCCAGCATGTGATTGTTGCCTTAAATGAAACTTATCCAATACCATTTGAGCATCAGCCCCATGAATGTATGCTCTCAAGTCACGAGCATAATTCTTGAAATCAACTCCGGTGCAACCTACATCAGAATAGCTCCCAATACCTTCCTTAAAAAGCCTATAACATCTCATTGCACCTATGTTTGTTCTAGCACAATTCAAAACAAAATTCTTGTGCACATCATCTAAATTTCTGTTCACCTTCATAAATCTTTTGAAATCATCTGAAACTAACGGGTGAGAATAATGTTCTTCAAACAATTTAACAGTGTATCCTTTCTCACAACAAAACCTGAACACAATACGATCCCTACAATTAGATCTCTTAGAGACTCTACGCTTCTTTGTTTTAACTGCATCACTTGAATCACCAACCTTAACTACTGCACTATTCTCACCCTCTCGACTACAGTAAACATATTTCCATATAATTGTACCATCTTTAGATTTCTTCTCTGATCCAAGACGAATGTCAAAACCATATGATTCTGCATAGATCCTATAAAATTTCACACCCTCATCCAGAGTTTTAAAACTTTGCTCAAGAGTTGGCTTCAATGCTCAATGTGGTATAAAATATTCTGTCATGCCAGGAGATATCTCTACAGTCATATTACTATGCTCACTTGAAACAGAAGACGCTGACATATTAAAATAAAAAAATTATAAACTGAATAAGGTAAAATAATAATACAATCACATCAAGAGATATTCAGACACACGAATTGAATTTTAGCATTAGCTATGTAACATTCTAGCATCGTTCAACATACATTTTGGCAACAAAGTATTCTAATGTTTGCATGGTGTGTGTAAAATTATATAGCCAAGTCACAACATGTTTTGTACAACATGTTTGAGAGAGTGCGATATAAAACCAGCATCTTATCATGCTAAAACATATGTCACGACATGCTAAAACAAATACATTAACATGCTAAAATATATTATATTACGTACTCAATAAACAGATCAAATTGATGCATCTGTATATTCTTGAACTAAACCCTAGCATTCCTAACAATTAGAAAACGAATGATACAACACAAAACTGAACAAAAACAGATCAAATCAATCAAAAATAAAAACGTAAATAAACAATCGTAATGAACTCTAATAGAACGAATTGTAGAATCAATATGATACAACGAATTCAAAATTAATCACCATTAAAACTGAATCAAACAATGCAAAATTAAAAACATACCTGGAGTCGCCATAGAATCAGAGATGTAGAAACTTCACGACAAATTGATTTTCAAAAATTACAAAAATAAAACGATCTTCACAAATCAAAAACTGTGATACAGTTTTTGATCTTCACTGCAAATTACGAATGAAGAAGATCGAAGATAAGATTTAAGAAAAGAATTTCGACTGAGATTGACTCCAAAAAAAGTGAAAGGATTAAGATGGAAACAAAAACAGAACAAAAGGTAAGAATTATTAAATTACTATATAACCCCTCCGTCCACAAAGTTGTCGAAAATTACAGCAATGCCACCGCCCCATCACTTAAATCTGTTTTAATCTAGGCCATCCAGATTTACTCAAACAAGGGTTAGGATTGGTTCCTAGTTCCCACATAGGGGGAGGGTTCTCATTTGATCATCTCTCTATAAATATATATATATATATATATATATATATATATATATATATATATATATATTTTATATCGTACTTCTTAATTCCTTGTATTTTGCGGAATCTTTGAAAAAATAAAGATCGATCATTCACTTGAAGATGCACACTCACAATTTAAGCGTGTTCGATTATGAGCTCATATGACTGAATTTATTTATTTTTATTTAAGAACATTTCTAGTTGAAGCATCATGTACTTCATTTCTTGTATTAATTTCAATTTGTTAAAGTCCTAACAATTTAGCGATTACCCCAAAATATAAATAATTTATTTTTTTCATGATACTGTATAAGTAAGACAATTCCCTTTTCGTCCTCATATAATTTTCTTCTTCAATTTAGGGACCGCGATAAGATTAGTAGAACTCATTTTTTTAAATTTGTCAAATAATAAACGATGTTGTATCAATTTGTTATGGCTTCGGATGTTGTTCTTATTTTCTTTTGTTTCCCTTTCCCAGTGTTTGTAATACTGTAGAAAGATACTTGGGAGTGTGCATCACTAATTAAATATTTGGGAAAAAGATGGAATCTTTATCATCATCTTCTATTTAATGACAAAATCTTTACTAAAATTAGTTATTCCGTAAAAAAATTATTACTAATTTTGAAAATTAATTTTTTTATTATTAAAATCAATCCACTAAGTAATATTTTATTATTAATTATGAATCATTTTAATAAAATCTTTACACGTATGCTTTGAAAATAAAAAATAATGTTGCATATTATAGTACTTCATGCTTTTATTTCGTAATTCGAACTTAATTTGAATTTCAAAATTAAATTTAAATAATCATTTTTCTCTTCTTTTTTTACTGGGTTTAATCTGAATGATCATTAATAACAAAATAAATATAGAAAATTATATGATTTACAATAGTTACATATTAATTTTATTTTGTTATGATAATTTTCATATTTTTTCATAATTATAAATTCTAACAAATAAAATTATACATATCGTGCATCGCACGGGAGATAATCTAGTTAAAATAAAACAGTAATGGCCCATGCCTTGATACCATACGATCCAGGTCGATCGGACTCCAACCTAATCCACAAAATGGTTAACTCAAGTTGCTAGAGAGACCATTGAGTCCATTCATATACTTATCATATTTTCATTCTTCCACCGATGTGGGACATTACATACTCAAGTAGAAGAAGGTTGTAATTCAAATTAGATCGAATATTGAACTATAATTAGATTTATGATTTAGTTTGAAATTATTGTTCATGGAAGAACAAATTATGATTGAAGATTATTGTTATTTGTCATTTCATATAGTGTTGATTTATTTTATTTGATGCAGTTTGATTTTAATGAAATTTTCTATTCATCATATTTTTTCATGTTATCTTATTTTTTTCGTAAATTTATTTATTTCAAGAATAAGAGACGATTATCATTTTTTAGAATTATTAAAATATATTTATATGTGTGAAAAAAAAATTCATTAACATGTCGGTCTCACGGGCTAGCCCGAAAATTGAAGAGTTAGGGTTAGGGCCAAGAATTTCCAGCCCAAATTTTTTTTAACCGAATGGGCCCGAATCGATTAAGCCCGAAACAGAATAGAATTGGCCCAAAACCGAATGGGTTGACCCGATTGACATTCCTACCTAGATAGCTTTCAATCGTCGAAAAAGCTACAATGAATTAGATTTTTTTTTACTCACACACCCGACCTGTGGTATTAAGAATATTTGAATCTGTGACCTTACTGCAAAGAATTGGATTTTTTTATTGCTTTGTAGTTAAGGTACATTATATTGGTAAATGTATGTAGTCTGACTTATTTTTGGAAAAATAATAATTATCCATTTATATATATAATTACGAATAAAACACTTAAAACATTTAATTAATCCATGAAGTATGTCAAATCAAATGGATCATTATACGGATCAGAATCTCTATTGTGGCGAAAATTGAGCACAATCTGTTATGGTTAGGAGTGTGCAAATGATTAGTTCGATGTAAAACTGAGCCAAACTAATAAAAACAAATTAAAAAAATCAAAAAAACTCGAACCAAACTAACCAAACTAATATATATAACCGAACCAAACCAAAGCATAATTATTTGGTTAGCGTGGTTTGGTTTTCAGTTTAATCGAATTTTCAATGATTAATTTTATTTTTTTGAAACAATTATATCTAAAGAAAATAATATACACTCAATAGATAATAAATGATATATTAAATAAGTAAATGTTTTAAAAATTCTAAAATTAGAAAATTGAAACTAAATATTAGAATTACTAATATTATTTAGGTATATAATAAATTTTAAATTTATTAATTTAGGTATAATTAATATTAGAATTATAAATCATAAATTATAAATATAGTGTATATATATATATATATTGGTTGGTTGGTTCAGTTTCAACCACAATATTTTTTACTTAAACAAAAATCGAACCAAATTATATTTTGATTTTAACATTAAAAAACAAACCAATTAAAATTAAAGAAAAAATGACCATACCAACCAAACCAAATAGCTCGGGTTGGTTCATTTTTTTTGTTTTGGTTTAGTTTTGCACATCCCTAGTTGTGGTACTAAACGACTCCGTATATAGGTAATTTCATTTCTTTTTTTTTCTTTCTTCAAAGAAAAGGTCAATCATTTTATTTTATTTTTCTTTAACTTCACAATGTTAGTACCATATTTTAGCACTAAGTGTTTTGGTTGTCATAATCTTTATGACAAATCAAGAATACAAATATTTTGATTTTTCAAGTATTGAAGAACATGTTCTGGACATAATACAAGAACATTCCGCTACCAATCTGATTGAAGACCGAATAATATACGGATCAAGTGTTATGCACATGATCATGTAAATGGTTGTCCAGAAGCTTCCAATGAGACATACCGAGCTGATTTCAAGAAGATAAAGATTCATATTGAAGACAGACGTCTCATAATAGAAGTTGTCTTATTCAGATTGAAGATTAAGATGTAAAAAGATGGGTTTTATTCAAGGAATGATTTAACTGTGGTTGTCCAAGACAAACACGTAAAATTTCATTGTTTGAGTTCGATTAAGATTAGGACAGTTGATTACCTTGTTCGAGCTATATTTTGTTACTATAAATAGTCTAGGAATCAGACTAGTTAGATGGTGGTTGTATTAGTTTTGTATACTAGAAGACTTGTATTTGTATACTTTTGATAATGTTTTTAATGATATGGACTGAATATGTATTGCAGTCATTGTGTGGATTTAATGATTATTATATTTATCTCCATGTTCCATATACTTGTATTGCAGATGATATGGTGTAAGTCAACACACGGTAAATATCATATTATTGTTTTCTTGCAATGTATTAAAAGGCTCACGGCTTAGATGGTCCTAAACCCACTATCAGTACACTGTAGAATAATCTGATAGTTAGTTCGTCTTAACTAATAGATTATTCTAGTTCACCAGCATGTGTGTTGAGGGGGATCATGATAGAATTATGTTCTCTATTCTGACCTTAAGTGAGAGAACAAAGATCCACAGAATTCGGGTTCTTAACCCATATATTATTGACAAACATATATATGTTATGTCGGCTATCTTGATTTATCAATGGGTGAGATTATTTGATAGGATCAACAATCTCGATATTTTGGACAGTGGCGTTTACATATATGATGAGTCGTGCATTATATATGGCAACCATGTTCTGGTACGCCAGGTTGATGATGTCCTCTTAAGGAAGCACAAAGTTCATGTGAAACCCTGCAGGTGGAATTTATTTCCTATATGATAAAGTTTATGCAGTACTACTCTGGGAATTGAGATGTTAATTAATTATAGTTGTCAGAAGCTTACATAATTAACTAATGGACATTATATCTTAAACATGGGAAATGGTTGAATTAAATGATAAAGCATATTCGTAAATATGTATTAAATTGGTAGGTTAGTATTATTTCTTTAGTGGAATAAAAATAAGATTTAATTTACTTAATTATATCCTAAGTTATAGGTATTAGAAATTAAATAAATTAGCAGGCCAATTTAATATTCTTCTAGATCCCTATTGCAACCCAATTAACACCTAAGTGGACTAAGAAATGGAACAAGTGGAGAGGCCCAAACCCATTAGGGTTTGGAGCATAATTTTCGTCCCCTCTTTATTAATTAGAAGGGAGGGGGGCATGAAATTAATACCATCAAAATCAATCACTCTCTTTGCTTACTTGATTCCCTAGGGTTTCCACACCGTTTAGTAGTCTGCAGCCCACCCTGTATCTAAACAAGGTCCGGAAATACAGTAGAAGATCAAGAAGTTGATTTGCTTGCTTGGAGTTGTACGAACATCATCTTGGAGGAGAGAGCATTGATTGTGTTCGTCTCCAACCATGAAATTAGACCTTTAATCTCATCTGCAACCTTACTATGCGATGTATGTGTTATATCGGTTCTTTTTTTTCGCTGCTTTAGAATTGATTTGCTTGCTTGCTAATTCAACATAAATAATAATTAGAATCACATATAAAATATGATTTACATATTATAGAATTAATGAACATCCGATTAGATCGTGTGGAGTACAATTCGAAAAAACCCCAACGGGTTGTCGTATACAAAAGTATTAATTAGAGAGTCTAAAAACTTCAAATTTTGAAGCAATAGTATATGGTTTTGTTACACTAGATTTGATCTTTTGATCATTGTATTTCTAGTCTATGTTTGAAATTCTTCTATACATATTTAAAGGAGTCTCGGGGGATATTTCTTGTGGGAACTAGAGGGAGTCTGGGGTGTGAGGAAATCTCACAAAAAAGTTCATCGAAAGAGGTTGTAGTGGGTAGGAAATGGGTCGAGTGATGAGAGATCTTCATGCAAGAGCCTTTATAACCATACAAATGAGTAGTGGATTATTTTTCACGGACTTGAGAAATCCCCTTAATGTAGATTGATTGATCGAGCATGGTTTTCATCCTTTTGTTCATTATTGCCTTAAGTTACAATAATCTGTATGTACATGTTATTCATAATGTTCACGAACATGATTATTCACATAATTTCAATTAGTACCGGAGCTAGTTATTTTTTGTAAAAACGTAAAGATTCCTGAAAGTACATAATTGTGTGAAGATTTTAGTTGTTTTAAGACATGAGTTCAATCAAGGAAAGAGGATCCACAGTCAGGCCACCATTTCTTGAAGACAACAATTATCTTTACTAGTAAAGCAATGATGATGACATTTCTTAGATCAATAGATGAGCTTGTATAGAAAAGTGTTACTTAAGGATGGACGAAACCAATTGTTGTCAAAGAAGAAAAATAAGTTGAGATTGAAGAAGAAGAGTGGACTGTCCCACAGAAAAACTGGTACAATGTTAATTCTAAAATTCTCAATGCCATATTCTCTGCAGTAGATATGGAAATCTTCAGCTTAATCTCAACTTGTGAGACTGCTAAAGGTACATGGGATATTCTAGAGACTATTTTTGAAGGAACCAACTCAGTTAGGCTATCAAGGCTTCAGAATCTTACTTCTAAGTTTGAAAATCTTAGAATGGAAGAAACTGAAAGCATTGGAGAATTCAATGCCAGATTAAAAAGCATCTCCAATGTGAGTTTTGCACTTAGAGAGCCTATGAATGATGAGAGACTTGTAAGAAAAGTTCTCAGATATCTTTCTAAGAACTTTTCTTACAAAGTTGCTGCAATTGAAGAAGCTAAGTATATAAAAAATATGAGACTTGATGAACTGATGAGGTCCCTAAGAACATCTGAGATGAATATGGAGAATAAAGATTGCAGTTCGAAGAAGAAAATAATAGCTCTAAAAGCTGATATATCAGAAGATGTACTTGAAAAAGTACAGAACAAGATTCATGTACTTGATTCAGAAACAATGAACTCCATGGTTCTGATTACTAAGAACTTTAGCAGGATGTTGGAAAGAGCCAATAAGCAATCCTCCAGAAAGTTCAACAATAGAAGGCAAGCCTCTGGGAATACATCACAAAAAAAGTTCTCCAACAGTGATCAAAATGAGTTCCAATAGATTAATCAAAGAAGAGGTATCCAGTGTAGAGAATGTGATAGATTTGGTCATATTCAAGCTGAATGTGCCAACACACTTAAGAAGAATAAGAAAAACTACAAATGCTCATCAGGAAAATGGTCCGTATTGGGTATTTTGTCACCTTTTTTATTCAGCACCCGGCTCAGATAATCAGCTACCAAGTTCTGTGCCCTACTCTTATCTTTTATCTCGACATCAAACTCCTGCAATAGCAGAATCTATCTAATTAGTCTCGGCTTCATCTCCTTCTTGGCCATCAAGTGCCTCAGTGCACCGTGATCAGTGTAGATAATGCTTTTGGCTCCCAAGAGGTAGGACTGAAACTTCTTGAATGCAAACACTACTGCCAATAGCTCATTTTCAGTAGTGGTGTAATTACAATGTGCCCCATTTAGAGTTTTGGAAGCATAGTAAATTACATAGCTTTCTTTTCCTCTTTTCTGACCTAGTAAAGCACCCATAGCATAGCCACTGGCATCACGCATTATCTCAAAAGGCATTCCCCAATCTGGTAGTTGGATAAATGGTGCTATGACCAGTTGCTCTTTCAGAACATTGAATGCATTTTTGCAATCTTCATCAAATTCAAACAAGATATCTTGCTGCAATAAGTGAGTAATAGGTTGGGTAATTTTTGCAAAATTTTTTATGAACCTCCGGTAGAATCCAGCGTGCCCCAGGAAGCCTCTCACTTGTTTTACTAAAGTGGGGTATGACAATTTCTCGATTATGTTCACTTTGGCTTTATCGACCTCAATGCCCCTCTCAGAAATCACATGGCCAAGTACAATGCCCTCGCTGACCATGAAATTGCATTTCTCATAATTCACCACCAGGAATTTGTCCACACACCGCTGCAACACCTTCTCCAGATTATCCAAGCATTGATCAAAGCAACTCCCATATACTGTGAAGTCATCTATGAACACCTCAATGCAGTTCTCGAGCAAATCAGAGAATATGCTCATCGTACATCGTTGAAACGTGCCAGGAGCATTGCAGAGGCCAAAGGGCATTCTGCGATAGGCAAAGGTACCGAATGGATACGTGAATGTTGTTTTCTCTTGGTCTTCTTGATTTACTGCAATCTGCATGTATCCAGAGTATCCATCCAAGAAATAAAAGAATTTGTTTCCTGTGAGCCTCTTCAGTATCTGGTCAATAAATGGAAGTGGGATATGATCCTTCCGTGTGACCGTGTTTAGCTTTCAGTAATCATACAAACTCTCTAGCCAGTTTCCAGTCGTGTGGGCACAAGCTCTCCCTTCTCATTTTTTATGATTTGAATGCCCGACTTCTTAGACACAACATGGATTGGACTAACCCACTTGCTGTCTGAAATAGGGTATATAATGCCCTGCTCCAATAGCTTAATTATCTTCTTTAGCACAACATCCTTCATCATTGGATTGAGCTTTTTTTGTGGATCATGAACGAGCTTTGCATCATCTTCCAACAAGATCTTGTGCATGCAAACCGCTGGGCTAATGCCCTTTATATCTGTCAACTGTTGGTTTTATATACTAGAAGACCTGCCTTTTGTATACATTATTGATGATATTTTTATGATGATATAGAATGAATACAATTGCAGTCACTGTTTGCATTTAAATTGTTATGTTTATATGCATGTTCACTATACTTACATTGTAGATGATATGGTGTAGGTAAACACATGGTTAGATCATATCATCGGTTCCTTATGATGTATTAAAGAGCTCACAGCTTAGATGACCCTAAACCCACCATCGGTACACCGTAGAATAATCCGATAGTTGGTTTATCTAGACTAGCTGATTATTCTAGTACACGGGTAAGTGTATTCATGAGGATCTACTTAGGATTCTATTCTCTATTCTGACCTTAAATGAGAGAATAAGAATCCACAGAGTTCAGGTTCTTAACTCCTATATATTGGTGGACATATACGTGTAGTGTTTGCAGCTTTGATTTATCAAAGGGTGAGATTCTTTCATAGAGTCAATAATCTCGATATCTTGGGTTATAAAATCTACACATATGATGGGTCGTGCAATGTGTAGGGGCACCGTGTCCTGGTGCGCCAGGTTGATGGTGTCCTCTTAAGGAAACACAAGTTCATGTTGAAACCCTACAGGTGGAATTTATTTCGTATATGAGTAAAGCTTGTGTGGAACTACTCAAGGATAAGATATTAATTAATTATAACTGTCAGAAGCTTACATAATTAATTAATGGGCATTATATCTTAAACACGGGGAATGGCTGGACTAAAGGAAAAAGCATATTCAGAAATATGTATTAAATTGGTAGGTCAGTATTACTTCTTTAGTGGAATAAAAGTAATACTTAATTTATTTAATAATATCCTAAGTTTATTGGATATTGGAAATTAAATAAATTAGCACGTCAATTTAATATTCTTCTAGATCCCTGTTGTAGCCCAATATGACTTTAATGGACTGAAGATGGAAAAGGAGATTGAGGCCCAAACCCAGTAGGGTTGGGACCCAGTATTTTCACCCACCCCCTTATAAATAAGGAGGTGGGGTGATCGAAAATTATAACTTAAAAAATCAACTTCTCTGTGTTTTCTTTATCTCTACAGTATCCATACCTATCTAGTAGATTTCAGCGCACCCTGAATCTAGATTCACTCCGGGAATATAATAGAAGATCAAGGAGTGGAATATCACAGTGGGGCACCGTTTTTCATCATACACAACAGCAAGATTAGACCATTAATCTTGTCTTCAACCCGTCATTTAATTTGTAAGTCGTTTTTCAGTATTCTATGTTTCCGCTTTTAGTAGAATCAAAGTGGGTTTTGGCACTGTTCTAGATTTAATCCTAGGATTAATTCCAAATATATGTATAAATTTGATAAAGTATTTATGTTGCTTAAATTTTCAGATTTATATGTTGATGTATTTCGAATGGTGGTGTTCAAAACTTGGATGAATTTTTGATGTAGTTCAAAAATTCTAATTTTGAGGTTTAATGTAATTTTTTATTATATTAAAATTGGATTTGGAATAGATTTTTGATGAGGTCAAAATTTTTAGATTTATTTTAATAGGTATTTGAAAATTATAGGATCAAAATTTTCAAAATTTTGATGTTTAAAATTCCCTAATTTTGCCTATGTAATTTTCGATCTCTATCAAATTAATTTGGATAAGTTTTTGATGAAAATCAAATTTCCAGATTTATTTGGTAGGGGTTTTCGAAAATTAGGTGTAATAAAATTAGATTTGGTATTTTTGATGTGTATCTTAAAGTTACCTATGTCTAATCTAGATATTGAAAATAGAATATTAGATTTAGGAGAATTTGAAGTGGATCAAATTTCCAGATTTAATCTTCTTGTGATTTTTGACATCTACTAAGATTAGAATTAGATAAGGTAATTTTTGATATATATCAATAGTTACCTAATTCTAATCCAAAAAGATTTGAAAATAGAATTTAAATTTAGAAAGAGTTTGAAGTGGATCAAATTTCCAGATTTTTATTCTAGGTATTTTCAAAAATCAAGTAGATAAGAATTGGAAAAGTAATTTTTGGTATATATCATAAATTACTTAATTCTAATCTAGATAGAGTTGAAAATAAGATTTAAATTTGGATGGAATTTGAAGTGGATCAAATTTCAAATTTTATCTTTGTAATTTTCGATCCCAGCCTATCCAAATATTTGGGATAGATTTTTGTTCTATATCAAGATTTTCAAATATCAATTAATTAGGGTTTATCCAAAAATTAAGAAATAAATTTGGTGGATAATTTTAACAAATTTTCAGATTTATTCTTAACAATTTTCGAGATTTATCAAGATTAAATTTGGTGGATAATTATTTTAATTTTCAAATTATATCTTGTATGGTATTTTCAAAATTTTAATTTAATTAAAAGATAATTTCAAAAATAATGTCATGTGTGGATATCATATATTATTTTATGCTAATCATGTAATTATGATTGTTGGATTTGTAGACTGACTTATTTACAGGGTTATCGACTATCATGGCTCCTTGATTATGTGATGTATGTTTTAATTTTATGTTGAATGTATGATGGGTCGTATGTCGGTTTGGCTACGTGATTTTAATCCATGAGAAAATCCATGGATTAGGTCTAGGTTTTATTTTATGTTGTTTCAATGTAATAGAAATAAAGCTGTTAGACCAAGTTTTTGAGTTGTAATTTTATTCTAGATATATTAGATTTTTCCTTTAAGAAATAGATATTTTATATTGAATAAAGTTTAAAGATCAACTCAAAGGAGGAGAGTAGTACAGCTCAAGAAAGGAAGTATCACTAATTCACGTCCCGAAACCCTAATTGGAGCTAGGTTTTCGGTGAGGCGCAGTGATGGGGGCGGCGGCCATGCTCGAGTTTCCGGAGCTGACTTTCCAATTTTATCTCATTCAGCAACATGAGATATAAGCCATGATAGTTGGTTTTTATTATTATTGCTTATTATGTTGTTTGAAGCATTCAATGGTGTTTTATCATTTTATGTGATGTTTGCATGTTTTACAATGGGATAAAATGAAACCTCAACCTTAAATAACTAAGTGGGAGAGATTCATACCAAAGTATGTAGAAATCTCAAACGATCTCCATTAATTTGGTTTAATTGAGATGTGATTGACATGCAAGTTGACAATAGGTCTTGTTCCATAACGGATGTGTCATATCACTGTTATCTCTAGAAATTAAACTTCTTAATCAAGATAGCTGTAGAACACTACTAGAACAAACTGACTCCTCCAACTGGAGCAAGGAGTTCGAAATAGTGGACTTGGTGCTAAGATGATGGTGTTCACACTTAGGTGTAATTTACTAATAAACGTCCATACTGACGTGGCTTATTAATTGGAAGATTACACGAATGTGGTTATTTCCGACTATTAATTTACTTGTCATAAGGAAATTTGACTGGAGGTAAATTAAAGGTGGTTTTACCTGTTTAAGAATGAATTTTATAAACGTCCATACTAACGTGGCTTATAGAAAATATTTTTAAAATGTCAGTGGATTACATATAATTTTTTGAGGTATACGATTATATGTGAGTATCCTAAAGTTTGTGACTGTACTACATGTTTACTTTTCAGTTAATCTATATCATCATGGTACTCTCCAACTTGTCCTCTATTCTCAAAGAAAACAAGTTAATCGGTGAAAATTACAATGACTGGTTTTGAAACCTTAACCTTGTTCTCACTGCAGAAGGACACAAATTCATACTTGAAGAGGAATGTCCTCAGAAGCCAGATGAGAATTCTGCCGAAGAGCAAAGGTTGGCCTATGCTAAGTGGGTCAAGTCTGATGAGATTACACGCTGTTACATTTTGGCTTCTAAAGAAAGAACGCGCCAAAGAAAGCTACAGAGGAGGCGTCTAAGGTGAAGAAGTTCAAGACTAAGATTCCTTCCAAGGAATTTAAGTCAAAGACAAAGTGTTTCAAGTGCGGTCAGCCAGGTCACTGGAAGGCGGAGTGTCCTAACAAGAAAAAGAAGAAGGGTACATCTCAATCTCTCATCATTGAAACGTATTTAGCTACTTGTTCTACTCAGTCATGGGTAGTAGATACTGGAGCTACTGATCATGTTTGCATGTCTTTACAGGGGTTCCTAGCAAAAAGACAGCTGAGTGATGGAGAGATTTTAGTCTACATGGGCAATGCTACGAAAGTGGCGGCAGTTGCAGTGGGAGACGTCACCTTATCTTTTAGTAGTGATAGGATTTTAGTTTTAAAGGATTGTCTTTATGTGTCTGGTTTTAGGCGAAACTTGATTTCAGTTTCTAAACTTTTTATGGATGGATATTATGTTTCTTTTGATAACAAGGTTGTTATCTTTAGTGGTAAATGTTTTATCTGTTCTGCCACATTGGATGGACATCTTTATTTACTTAATCTTATGCAAAACACTACGCAAATGCATTTATTGAATACATCGATCATAAACCCTAACAAACAAAAAAAACCTTCGAAAATGAATCAAACCTATCTTTGGTATCTTAGGCTCAGCCACATTAACCTTAAACAGATACAAAGACTAGTAAACGACGGGCCATTATCTTCATTGGTCCTAGAATTGTTCCTTTTATGTGAATCCTGTTTGGAAGGTAAAATGACCAAGCAACCCTTTAAGGATAAAGGGAATAGATCTAAAGAGATATTAGATTTGATTCACTCTGACTTATGTGGCCCTATGTCAGTTCAGGCTCGAGGAGGGTATGAGCATTTCATCATGTTCACTGATGATTACTCAAGATATGGATACATATAATTGTTACGCCGCAAGTCAGAATCCTTTGAGACTTTTAAAGTATTCAGAGCGGAAGTGGAAAAACATACAGGTAAAAGTATCAAATCACTACGGTCTGATCGTGGTGGTGAGTACTTCTCAAATGAATTTAGGGACTACTTAGTAGAGAATGGGATTACATCCCAGTTGACTGCGCCAGGAACGCCACAACAGAACGGCGTGGTTGAGAGAAGGAACAGAACATTGTTAGAGATGGTTAGATCGATGATAAGCTATTCAGATCTGCCTATTTCGTTCTAGGGATGTGCCTTGGAAACGGCAGCCTATATTCTTAACGTGGTTCCATCAAAATCAGTCTCATCTATAACCACAGAACTTTGGACTGGAAGAAAGCCCAGTCTTGGACATTTTCGGATTTGGGGTAGTCCAGCACATGTGTTGGATAAGGAAGCTGATAAGCTGGCACCACATACGGATGTTAGACTGTTTGTTGGATATCCAAAGGAATGAAAAGTGGTTTATTTTATAGTCCTAAGGATTAGAAGATCATTGTGAGTAGCAATGCGCGATTCATAGATGAAGACTATGTAATAAATCACAAGCCAAGAAGTGAGATAGTACTTGAGGAGCTTCGAGGGGAAAATTCAAATCTGACACTAACAGTACAAGAAGAGGAACCACAAATTACTATACAACGTGTCACAGAAGTACGGAAACTGCCTCGTCATAGTGGGAGGGTTGTACGGCAACCTGACAGATTCATTAGTTTAGGTGAATCTTCGGATTTCTCTGAAGGACTAAATGAATTGGATCCCAGGACCTACGACGAAGCGATCCAAGACAAAGATGCAGATTCTTGGAAAATTGAAATGAAGTTTGAGATTGGATCTATGGATCACAATCAAGTCTGGGAGCTTGTAGAACCACAAGATGAGGTAAAACCCATTGGCTGTAAGTGGGCCTATAAGCGCAAGAGAGGACCTAACGGGAAGGTTGAAACATTCAAGGCAAGATTGGTGGTGAAAGGGTACACTCAGAAAGAAGGAATCGATTATAAGGAAACCTTTTCACCGGTAGCCATGCTTAAGTCAATATGGATTCTCTTGTTAATTGCCGCTCATTTGGATTATGAGATTTGGCAGATGGATGTTAAGACAGCTTTCCTGAATGGAAGTTGTTGATACCGTTTTGAAGTGTATCATAGATTTATGAATATTTGTTTATATTGTATATTTGGAGTTTTTGTCTTTCTTTCAGGATTAAATCTGTTGAGAAGAAATAGGAGCATGTGGGATTTGACCAAGTCCAACGATCTGCTGAAGCCACGGTTGTTCCGGAAGTTGCGCCAGAAGCCACGGTTGTTCCGGAAGTTGCGCCGGAAATATAGGAGTGCAGTTCGTGGAGATCAAGGCTTAGTGGATCGGTTGCTTTGAGTAGGGATCAAGCAACGAGCTGTGTATATATAGGGATCAGATAGTTAGTGTTAGATACGAGTTTTTTATATAGCTTTTCAGATATTGTAAAGTTTTGAGTTCTCGTATTTATCCGTTTCTACTAGATATAGTTAAGACAACTTTAGTCCCAACCTCCTGTGAAGGAAGAGATAAAGTGTCTTAATATTTAGTGAGAGTTTATCTGGTAGTGTTTTTGTAATTCACATATTTTATATAGTGAAGATTTCGCCCTGAGGCACTTCGCAAGATTATAGAAATATAATCTTGTGAAAATTCCAATCCATTGTTTCTGTTTTAAATTTCCACTGCGTATGCAAAGTTGTCTCAACTTTATACACAACTTTGTACACAACTCTTTCAGAACCGAGAGTTCGGTTTCTTCAATTGGTATCAGAGCAGACACTTGATACACTAAGTGGTGATCCTGTTTTCGTAAGCACAATGGATTGCACGAACCCGCTGTTCAACAAACCTTCCGTTCTAGATGGCATGAACTATTCCTTTTGGAAAGTTCGGATGAGATCATGCATCAAGTCGATTGATGCAAGAGCATGGAATGCAGTTCAAAAAGGATGGACACACCCCAAGACCGTGGATGCTGAAGGAGATACATGTCATACACCATAGTCAGAATGGACCAGAGAACAAAATGAAGAAGCCACCTTTAATGACAAGGCGCTCAACGCGATTCAATCCTCCCTAGATGTTCAGATGTTCAAACTTATAAGAAATTGTGAGACGGCTAAGGAAGCTTGGGATATACTCCAGCAGCATTGCGAATGTGATGTTGGAATTAAAGAATCAAGGCATCGGATTCTCACCACAAAGTTCGAAAACATGAAGATGGAGGATGATGAGTCCGTAGGAGACTACTGCAACAAACTACTGGAGATTGCCAATGAGTGCAATGATTTGGGTGATCCAATTACTAATAAGAGGTTAGTTTCAAAAACTTTGAGGACTCTAACTTCTTGTTTTGACATGAAAGTGGTTGCAATTGATACTGCTACAACTACTGGAGCTCTGGATTTCACCAAACTGATGAATGATCTGAAGACATTCGAGATGGAACTAAATGAAAAGGGTGGACAGAAGAAGAAGAGAATCGCATTGACTGTCGGGACAACTTCAAAGACAACTTTGGCCTACGTTGAAGAAGAATATGAAGATCTTGAAGAAATCACTGAGAAGGATCCAGATTATACTCTTCTCACCCGAAGAGTTAATTCTCTCATTCGAGCCAACAAAGGAAAACAACAAGTGGGAGGTAGAGAACAACGAAAGCCTCGAAATGATGCCTCTAGATCTTTGGTTCTTTATGACAGGCTTATCTTACCAGGAAAGGAACCAAAAATCATTAGGCGTGCTGCATCTGATCACTTTCGACCTAAGGAAGTGACGGACTTCTCTACAGTTCAATGCTATGAATGCAAGGGCTTCGGACACTTTGCCAACGAGTGTCCCAACACATTTTGTAAACTGGGAAAGCATGTCAACTTTCTACCCCTTAGCGATAGTGAGCTTGACACCTCAGGAATTTATGTAGAGGAGATTCCTAATGATCCATCAACTGAGCAGGCAGCCTTAACTGCAGTATGTGTTGAAGAGGACAAGTCAAACTACACCGAAGTTGAGATAACTTCAGATAGGTATGATGAGTCCTACTATAACACTCTTTTTTGTTTCAACACTGTTGTGTCCACTGCAGAAAATGAGGAAGAAGTTACGGAAGAGAAAACTCTGGAGTTACTGATAAAGATGCAGGAACTTTATAAGGAACTGTACGTCAAATGGTCCAAACAGTGCAAAGTGGTGGATTCACTAACTGAGGAAGTTTCTGTGCAAAAGGCCTCACTACAAAAACTGGAAGTCATGCTGACAAAGAAGGATGCTGAGTTGGACAACATGAGAATTAAACTCAATCGTGCTGATGAAACCTTTAAAATACTCAACACGGGAACCTCAAAACTAGATGAAGTTCTGTCTCAAACTCAGATAACTTCACATGGCCTTGGGTATGATTCGAGTGCAAGACCAGCCTTCACTCAGATTTTGTCTACTCATGGCAAACCATTTGTGAAAGTCAAGGAAGTTCCCACAACTTCGACAGCAAAGAAAAAACGTAGGAGGTACATTTGTCACTTCTGTTTTCTTCCTGGACACATTAAGCCCTTCTGTCATAAGTTTTTGCAGGAACACCATAAGGAGATGCATCTGAAGAACCAAGCATCAAATCCTATTCTCTCAAACAAAAGTAACAAGTCCAAGAAACTGGTATGGAGACCCAAAGTTACACCAACAGTTACCTGCCAAGTGGTCTTTACTGCATCGTCAGATAATGACTTGACCATATGGTACTTTGATAGTGGATGTTCACGTCACATGACAGGCTCCAGATGTTATCTATCAAACTATCAAAGAATCAATGGCAGTGAAGTAACTTTTGGATGAGGGTCAAATGGCATGATTGTTGGACGAGGAACCTTGGACAGTCCTGGACTCCCAAAGCTGGCCAATGTATCACATGTTAAAGGGCTGACTGCAAATCTCATTAGCATTAGTCAACTATGTGATGACAACTTCAGTGTCATCTTTGATAAAGAAAGGTGCACTGTGATGGACAGCAACGGAAATCATGTGATCTCAGAGGTAAGGTCTTCCAATAATATTTATGAGACTAGCAAAAACAGTTGTCTAAGTGCGCAGGTAAATGAAGTGCAACTTTGGCACCAAAAATTGGGACACACCAACTTCTGCAATATGAAGAATCTTCAAAGACTAAATGTTGTTCTAGGAGTTCCCAAGTTGAACATTTCAAGTCCTAGCCTTTGTGGAGATTGTCAAAAAGGAAAACAAGTCAAAGCGTCGCACCCAGTTGTGACAACTTCTGAGAGACCTTTCACAACTCAAAGCTGCTTCGAACTACTTCATATAGATCTTATGGGACCAACTGAAGTTGAAAGTCTTGGAGGTAAATGGTATTCCTTTGTGATTGTAGATGATCTATCTAGATATACTTGGGTAAATTTTTTAAGTAACAAGGGTGAAACATATAATTCCTTCTTGGAGTTGTATGCCACGATCAAAAATTTTTACCATGCTCGTGTCAAGAGACTAAGATCAGATCATGGGAGGGAGTTTGAGAATATTCAACTCCTCAACTTTTGCACGAAGGAAGGAATTCATCACGAGTACTCATCTCCAAAGACACCCCAGCAAAACGGTGTGGCCGAGCGAAAGAATAGAACCCTACAAGAGATGGCCACGGTGATGCTGCATTCAAAGAAGTTGGCTAAACGGTTTTGGGCTGAAGCTTTAAACACTGCATGTCATGTAAGCAACCGAGTGAACTTAAGAACCGGAACCACCATGACGTCATATGAGATTCTTAATGGTAAAAAACCCAATCTTAAATATCTGCATGTTTTTTGTTGTGTTTGTTAAGGCAGATAGATGTTAAGGCAGCTTTTCTCAATGGGATCTTGGAAGATGAGGCATATGTGGAAAAACCCAAAGGATTCGAAGATCCTTCAAAGCCTGATTATGTGTACAAACTACACAAAGCTTCATATGGACTAAAGCAAGCTCATAAAGCTTGGTATAGTCGTTTGACCGAATTTTTGCTTAATTTTGGTTTTTACAGGGGACATGCGGATAGGACACTTTTTCTCAAAAAGGAAAACAACTTTCTAACCATAGCTCAAATTTATGTCGATGACATAGTGTTTGGGTCAACGAGTGAGAAAGCCTTGAAGGAATTTGTGGAAGCCATGTCAACCTCCTTCGAGATGAGCATGGTTGGGGAACTTTGCAACTTCCTCGGCCTTCAAGTCAAGCAAAAAGAAAATGGATTTTTCATCTCACAGACGAAATATGTAAAGAACCTTGTGAAGAAGTTTGGTCTAGAAAGTGCAAAACATATGAGAACCCCCATGAGCACAATGGAGAAACTGTCGAAGGATGCAGTTGGGCCTGAAGTTGACCCAACATTGTACAGATCGATGATCGGAAGTCTTCTGTATCTGACTGCAAGCAGGCCAGATATAATGTACAGTGTTTGTGCATGTGCTCAATTCCAATCCTGTCCAAAGAAAGAGCACCTGAAAGCTGTCAAGAGGATCATTCGATATGTTGCTGGCACTTGTGAACTGGGACTTTGGTTCACAAAGGACACAACTTCAGATCTTATGGGATACAGTGATGCTGACTGGGCTGGAGAAACTGATGATCGAAGAAGCACAAGTGGAGGATGCTGTTACCTAGGCAACAATCTCATCTCCTAGCACAGCAAAAAGAAAAATTGCATTTCGTTGTCCACAGCTGAGTCGGAGTATGTAGCAGCTGGAAGTTGTGCAACACAACTGATTTGGTTAAAGTCAATGTTAGATAACTATGGGTTGGAGAGCAATTCCCTAGTGATGCTTTGCGACAATACAAGCGCAATCAACCTTGCAAAGAACTCTGTTCACCACTCAAAGTCCAAACACATCCACTTAAGGTATCACTTTATTAGAGATTTAGTCGAAAAGAAGTTGTTAAAGTTGGAGTACATTAGTACAGATTCTCAACTGGCTGATATTTTCACAAAAGCTCTTAGCTATGAGAGATTCTCATCTTTGAGAAAATCTCTTGGCTTATGTTCTATATGAGTTCAAAAGTTAAACCAACTGTTGTCACAACTTTTGATATATCATAGTTGACTGTGAAGTTGATCAGATTCGAGGATGTAAAAGCCTGTAAAAGGTGAAATCATGATTGTTCTTAAAAACCATATAACTGGGTCAAAGACCTCTGATAAGTGGCTTTTATGAGATTCTCTTGGTTATACATCTATTCACCATCTGCTCTCTTCTTGAAGAATCTTCTATGATGTGTCAAAAGTGTTCTAAATATTCCATCATCTATGACAACAGTTGTTAATAAAAAAAAATTTGAAAGTCAGTTGAGTGAATCCGGAAGTGTATCTTACCCTATCTTTAATTTCATCTTTGACTATATCTTTAATTTATTGATCCCTATTTTTGTGGCGGGATAAATCTGTTTGTTAGACTACTCATTTAAAATTCCCGTCTTTATTCTAAGTCTGTTGCTCCACTATTCACATAACCCTTATTTCTCTTCTCATCTTTCACTCTTTCAACCATTCATCTTCCAAGAAGCTATCGCTCTCTCTCTCTCTCTCTCAAATCCTCTCCAAAATGACGCCGGATAAAATGAAGCAATTGGAGGAATTTATGGCAGATCCCGAAGCTTCCGCTTACCTCCGCCACCTCTCGACGTTTCCACCGTAGCCGTCTCCTCCCCGCTCCTTCACACCTAATCCTTTTCGTCTACTTTCACCAGACACCACCCCTCTTCTCCGACCTAGCATTTTACTTTCGTCTTCTCGAGGAAATGCACCAATGGAGATCTCTTTAGAGGTAGAAAGCTCGGAGATTCAGTCTCAGCCGCTTCCTCTCCCGGCACCGACCTCAATGTCGTCCTCTGTTTGACACAGACGGCCGAGCAGGCAATTATCATCGCTCCGAGCAGCATAGTGATGCCGTCGTTCGATTTTCCAGAGCTCGACACTCCAATTTTGGCCGAAGACCAAGAGGACCCAGCTCATCCGTCTGAGGAAGCCGCTCAACAAGGTGGTAGCCCTATTGTCGTTTCATTCTTCCCTGCCGAGGTGGAACCACAGCCGGAGGTAATGCCTTCGCCGACCCCTTCTCCTCCATTGAAGAAACCCTCTAAAACTCCTAGGGTTCCTCTCTCTCGTCATTCAAAGCGTATATCTCAAACAAGTAGTCCCTCTCAAGCTCCCGAAGAACCCATCCACATCGACAGTGATGCCGAGGGTAAGGATCAATTGGGTGCTTCCTCCAATGAGTCTGCTGAGAAATCGATCTCTCACCAACCCTCAGAAGCTGATGAGGATGAAGAGCTTGAAGAGGAGGTTGTTGTCTCTCGAAAAGGGAAGAGAAAAATGCTTTCCTCTTCGCCGATGAAGTCGAAGGGCAAGTCAGTCAAAAAGGTCAAACGGGAAGCTTCTCCTACCGAGGCTGACTCCGACTCCGAGCTTGAGGTAATTAAGGCTTTGAATGAATGTTTTTACAATGAGGCTGCTAAGAAGAATTGGGATAGCTTTAGGAAAAGGGAGTTCATTCATGATAGGGCAGTTGATTTGAAGGATTTTACACAATATAATTTGGTTGATTTTCTGCATAAAAGGAAAGTTTTTAGAAGTGTTACTTATGTGAAACCCTATGTTGCTGAGATTGTAAAGCAGTTTTATTCAAATCTGCTTGTTGATTTTGCTAACCCCTCCTCTAAGATGTTTGGGAAAGTCTATGTCCGTGGGAAAATTTACTCTTTCACTCATTCTCGCATTAACAAATTTTTAGCCGCTCCAAATGTTGTTGAATTTGATGTTGAGACTGATGAGGAGCTAGAAGTTGAGATGGAGAATTTGCTTACGGATGGCCGTGCAGATGTGTGGACAGTGAACAGAAGGCCTAACCGTATTACTTTGGTTCTTACTTCTCTTTTTGCAACTTTGCACAAGATTTCTGTGTCAAATTGGATTCCTACATCCAATACAACAGTTGTGCCATTTTAGCATGTGTGCCTACTCTACAAAGTCTTCAAGGAAGAAAAATTCAACTTAGGCACTCACATTTTTAATGTTATTGCTGAAATTGCTGTGGCAAAGTCTACCAAAAAGTTGATCGTACCTTCTCTCATCTATAGCATGCTTATTGAGCAAGGGTTGAAGCCGAAAAAGAAAGATGTTCTCACATCCAAGCTCCCTCTCCAAACTATACAACCTGCATTCTTGAGAGAGAAGAGGCACAAAGATCTCCCGTGGATTGATGTCTCAATTGAAGAGGATCCCTCAGTCGAGTTAATGTGTTCTCTACCTGTCTTTGTTTTACAGGAGCAAATCGCCTTCTTCTCCTCGCAGATTGCTCTTCTTGAAGGGCAACGAAGGATATTTCAACGACTCCTTTCTTCCCAAAAAGGGGGAGAAGGTCCCAGCCGTCGTCACGGACCAAGTGATGAGGAAGATGAAGATGAGGAGTGAGGGGGAGAAGCATGAAGAAGAAAAAGACTGCAGTGTGTTGCAGTATTTTGTTGATGTTGATTGGATGAAACAAACAAACAACTATTTTATTTGTTGCAGTACAACTTTCTGAACAACTTTTATTTTCTGCCTAACTCTTATATATTTTGGATTGCATGCAGATATGTATGCATTTGCTGTGAATATATTATGATTATGGTTATTTTATGTGTTGTGATGATATTGTGTAGATTCTGTTTTTATTATAGTCTTGGTGACAGGGGGAGTAACTGTTTAGCTAACTTTTCTTTAAACTTTTCATGATTGTTGTGATTTGATTATGTTGCTTCAGGGGGAGTAATTGTAACTCTTGGTTTTTGTTTGGTTTTGGGAAGAAAGCCAAAAAAGGGGGAGATTGTTGATACCGTTTTGAAGTGTATCATAGATTTAGGAATATTTGTTTATATTGTATATTTGGAGTTTTGTCTTTCTTGCAGGATTAAATCTGTTGAGAAGAAATAGGAGCATGTGGGATTTGACCAAGTCCAACGATCTGCTGAAGCCACGGTTGTTCCGGAAGTTGCGCCAGAAATATAGAAGTGCAGTTCGTGGAGATCAAGGCTTAGTGGATCGGTTGCTTTGAGTAGGGATCAAGCAACGAGCTGTGTATATATAGGGATCAGATAGTTAGTGTTAGATACGAGTTTTTTATATAGCTTTTCAGATATTGTAAAGTTTTGAGTTCTCATATTTATCCGTTTCTACTAGATATAGTTAAGACAACTTTAGTCCCAACCTCTTGTGAAGGAAGAGATAAAGTGTCTTAATATTTAGTAAGAGTTTATCTGGTAGTGTTTTTGTAATTCACATATTTTATATAGTGAAGATTTCGCCCTGAGGCACTTCGCAAGATTATAGAAATATAATCTTGTGAAAATTCCAATCCATTGTTTCTGTTTTAAATTTCCGCTGCGTATGCAAAGTTGTCTTAACTTTATACACAACTTTGTACACAACTCTTTCAGAACCGAGAGTTCGGTTTCTTCAGAAGTCTTAAGGAAAACATCCACATGAAGCAACCAGAGGGTTTCATTGCTAAAGGCCAAGAGCACTTAGTGTGCAAACTTAAGAGATCCATTTATGGACTTAAGCAGGCATCCAGGTCTTGGAACATCCATTTTGACGAGGTTATCCAGTCATATAGATTCGTGCAATGTCCGGATAAGAGTTGTGTGTACAAGAAGAGTGACAGAAACGTGGTGGTTTTCCTCGTGCTATATGTTGATGATATCTTACTTATTGAATAAGAAAGTATTATCTAACATAAGGGTGTGGTTGTCCAAGCAGTTCGATATGAAAAATCTGGGAGAAGCCGGACACGTTCTTGGTATCAAGATAATTCGAGATCGCCAGAAAAGGATATTGTGCTTATCCCATGCGACATATATCGACACAGTGCTAGCTAGGTTCAACATGAAGGATTCCAAGAAAGGTTTCATACCTTTCAGGTATAAAATTCATCTATCTAAGGAGATGTGTCCCCACACGCAGGCTTAGATAGATGAGATGAAGGGCGTTCCATATGCTTTGGCTGTGGGAAGCCTTATGTATGCTATGTTATGCACTAGACCAGATATATGCTATGCAATTGGCATGGTAAGAAGATATCAGTCTAACCCTGGACAAGGCCACTGGACTGCGGTTAAGAATATTCTCAAGTACCTGAAAAGGACTCGAGATTTGGTATACCACTCTGATAGTCTAGTACCTTTGGGTTACACGGACTCAGATTTTCAATCTGATAAAAATCAGAGTAAATCTACCTCAGGCTATGTGTTAACATTGGGAGGCGGAGCCATTGCATGGAGGAGCATAAAGCAGAAATGCATTGCGGATTCCACCATGGAGGCCGAATATGTAGCTGCCTCTGAGGCTGCAAAAGAGGTCGTCTGGCTCAAAAGCTTCTTGTTGGACTTGAGCGTAGTTCCTGATTTGCCTAAGAGTATCACGGTGTATTGTGATAACTCGGGTGCAGTGGCAAATTCGAAGGAACCCAGAGCCCATAAGGCAAGTAAACACATAGAGAGAAAGTACCATCTTATTCGAGAAATCATTAAGAGAGGAGATGTTGCAGTGGTCAAGATTGCATTGGAGGATAATTTGGCTGATCCATTCATGAAGAGCCTTCGAGCTAAGACCTTCTATGGTCACGTGGAGAAAATAGGAGTGAGATGCATACCCAGAATGGCCATTTGAGATTTTAGTTAGAGTTGGAGAGTTTGCCAGTTTGTTTTATATTTGAAATACATGCTTCAAGTATAAGTGGGAGATTGTTAGTTTTGTATACTAGAAGACATGTTTTTTGTATACATTATTGATGATGTTTTTATGATGATATAGAATGAATACAATTGCAGTCACTGTTTGCATTTAAATTATTATGTTTACATGCATGTTCACTATACTTACATTGTAGATGATATGGTATGGATAAACACATGGTTAGATCATATCATCGGTTCCTTGTGATGTATTAAAGAGCTCATGGCTTAGATGGCCCTGAACCCGCCATCGATACACCATAGAATAATCCGATAGTTGGCTTATCTAGACTAGCTGATTATTCTAGTACACGGACAAGTGTATTGAGGAGGATCTACTTAGGATTCTATTCTCTATTATGACCTTAAATGAGAGAATAAGAATCCACAGAGTTTGGGTTCTTAACCCCTATATATTGGCAGACATATACGTGTAGTGTTTGTAGCTTTGATTTATCAAATGGTGAGATTCTTTCATAGAGTCAATAATCTCGATATCTTGGGTTGTAACATCTACACATATGATGGGTCGTGCAATGTGTAGGGGCACCGTGTCCTGGTGCGCCAGGTTGATGGTGTCCTCTTGAGGAAACACAAGTTCATGTTGAAACCCTGCAAGTGGAATTTATTCCGTACATGAGTAAAGCTTGTGTGGTACTACTCAAGGATAAGATATTAATTAATTATAGATGTCAGAATCTTACATAATTAATTAATTGGCATTATATCTTAAACATGGAGAATGGTTGGATTAAAGGAGAAAGCATATTCAGAATTATGTATTAAATTGGTAGGTCAGTATTACTTCTTTAGTGGAATAAAAGTAATACTTAATTTATTTAATAATATCCTAAGTTTATTGGATATTGGAAATTATATAAATTACCAGGCCAATTTAATATTCTTCTAGATCCCTGTTGTAGCCCAATATGACTTTAATGGACTGGAGATGAAAAAGGAGATTGAGGCCCAAACCCAGTAGGGTTGAGACCCAGTATTTTCGCCCACCCCCTTATAAATAAGGAGGTGGGTTGATCGAAAATTATAAGTTAAAAAATCAGCTCCTATGTGTTCTCTTTATCTCTACAGTATCCATACCTATCTAGTAGATTTCAGCCCACCCTGAATCTATATTAAGTTCGAGAATACAACAGAAGATCAAGGAGTGAAATATCACAGTGGGGCATCATTTTTCATCATACACAACAGCAAGATTAGACCTTTAATCTTGTCCTCAACCCGTTGTTTAATTTGTAAGTCATTTTTCGGTATTCTATATTTCTGCTTTTAGTAGAATTGAAAACCGGCTATGCATGTTTATTGAACTCGGTTAATTAAAACATATGTGCTACATAAAATTATGATATACATGACATTAGGATTAATGAACAACCAATTAGATCCTGCGGTTGTTCAATTCGAAAAAACCCCAACACTAACGTCCATCCGAGTGCCTCCTTGTATAACCTTAAGAATCTCAAAAGACGGTCTTCATCAGCTTGATTCAACCCCGCACTAATGATCACAAGAAGAGTTTCATTATCCCTCAGATAGTCATACTTTAAATGCCTAGGCAATACCTTCAACTCCAGCGTAGGCGCTTTAACTATAGAAGGCATCATCGTATCATCATTTCTCTGAATGGGCACACCATAGTCCACACATCCGTATGGCATCTCTTCCAATGAGTACATCATCATGATTCCTTCCACAATGTCTTCATCCCCTTCCTGGGCATCCTGGTCGGTCAGCCAATATCACATTGCCCATTTCAATGGTTCTCTGTTGCTCACCATGGATAGTGTATATCAGCTCGGTGGATGGAAGGAATTCACAAAATTGTAATTCTCGGTATCTGGGGGTGTTTTAATGTTTCAAAAATGTTGAACGTCACCTTCTCCCCATCAAACTCACACGTCAGTGTGCCTTTGTCCAAATCAATCTTGGTATGAGTTGTTTTCATGAAGGGTCTTCCCAACAACAGAACTGAAGATTTTGAAGTCGATATGCCCATGTCAAGCACATAAAAATTTGCTGGGAATATAAGCTCGTCCACCTTCAACAACACATCTTTAATCAGGTCTTCTGGATATACATTCTATCGGTCAGCTAATTGAATAACCACACAGATCTTCTTCAATGGTCCAATCTTCAACTTTTTAAACATCGAGAGGGCATTACGTTGATTGATGCCCCAAATCCAGCATGGCCTTCTCCACTTTCTTGTCTCCTATGATGTAAGGAATCATGAACATCCCTGGATCATCACACTTCTTGGGTAACTTCCTCTATATCATAGCCGATACATTCTCCCCAACTAGAAACCTTGCATCATCATTGAAACGCACATTTCTGGTACATAATTCCTTTAGAAACCGGTCATACCGCGGTACCTGCTTGATTATTTCGATCAGTGGAATATTGATCTCCACCTTACTGAATACCTTCAGCATCTCCCTAGTTTCTTCTTCTCTTCTATTCTGTGCCAATCTCCCTAGAAAAGGGAGGTTTCCGCTTTTCTGGAATGGGCACTTTGGCAGGCTGCCTAACTTCCGGAATGGGCACAGGATCAGTCTGTTTAGCTTCTTATGCCTCATCCTCTTCAAGTAATTTTTCCACGTCTTCTTCCAAGGGCACATGATCCTTTTCTTCTACTGGCCTGACCATCTCTGAAAGCTCTTTTCTACTCCTTAGAGCTACTGCATTCACCTGCTCTCTTGGGTTTTTAACTTGGGAAGACAGCTTCCTATTTTTCTCCTCCATCTTGTGCATGGATTGTGCCAATTGAGCAATTTGTTTACTCATGTGTGAGAAACTGGCTCAGGTTTCTTGATTGAAGTTTTCAATTTTCTCAGCTTGGCATACACAAGATCTTCCAGCATTGGCCTCTTCTTCTCCTCTGGTGGTGGCAATGAGCGCACAAGGTGCCCATCCTCTGGCCTCCTCCATCTGAAGTTCTCGTGGTCTCTCTAGCCAGGGTTATAAGTCTGGGAATGGGGATCATATCTTCTGGAATGCCCATTCTGGCCACCAACGGCGTTCACTTATTCCACTTCATCTTGTAGAGTGGGACATTCATCAGTGAAATGAAGTACACTCTTGCATACTCCATAGGGTTTGGGCTTCTTTGCCATGCTCACACCAGATAAGATCTTTTCGATTTTGTCACACAACCTATCAATCATGTTGTCCTGGTCTAGTGCCCTCTCTGATTCACCTACAACCCGAATGCCCTCTCTATCGAAGTCTCAGTTGTCTTCAGCCATCTCCGTGAGGATTTTGAATGCTTCAATAGGTTGCTTGTTCAGTATAGACCCTCCATATGAGGCATTCACAATCGTCCTCTCATGTGGTCTCAATCATCCAACAAAATACTGAATCAAGTCATGTTCAGTAATCTGGTGTTGTGGGCATTTCGCCAACATCGCCTAGAATCTTCCCCAATAGTCATAGAAACTCTCGTTGGTTCCCATCTTTAGGCTCCCTATTCTTTTTCTCATTTCTTGCACTCTGGATGCTGGGAAATATTTCTCCAAAAACTTTGGTTGAAGTTGTCTCCATGTCGTCACAGCGCCAGTGGGCAATATGTACAACCAGTCTCGGGCCCCATCCTGAAGAGTGAAAGGGAACGAGACCAACCGCATATACTCATCTCGTCCATGGTTGGATGGTTGAGTCTAGAAAACCATCTCAAAATCTTGTAAGTGTCTTTATGGATCCTCTTCGGGCATTCCGTGGAACTTCGGTAAGATTTGGATGAAATTTGCGTTAATATCCCAGTTCTGAGTCACTACTGGGAGTGTAATGCCCATCGGGCGTAGATTCATATAGTCGGGAAGATTAACTACCTTAGAGTTCAGTTATCATCTCCATTTGCTGCGGCCATGTTGTTGATGTGGCCATTTTCAAACTGTCCTTTCTCCTAATGCCCTTCGGCTCCTTGATCTTCTTGACCTTCTGGTAGTGGTGTGGGCTCATGAGGTCTGCTTGCGGCTCGGCGTGTCTTCTTCACTATTGTCATGTTCTTCCTCGAAGTCTTCTCTATTCTCCGGATCATACAATAGAGTATCTCCTGAAGAGCTTCTGAGCATCAACTTTCAGGCACACCAGCTTGGAAAGTAAAATTACTGGAAATTAGCTCCCGGCAACGGTGCCAATTTTGACATGCGGTCGTTTCGCGCTCAACATGAATTTATAACTCTTGTGCCCACATCGCGTATAGCTAGCTCATGAGTACGGGTCGATCCCACAGAAAGTTATTGTGATTTCACCTTCGAGTAACCAATCACAAATGGGAGTTGGTTTGTTATCACTTTATTGGAAATTAAATCTACAAAAGAACACTAAAGAAAATATCAAATAATAAAGGTTCCGGCATTTTAACTAGAATTTGGTTAAGTGTAAAACTACTCGATCATGGGCACACTAATTTTCATGCATGTTAAGTCACCCAGTTATGGAGACTAAATTTCTCTCTGCGTTTCCTTATTCATCCTTTCATTTTAGGTTTAAAAGTGATTCCTCATCAATTAAACCCCTAACCTATCACCCACTCCCCCGGTTCCCCAAAGAGATGTAAATAAATAGACAGCAGTGTGCCCTAGACAAACCCAAGTTTGTTATGTTTACCGATTCATCGTGTGCCCACAACAACCCATCAATTCCCTAATTACTATATGAATCAACACACAATCACGATTCGCCAATTTAATTAATAGTGGTGTGCCATCTATGTCTAACGAGTGATCAGTCACATTGGGCATTTCAGACACACACTCACGTGGAACAAGGTAAAGAATCAACAAAAACCTATCATGCATTAATATGCTCATTTCGGTCTCACGAGTCCAGTTGTATACTTAAATCATTTCTATTGTTTAAACACCGAAATTAAGGATCTAGTCAAGCATGCTAGATAAAACTAAAATTGCAGAAATGAAAGACATCATTAAGAGCAAAAACTTACTGAATTAAATAAGTAAAATACTCAACTCCAACGTTGAGAACATGAACAGATCCTAAGTCCCAATGGCATAAGGCATATTGGATTGTTTTGCTGCCTTGGCAGCGTGCAAAATAAATAAGAACTAAAGTGAAATTGTAGCAGTGTTTCCAGCCTCCCAACTTACATTTACAGAAAAAATAAACTTATTTATATAGATACAATCCGAAAAATGCAAATTCCCCCACAGACAGGGGATCTTCAACTGCCTTCCTAGACTGGCGTGCCCTCTACAACCGACTGGATAAGTCTTATTCAGTTTGTTGATCAAATCCCTATTTTTTAGGGGTTGGCTTTATCTCTTCATCTCAAGGCCTCCAACAGTCCATCCCAACTCCATCTCTTTTCGGATTTCTCTCTTCCTCTTGTTCCTATCTTGATTCAACAACTTCTCGAGGATTTCGCATGTGCCCAGTTCAAGCCCCTGGTCGAGTCTGCATGAGCAATGTGGGCACGACATCATACAATCAGCTTCATCCATCTCTGATATGCCCATTCTGCCTCTTGAATGTAGGATGAATACTGAAGAAGTTCTTTGTGCCTCTAAATGATTTTTATGGCTTGAATTATGTTTGAAATACTAGGCAAAATGCCTCTTTCGCCAGACTCGACCTCTAAAGTACCCTTGACTCCAAACCTGGTTCTTTTTAACTCAAAATAGACTAAAAATGACATTTATATCGAGTAAAATGCCCATAAAACACGAAATAAATGGACTTATCAAAGTGACAATAATCAGTATGTGCATGTTATTCATAATATTCATGAACATGATTATGCACATGACAATCTCTGCATAGTTTATGTAACTTCACACAATTCATCAGAATATTGGAGAGACATACATCGTCTTCAAAATTCCAAAGTGAATAAAACATTCTTGTTTCATCGTCAATCCATTTCTTCTCCTTTCAGGGTCATTTTCTCTCTCTATCACCATTTCACAAACCACTCATCCACAATGAACAATTAATACACACCACACCATAACAAAACCACCATACTCTCCAGCTCAAAATTATTCTTATAATTACTCACTATGCTCTCTCATCTACCATTTCTTCAACATCACTAATTGTTTTTACTATGAAATGTCAAAAGTTGGATAAAACATGTGAATGAAATTTTTGGGGAAATAATTTTGTTATAATTTGTGTTTTAGCCATAGCAGACTATGATGTGTTTTAGCCATAACAGATGATCCTAATCCCTATTATACCAAATTCATCATCAATAGATATATCTAACCGCAAAGCCCACCTTAGATTTGAAGTGTCATATTCAAACATAAAAAATTGTGCTCATATTTATTGGATGTAAAATTATTGCATAATAAAAGTAGCATAATTATTTTGGCTAAATTTCTAATACATATAATAGATTAATAAAAAAATCATCTCAAGACTATGTTATATTCAAAATCATGAAATTAAATATGCTCGATATATTCAAATTTTTGAAGACTTATTAAATCATCCAACTCATAAGTTCACTATCATCTTCGAACGGCCCTGAAACAAAATAAACAAATTCACTTTAAATAATATCTTTTAAAAACTATTTCTTTTAGCATTTTTGGAAGTATATTCACTTATAATTTTTTCATAATCAATATTTTATAATAAATCGTGTTCAATAGATATCAAATCAAATCCATTAAATCTTTCTTCTGACATGGTGACCACAAATAAGATTTGAATATCATGAATTTTGAAAAACTTCTTTATGCAGACACAATACTGTAACACACGCACACGGATATGTGCGTGTGTGTGTGTGTGCGCGCGCGCGCTTTTAACTCTTGAAACAACTCTAGACCATCAACATCGCTAAACTCTCCCTTTAGAACATTCTGAAAATTTTCACAATTTGCTTTTATGAATTTAATTTATCAGAAGAAAATAATAATTCATGTTTCTTTTGATATGGAGTGAATTGATTAAATCTTTTTTTAGTGATTCAATTACTTGATCTACTGTATAGAAGAACTAATTTATTATTTAAGAGTCTGAATTAATTGGAGTCTTAAAAAAGACATACACTTAATTATTACCCTAAAGTCCAAAATAATAACGTAGGACATGTTAATTAATAAACTAAAACTATTTTATTTTTTTATAAATGTAATTTGTTAAACTTAATTGGACTACACCCATCAGTCACTTGGGCACGGTGTTGGGAGCTTAACTTCTTGCAATTTTGTAAGGCGTAATTTTGTGTTTAAAGTGTTAGGATCTATTATGATCTTCACGGACTCTTTATTGGCGGCTCGTGTTCTTAGTGATAGGGAGGAACAGCCAACTCTTATAGAGGATGAAATGACGGAGATTATAAACTTAGTGAACTTGAAGTTGGTCCTTAGTTTTAATCAAATGTATTGTAGGGCTCATATTTTAGCCCATTTCTCTATGTCGCTTTGTTTTGATGTCCTTTGACGTAGTGTTTGTCCAGAGTGGCTTCAAAATCTTGCGAAGGCGGATTTTGTTTGAGTAATTTATAATAATATTTGATTTGGTTTAGAAAAATAATATTTTTTAAGTAATGCGTTAAACTTTTAAAATTATACTAGACTTATATACATAATTTTTTTTATTAAAAATTTAAACTAAATTAATAATACTACATGTATGTATAATTTTTTGTGCCCCTATAATTCGGAATCCTTGTGCAGTGCACCTCAAGTACTCCCCTCAAGGACATACCTGCCTACACATTGACCTTCAAAATCAGCTAAAATCTAAATTTGTAATTAAAAGATAAAGATAAAAACTCTCAAACTAGTTCTTTTAGAAAAATCAGTAAAAGTATAACACAAAAACTTGTGTCAAATCATTTGAGACAATATTTGTATTTGATGACATATTTATAATATGCTGGTGTTTAAATACTAGGATACGAGAAATTTCTCACAAATCTTGACCTATCAAGATGTTCCAAAACAAGTCTCCAAAGTATAAAAATGAAAGTGATATATGTATCATTTTTATTGAAATTTACAAGCTTTATTATACTTATATATAAACAAAAGGCGTTTCTATTTGCAATATACATTTTATTCTTTGCACTTTATTCATTTTCTACATTTCACATTTTACTATTCACACCGACATAATATGATTTATTTACCCTCCACTCTAAAAAATATTACGCAATCAAAACCAGTTGTATTCGAAAACTTAACACTCATTTGATTTCTGAACGACCTTAATTGGTTCGTAAATTAGTTTCCGAACAAGTGTTAAATTTTCAAATACAACTAATTTTCGAAAATTTAAAAGGTATCTTAAGTAACTTTAAAATTGTTTCATTTCTGTTTTTTTTTTTTTTTTTGAGGATTTTGTTTTTTAAATTGGATGGTGCAATCCATAAAAAATTGTTACCTAAAAAAAATAAAAAATAAATTATAACTGCATCTGAGAATGTATAGAACTGGACTTTTACCAAAATGCCCTTCGATGAACAATTACATAACTTGAAGCCGATTTTTATGATGGCGGCAGCGTGTGAAGTGAGGGGCCGAGTGAAATTGTGAGTTCGCGAACACAGAGCCCCCATTTCCAGCGCGGATTTATTTACTTGTAATCGCAAATATAGAATTTCGCTCTCCGCGATTCGAATCGGATTTGGTAGATCTGCGGGATTATTCATACGATCTCGAATATCACTCAAGTAAGATAAGATGCGAGCTCATTACTCACTTCTGGAATTTATTATTTAGTTCGTTTGATTAGTGGAATTTTTCGTTGGATTGACGTAAATCGTGGTTTTTAATTGGAATTGGTGGAGTGAAGAACATATATGTTGCTCGATGTTTGTTATTTTCTTATTTTTATGATTTGTTTATGTGCTTGATTTATGTGATCATGATCGTATCATCTGAAGCATCTTCTGAGTGTACATGCTTAAATTTTTGGTGGGATAACTTTGATCGAATATGACGCCAATGCAGTTTAATGTTGATTATACATTGTGCTTGTCACTGACTTAATTCATTATCGTTATTTTTCAGTTTTTGGTGGAGTGGGGTTGCAGTTAGAAATACTTCAGAGGATGAAGAAGGAATAAGGTCTTAACTGACTTTGTAACCATGTCGCAAGAAGGGGCTGAGAGTGGTGGGATGCTGGAAAATCATGCTGTTGATGTTGTAGAACACGAGAATGAGCAGCCTAACCCGAATAGTGTGATCAACAAAGATATTGTGAAGGAGAATGGGTTCCGTGTTGGAAATACACATTCTAATTATGGTCATGATGAGCTTGTACAAATGGTGACAGAACTCAGTTTCCAGAATGAATATATGAAATCTCAGTATGAGGGCTTACAGAATTACCTTCTTGATTCTAATCGACCTGACCCACAAAAAGTGAAGGAGCATGATTCAGGGTCTGGGGATGATCTCAAAGAGCTTGAGGGAGAAGTTGAGTCGCTGAAGGGAGAACTTCTTGAGGAAAGGCAAACACGATGTGCTGCAGAAGAGGCTCTGAAGCATCTAAGAGCTGCACACTTGGAGGCAGACACAAAAGCACAAGAGCTCACTGCTAAACTTGATGAAGGTTTATAATTTGTTGTTAGTTTCATTATGAACCTTAGCCAAGCTATTTGAAACCTGATACCTTTTTGTTGGCATAGATTCGAAATGATTTATATATCTGGTGGTACTACGGGTAGTGTTTGTTCTGCAATAAGCACATTTGGATTTGTTTATCCTTTTCACATGTAGGCTTACAAAATCTAATGTTTTATTATTCGGGTAGCTCAAAAGAAGATGGATCAAGAAATAAAGGAGCGGGAGGAGAAGTATTCCGAGCTTGATACCAAGTTCAATAGGCTTCATAAAAGAGCCAAACAACGTATTCAGGAGGTGCAAAAGGTATGTGGTTCAATTTTGTTTGCCTCTTATTTTTTCTGGCTTTCGTAAGTCATATTCCATGGTCTTCTGTCATTTCTTTTTTGGTTGGTTTGTTCAATTTCTTATCCACCTGAAAGCATTATTATCTTGTTGGATGGTTTAACAGTAAATGACTTTATTGACAAGCATATTTTCATTGATAATCATACTGTGATGATTTTTACTTTAGGTAGATTCAGTTCATTTATAATTGGGATTGTGTTTGCAGGAAAAAGATGACCTTGAGGTCCAGTTCCGTGAAGTTAATGAGAAAGCTGATATTGCATCTTCCCAGCTGTCAACATTGCAGCAGGAGTTAGAGCGCACACGGCAACATGCTAATGAAGCGCTGAAAGCAATGGATGGGGAGAGGCAGCAATTACGAAGTGCAAACAACAAGTATGGTCTCCACTTATTAGGATTTATTTTTGCATAACTAGTTGTCTGGTCCTGCTATCTTCGAATGATCACTAATTTTTAATTCAAGGATAAGATATGCTAGTTTTAGTAATGGTTGCAATTGTAACCCTTAAAATTGCTTTGCACAAGAAACCTTTGTGCTTCCTTGATCATTCCATGCAATTGAGTTTCAGGAAGTGCCCCTCCTGGAACTTTCTACTATTCAAATACCTATCTATTACTGCCCAAAGAAAGAAGTGTGTATGTTTACCTGTACATGGAATGGTGGAAATATGATGTCCCTCAGTACTAGGAAGATCACACTTACTATGGAATCTAAAGGCATGTCCTTTTTGTTTGAAGGTGTGCTGCTTTTGGTACTTGATGAAAGTTGTGCATTCTTCATTGAGTCATACAGTGTATAGCCTGACAATCTTTGATTTAGTCATTTGAGATTGATAATACATTTAGGTTTAACCTTTTACAATTATACTTGCTTTAGGACTTCTATTTCTATGTTTTTATCTTATAAGTGCTTGTACTAGAAATATTCATTTTTCTAACAAACAATTTTGGTTACTTTTTTTTCATACAGACTTCGGGACAGCCTTGAAGAATTACGTCATTCTTTAATACCCAAAGAGAGTGCTTTGGAGGCAATGCAGCAATCACTTCTAGAAAAAGATCAGGTAAGTCATCATTTATGGTAAAGATACAATTAGGAAATATAAATATGATATTTTTTCTGGTTGAAAATACTGAAATTGTTGGTGATATTCACGGAAAATAATTTGTTGATATTCTGAAATTTCTGAAGGTCATGTAATCTTAACACATTCAGGATAAGATAAAATCACCGCTGCTTAATACCTTGGCAATTACTCCAATTCTTAGTCATATACTCGTCAGTTTCAGAATAGTTTTCTGCGTTAAATATAATGCAGATGCTATATAGCCATTTAATCTAGAGGTTATCTTATGTTCTGGTGATTTTGTAAATGTAGCTCTGCAATGTCAGGTGCTTGACTTCGTATAGGTGATGGTTATTAACATATCACGGTACAAAGTGGACAAACTTGTCTGGAAACCATTTCATTGGTTCTAGAACCCAATATGATAATAAAGTGAACTTTGAATATTCTTGAATGAAGAAAACAATCTGGAAATCAGCCTTGTGCATGTCATGCTGAGAAGGTAGATTTACAGGTTGATGGCCCAGTCTAGTTCTGAAGTTTGTTATCTAGTTTCTTATAAATTTAGCATTTACTAAAAAATTGCTTATTGCTCACACCGCCCTATTCTAATCAGTTTTTTCAAATGCTATATGTCATCTCATGCATTCATCAGAAGTGCATTGGCTTTCCCTGAAAACATTCATTTCAATTTACTTAGAACATGTGCTTGCATTTGGGCAGATGATGGAAGACCTGCGAGGGTTATTGCAGGTGGCTGATGAAAAGCGTCAAGCTTCACTTGCTGAACTCTCTCTAAAGCATCAGAAGGTGAAGTTCATGTGGACATTAGAGCAAACCCTTGCAACTTTACATGAAGAGTTCTTTCTTCTCTCTTGCTTCAAATTGCATGTTACTAACTTTTGGCTTTTTATTCTTGTTCCTATATCTGTTTCTCAGCAAGTAGAAAATTTTGAAGCCCAAATTGCTGAGGCTTTAGCGGAGAGAAACCGAGCAACTGAGACAATATCATCTCTGCGGGTGCTCTTACTTCTTACTCTTTTAGTTCGTTTTTCTTGAAATATAGCAGCAGTGATTGATCTAATTATTTGTTAATTTATTCCAGTTAGGTTTTATGATAAGTTTTCTTCCTACCTTACAAGCAGTATATTGGAACTCCAGAGTTTTTAAGATGCTAAATTAATAAGCGATTTATATTTTTATATTTTCAGGCTTTAATTGTGGAAAAAGACACCAAGATTGCAGAGATGGATGCAGCTTCAAGTGGTGAAGCTGCACGACTTAGAGCTGCAGTGGAAACTTTAAAGGGAGAGCTCAATCATCTGAGAAACGAACATGTATGATATGTTCTGTTGTACTTCTGATTATTGTGGATGTTGTGTATCAAGCAAGTTACTGGAAAATTGAGTGTTCAACTTTAGAAAAAGCCTTGAATAGAGTGCTTGTCATCATTCAGGAGAAAGAAAAAGGGGTTTTGGAAGCTTCACTGCAGTCCATGAAATCAAAGCTGGAGATTTCTGAGAGTAACCGGATACATGCTGAAGTTGAAGCAGCAAAATTAAGAAGTATACCTGTTACCTTTAACATTTTTCTTTTCATTTAGATCATGGAATACCGTCCTCATTTTTCTTTATCAGGTCAATTGGAGTCAGAACTCTCTGTGCAGACTCAGCTGGTGAATAGTAAAGATGCTGAGCTAGTGGAAGCTAACGAAAAGGTTTTCCTTAATTACTTTTTGCCTGCTTTAAAGAGTAACTCCTAGTTTTGCCTCTTGCTAGTTAAGTTTTTATGTCTGATAATTTCTTTTCTTTAGAGTATCTTTCATGTCAAATGCAGGAATAGTTACATCATCAGTTGTGCTTTTAACTTGGAATGAAAGTTGTTTGTTTGCCTGTAAAAGCTACTAAGAGGATGGAGACTTTTTTCTCGTGGTGTTGGGGGGTTATTAGTCGCCCTCTCTGGGATAAGAAAGAAATAAAATTATCTTAATAATGAAAAAAAGGAATCAAGTACAAAGGGATGAGGAATTTCAAAGAAGAATATTTTTTTATGTTTTTTTACACTGGAGCGTGTAATGCTTGTAGAAGAGGTTTTGCAAGATGAAAATCGGGCTGATGTCTTGTTCCCTTGATGTACTTTTGATGATTTTTAATAATATATATGTTCTTTCGTATATTAAAAAAATACTGCTAAGCTTTTATCAGAAGATTAAGTAGTCTGGTTCTTGTTGCTTTTTGACTGCTTATTCCGTTTTTAGCCTGTGTTGCATTTGGAAGCTCTTCAATTTTTCATCTTGCCTATGGTTACAATTGTAGATAAATCGCGTTGAAAATGAATTTGCTTCTTACAAAGTTCGAGCTCATGCGCTGCTTCAGAAAAAGGATGCTGAATTAGCTTCTGCTAGGGACAATGATCAATTTAAAGCTCTTGAGGAGGCTCTTAAGGTGAAACCAGCTATTGTTCGATATTATCTAAGAAGAGGAAGAATTATTGAGCCCATACAAAAGTATCTTGCTTCTCATAAAATTCCTGGTTTTATGTACCTCAGGATGCTGAAAGAGAAATACAATTGTTATCTGCCGAAAAGGATAAAACGCTCCAGGATCTTAAAGATGTTCATACAAATTTGGAAAAGGAAATTTCCACCAGGTAATGATACGACTTGATATGCATATGCCAATTAAATTTCAAAATTACTTTACATGTTGTCTAGAATAAATAGATATTTGGAAAAAAAATTAGTGTAATGATGTAGGATATGCAAAATGGTATATATGATTAGTGCGTTTTCTTTACGTTCCCTTGCATTTTGCTACATAAATGTATATGACCTCATTAAATAAACTGGAATATGCAAGGTGTTTTATTTGCATGATATTTTAGGTTGAACTTCAAAATGTGAGTATTGGGTGCAACTTTTATTTTTCACCAACAAGCAAGTAAACATAGATATCTATGTTGCGAGAGAGTGAGGGTTGGGAAATTAACAAGATGAATGACGACAGAAATGCAGGACAAGGTGTCAGATTAGGTATTGAATCAGATTAAGTGATGTTGTGTTAGATTACTTTACGTCAGGTAATAATGATCAGGCAATCATTTTTACAGAGACCTAAAGCGTACCTGGTGAGGATTATGGCAGCTTGGGTTGGTTTTGGGCCTTTTTTATGATACTAAACGAAAGTGCTTCCAATCTTGCTGATCACTATCTCCTAGAAATGTTGTACAGGGAGCTGCTTGTCTTCATAATAATTTTAAGGCAGCAAATCTAAATTAGAATATTCATAGGATTTGGACATCTTAAATACTAAATGGATGTTAGGTGGTAGCTATGGTGTTCATTAGAAGGCAGGAATGGATGTTGGAAGGGGGAAACCTGCACCAACTGTCTGACACAGACAATATTGAAGATGAAGAGTCAGTAGGGAGGAGCGTCTGTTGGAAACAATGCCACTAAGGTGGTGAGTAAGATGTCGGTGGGGTTAGGAGAGAGGAGGGGATTAGTTCATCCCTTGGTGCAATCGACTTGTTTTATGTTGACCCATGTGTCAGTAGTGAAGCAAAATATCTTATTCATATCTTAGTTTTGGAAATGTAGACTCTCTAAGGCATGTTAACTACGGTTGAACTTACAACCTGTAGAGACATACTAAAACACTTTTGGTAGCAAACATACAGTTTATTTGATGGGAAATGTTAAATACCCATATGTTAGTAGTGAAGCAAAAGATCTTATTCATATAATAGCTTTGGAAATGTACACTCACTAAGACATGTTAACTATGGCTGAACTTACAACATGCAGAGGCACTAAAATACTTTCGGTAGCAAACATACATTGTATTTGAGGGGGGAAGTTATATATTTATAATATGACAACATCTTGGTTTAGAAAGCGAACAATATGTGGAATAAGGTTGGAACTCGGAATAAATGTATAATCAAAAGGAAATTAAATTTAATAATAATCCAAGACTTATTATATATATATATATATGTATTACCTCTGGGCTAGTTCTTTTACCTATTTATAAATCCATTGATCATTTAGTTTTGCATTTTGCTCTTATTTCTCAAGTTAATGGTAAACCATTAACCTCTAATCACTTTCTATTTTTCCTATTCTTTGGATAATCATTTCCACCCAGTAATTCCTCCATGAAATAATCAATATTACTTTATGCAAATTAATATTGGACATTGGCGCTAAATATTAAGTTCTATGTTCCATGCCCCCAGTCCTTTGGGTCTTATATTAATAGAGGAATGCTGTGTTGAGTTGTCGTCTTTCCTATGTCTTGTGTGTGTGTGTGTGTGGGAATGCTTTGTCCATTTGTCTTGTTTTATGTCTGTGCGCATGCTTCAAATCAGTAAGTAACATCACACACTACATTATTTATTGAGAGGAATATTTTTTTCTATTGACATTTATTATAAGGAATATGATACTATTACTGGAACTATGGACGTTACGCATGTGCATGCGCACACATTGACAGATATCCCATAAAAATGAATTTGATTGATATGTATTTTCATTTATCTATCATGTTCAATTGAAATATTCAAATCCTAGCAGCCTCTGATGGCAGATGAATATGTTATCAGTTGATAACATACAAATTCTGAATGCTCTTTTTTTGCTTGTATTCCTCAGAGATGCAGCTCTCAGCATAGCAGAGCAGCATATTAAGAGCTTGCAATTGAAGTTTGACTCTGCTCTTTCTAACCACCAATCTGAGAAAGAAGCATGGGACAGAAGCCTCCAAAATGTGGAAGAGACATGGCGATGTAGTGCAATTATATTTTTCCCTGTTAGCTTATATGCGTGTTTTCTTTACCCTATGTGTATAATGACATTGTCATTAACTTGAATATTAACTTTACAGTGAGATGTGAGGCACTGGAAAGGCAAAATCAAGAGTCTTCCGGTCAAAATCTAGAAAAAGAAGTAGAAGAGCTGAAGTTACAATGTAAAAAGCTGAAGGTTGAGCCGTTATTTGTATCTTTTGAATTGAGTAATTGCTTCATTTTCTTATTATTTATCTATATATTTCTTAGGAAGAGCAACGTAGTTTTCATGATCTTGCTGATAAAATGATGGAGGAGAAGGACAAAGAGATTTCTAGACTTTTGGATGATAATGAGAACCTACGTCAGTTGCTGGACTCAAGGCCTTCTGTATGCCCCTCCTCTACACAAACTATATACCTGCCCTACAAGTCAAATTTGATTTTCAGTTAGGCTTCTGTCTATATATTCTATGTATTATTATTATTATTTACTTCTGCTACATATAGTATAGGCCTTTAATCTGTAAGTTCTTTGACATTTTGACCCACATCTTAACTATATCCAGGTGGAATACTCTGAGGACCATACAGGTAAAAAAACCATCTCTTAAGTCATAAATATGTGGAGAGAAGTTAAAGCATCACAAGTCTACTGCTTAAAAGTTGGTGGAGTTTTAATATGCGCTTTGCAACTGATGGTTGCAGGTCTTCATAAACAGGAAGCATCAAATTCTAGTACTTCCGCTGCAGATCAGCAGATCCTAGTATGCAAATTTCTCTGTAACATAATGAAGCTTATCTATGTTTGATATATAAACATGTCATATTCAATTATCTATCTTTCCCTTGCATGCATGTGAAAGGACTTCTTCCATTCTTCACCTGGTGTTAATATCCCCCAACCCCAAGTTATAAAGATACATTTCTATGGTTGTACTGCCTTTTGAGAAAGGACGGGGTTGCTTGAATTGGGATATTTCTTATGTGTAGCTCTCATCTGCATATAGTTGCGTACAAATCTTTTGGAAGGAGATTTTATGCATTGTTTTAGTAAAAAAGGTTGGTGAACTTGCACAGATATCTGTTCAGGTCAAAAGAAATACAGATCTAATATCTTTATATATGTGGAAAATTTTCATCATGAAACACTCCTATTACTATTAACTGTTTTTCCTAAAAATGTTTCTGGGTGATGCAGACATTTTTTTTCTTTTTAACTATAGTCCTGCCATAGAACTATCTGGCTATGATTGGTTTCTCAAAATGTTTGTGGTTTCCTTTATCATTGTCCTCTTTTTTGTCTTTATAAAAAAGTGTTTAAGAGAAATAAACTGCATTTTCCTAGAATAAAGGTTTCTATTAACTAAAAGAGGAAAAAGACTGAAGAATGTTTTCCAGGTCTAGCCATATCATATACAGATTGAAGTACATGTGATTGAAAGTGCCATAAATCTTGACTACACAACATAAGGTCAATGTTGGCAAAACCAAGATCCATGTATTGGGTGTGTACATGTATTTGGTTTACTTGACCTTTTTCTGTATTCATTTCAATTCATTTTTGTGCATATAAATGCCATACGAAATGTTATTGACAAACCAATTAAGAAGATAATCAGTTCTTTTCCTAGCTAGAGCTTTCATCATGTAAATGAGATAGAACAATCATATATATTCTTCTAGTTACTGCTGGGATCTCTATGCTTGGTCTATATTCAAGAATCTTATCTCCTATTAGGCCCAAATTTGAAAATCTTCACATAAATTGAAGTGTTCAGGTTTTTATTTAGTTGTATTATTTCAGATTTTGGCTAGGCAACAAGCCCAAAGGGAAGAGGAGCTTGCCCAAACGCAACGGCATATTCTCGCACTTCAAGTATGTGTTGTAGAAATAATCTAATTATGAAATCATTTTATATGTGCATGCCAACATAAATTGAGATTTTGAGTTTCTTTTATAATTGGGTGAGGATGGACATCACAAACTAGTTACTTGATTGAGAAAATTTGAACAAGTTCAGTAAAATAAAAAGGGAGCATACTAAACTACGAGAGAGATGCAGAGAAGCAAACATGGTTTCTTCTTGAATGGCTTGAGATGCATCTTGAACACAATAAAATTGATATAATAGTAATGATTTTAAAGATTTCCCCTACAGGCTACATGATTAATGTTATTCTGACTTGTAAGTCTGAAAAGGAAACCTAATTAATGTAAAAGTAATCTGAGATGACTAAGGACTCCAAAGTAAAAACTCAATTGCATAATTGCAATAATAAAGCATGAAACCTTCTTGAGGTGAAAGAGTTAGAGATTTTTGTCCTTTGGATTTATATCTCCTGAGTTGTCGGTGTGCACATTATTGTCCTTTAGTATGGAAAACTCAGCCTCCAGTGCTTAGCTTTGACATTACTCATTAGTATATTGCATCATGAAAGATGCTTGGGAAATGCTTAAATGTGTTAGTATTGAAGTGAGCCATAGATGTTCAGAGGGGAATGGATGCAAGCTTCCACCTTTATGTTGAGAAGAGACTATGACATTACTGGAAAATGAGGAAATGCAGCAAAGATGGGCAAGTGGACAAGGTGAACTAAGTTATAAGATTGTGACAAGAAATTGCTTATTCACACAAGCATTAAAAGAAATACACTGGAAAACTGGTATCGCTTCTCAGCAGAATCGATTCTATTTCAAATTAAAAGGATGTAAGTCTATTTGATTACAGACTTACATGGGACTATTATCTAGGTGGTAAAATATCTTTATATAAACCAGTTATACAATCAAAAGATTTCCAAGGTTTACTTATTTGATTTGTAGTTCTCAAACCTTTTGGTGTCTGCATTTGAATGTGTATTTCAGGTGACGATATATATATAATTGCTATCTTGGTGGCTGATGTTTCTGCTGTCTTTAAATGCAGGAGGAAATTGAAGAGCTGGAGCACGAAAATCGCCTCCACCAGCAGCAGGTATTCCATATTGCTACTTTTTTTTTGCAAGTTGAATACTAAGCAAAGAGGTTCTATTAGTAATCCCAACAATCCTATTCATTGAGGTAGAAGTCACTTAAATACGCTGAGTTACAGGTTCTAATAACACTTCTTGTTGGATAGTCTAAAAGTGTCATTCGCCTAAATGAACCTGGTGTTTATTAAGTTCTTAGTATTGCCAATATCTTATTTGGAATTTTGAGCTTTTGAGGCCTCATTCTATCAAGGACAAGAAGTTATAGATTATGAGAAATCTTTTCTGGATCCAAAAATGAGGATTTTTATTTGTTCTTTTGATCTTGCATGCAAAATGCAGTTTTTTTTCCCTGTTGAAATTAAATATAGGTTTACTTTAAGAAGTCCTAAGTAGAAGTGTTTTCTGTTTTGCTACTCTTCTTGTTTCTTTGAAGTGAGGGTTTTGGATCAAATGAACAGAACTTTTTACTGGTATATGAAATTGTAGCTCATACCTTCCAATATGGACAAACAGGATTGTGATTTGACTCAACCTGGTGGGATTATTTTTCTTGCTGCAATTTTGAGTGTGTACTTGAATAGCTGCTTAATGGTTATTTATTTGTTCTACCACTGTCATCTCTAGACATTTAGGCCATTTAAAAAGCTTAAGTAGTAACTTTGGAAGGAAAAATAATATGCTTTGAGCATATCTCTCTGTGGAAGTTATATTACTTTTCTGATGCTAAGATGGATTTCTTTCTCATTGAAGAGATCCCAACCCAAGTCCTTTGTGTTTCCTAGTTTAAGGAAAATGGGCAACTTTAAAGACGTTTAACGCTATTCACGCTATTCATTTTGTAAAGCAAATGACCTGTAAAATGTTTTGGTCTGAAATTCGTAAGCAGCTGTCTTCATTTACATGAAACCCATTACCCATTCATCACAGTAGCCATCCTCCTCTTTATCATCGTTACTTATGTTTTCTGAGATCACTGGACTAACCAAATGCTGTAGATATGATATATATAAGTCCCTGCCTTGTTTCACTGTGGTTTGTGAGTTCTGAACTTATGCCAACAGAAGTTCCGACAATGTCCACTTCGTTAATGGCATTAAATCTTCATGAAATTAGATCCTGTAGGGATTGAAGCATTAGTTAGTTCGAACAAGTAAGATTCATTTGATTGTATTGCCCTCACCATGATCAATAGTGAACCTACTCTCCAACAATGATGTGAAGTTTTACTTTATTGCTAAGTAAACGTGAAACGCTGATATGGAACCTTCTTGTCTAATGCCTCACTTCAGTGGCAAAATGGCTGTGGCATGCTCCTTAAAACTTTGTCTTGTTGCTAGCCAGCATGGAGTTTGTAGAAAAGGGTGGAAGAACATGGAATGGAAACTGTTTGACATTAAGTCTTTCTGGAGTTACTTAGAATACTGACCTTGTATTGTATTGTCATTCTTTTAAGTTGTACTTGGTTTTAAAGAAACAGGTTCAAGTGCTCCTCCAGTTGTGAGGGACACCTATCTCGATGACTGTGATAGAGAGCCTAACTTATTTTTATAATTTCCATTACAATCTTAATTACATGGACATCTAACGTCTCTGAAATTTTGTGTCAACTTACTCCTTAATCGTGGCATTTATACATTTCCTCTTCCTCTCTCATGTACTAAAACATTATAACTACATTTTAAGTTGAATCCATTACCCATGTAATAGATTTGTTTTAGATTTCTATTGAGATTGTGTTGCTAGCTTCATTTAGTTTTGATGATATTGTTGCAGGAAGCTATGCTGAAAGAAGAACTTCGGAACATGGAAAGAATGCAGAAGAGGGAAGGAGTGGATCTGACATATCTTAAAAATGTCATCTTAAAGCTTCTAGAGACAGGTATCTTATATTCCATAGTGCTTTCATCTCCAGCTGTACCCTCATCTTTCATGGTCAACCACCCTGCCCCAGGCCTCCCCCATGTTTCACTAGCTTGGTGATTTCATTCCTTAAATTAGACATCAATTTACTTTTTTCTTTCTGATGCATCAAATTGACACTTAAAAAGGAAATACTATTGATGAATAATAAAAACAGAAAGGTACATATGACTTTTAGTATATGATACAAGATGGTGAACATGAAAGCTAAACGAGATGTGCTCCGGCTCTCCTCTTGGGCATATATATATATATATATATATATATATATATATATATATATATATATATGTGATCCAGAATTAACATTAGACTTTGGAAATGTAGTAATCAACTGCTTAACATTTCAGACTCCTCTGCAGTTGAGGACCTGGTTCAGATCAATAATTTTACAAGCACCGTAGGCAGTAAGTCAAGGGATCAGGCCTTCATTCCTCAGGAAAGAAAAATGGCAAACAAAAAAGTCTGCTAGAATAGTAGTGGACATCATTCTTGGGCAAGTGGTTCCTTAATCCCAAATCTGTCAAACAAACTAAAGAATTAGTACATGTGAGGAAGTATCTTAATTGACGTTGTAAAACAATTTCCATCAAAGAAATGTTGACTTGGCTTGTCGGGGCACACGTGGAGTCAACAAAATTTTGTTCTGTGTAATCCAAAACAACGCTGTTTTGTATTCTTTTCTTCTTCCCCAAATTCTTCATATTCTTCCTTCCTCCCTCCCACCACAACTTCAACCACTGGCATCACCTTGCCCCTCTCATTTTCTGGAAGGTTTAATCCCACTATTCTCACTTTCATTATTTTCCATTAAAATAGTCACACAATTTTGTCTTATCTAAAAATAGTAATAAATAAATAAAAGTGAAAAAACTATCATAAGAAAACTTCTACATTCACAACCGGCTTATACTTGTATTATGATGTGACGTGTTCTGGTAATATAATCAAATTATCAGCACATATTAATAGCAATGTCTTTTTCTTTTTTGTTAACCTATGTTTTTATTAACAAATTATGTGTACTATTGATTCTTTGAATCTCCTCTGTCTGTTCAATTGTTAGGTGAGGCGGAGCGATTGCTACCTGTTGTAGGAATGCTTCTTCAGTTCAGCCCTGATGAGGTGATTTTTTATTTTTTATTTTTTAAAATTTTTGCTTTCCTGTCTCATGCTCTATCAGTGCAAAGATTCCTTGTGTGGAAAAGGATATATATCGTCTATCATTTGCTTCGCTAGCTTCATGTTTTGTGTGATAGAACATGTGCAGCATGTAGAATGCCGACTTGTTTTTATTGCTCATGTAGTCTTATATCTTGAATTATAGTTGTCTCATGCCAGAAAATGCTGGTAAAAACTACTACATGCTGAAGCCTGAAAATGTAAAAAAAAATAAACAGAAGATTTAAGTTGTCCTAGCCCACGTGAAGTCCCTGTAGTAAATGGGCTGTTTATGATTTAGGACCTTCACAAAACATGCAAAAATGAAGCGATCCAAAGTCCAATTGTCAATGCCTGAGTAGAATTTGGGAGTCTGAAGTCCTCTATCTAAAAAAATTGGTAAAGCTCCAAGGGTTATCAGCTGAAAACTTGAAAGCTTGATCGTCTCCTCCTCACCTCCTAATCCCTGTTTCCTCAATAATATTTTGTTCCACCATAGCTACCAGTCACTGCTTTTGCAGCACCTTCTGTTGCAAACAATCATATATATTCTTCTAGTTACTGCTGGGATCTCTTTTGAGTAGGAACTGAAGAAATTATCTATTCTGTCCCTGTCCGAGGAAAATATGACTGAAGTTGAAAAACTCAATATGACTTGCAAGCCTGCAAAAATGTTGTGATGTGAATGAGTTGTCCACTTACTAACAAGTCTGTATCGTACATTTGCAGATGCAGAAGTGTCAACAAGCCTACCACCGCTCTTCAAATGAACCTCCACCTAGCCCTGCAAGTGATTCTTCGCGATCTGGGCAGTCTCTGTTTTCTAGGTTCTCATTTGCATAGCTCAATTGGAAATACTTCGGAGAATAAACGATGGAACAGGACGGACCAAATCGTACAGTGCCTTACAGCAAAGTTGCAACCATAATTTTTTTTGTATTCTTAATGTAGCATAACTTGTTGATTAAATGTACGGATATGATGCTGTAAAACAACTCTAGGATGATGGAAATTGGATTTTTCGGCTCTGGACTAGGCAGAGTGAGTGAGATACATATCATTTACCCAAAAATTGCCTCAAAGATAATGTACAGACAATTTTCCCAATTTCTTGCCGACTGAGCGAAAAGTAACCACCCCACTTAATTTTAAAGAAAGGCAGTCTCGTTATTTCGTCAGCACAAGTAGAGATATCGTTTCAGTTTCTTCTCTGTGAATAGAAACCCTTAATTTTATCCTTAATTTGAAGACTGTCTGGAAAATAACTCCGACGTATTGATTCATTCATTTATTTTCTAAATGCATTGATGTTTCCTCGAAGAAACATAGAGGGTATTTAATCTTGTTACTAAATACCCACCCACCGTACAGACATTGCAAACACTGGATATGAATTCAATAAGTATATCAATGAAGCATCCCTCGATAAAATCCAAACAGTAGCGAGTAAGCCTCCCACATGCAAAAGAAAACAAATCTCTAGTTCAAAGTTTTTAATCATGTCATAATCAAAGTCAGGCAGGTATACGTCGAGCATTCGGTAATTTAAGTACTCATGTAACAATTGTCACATTATTTATGAGTTACGGCTACTGGCTAGGGATACAGCAAATCAGAATTCTGAACATAAGAAACTAGTGGCAGCTGCATAAAGAAAATCAAGCAAAGTCTCTTTCTCAGTAACTTGTCATTTCGACAAATTGCGGTCTATGAATTCAAAGAAAATCACATTCTGACAAATTGCAGTGTGGAGTTCAATATACCTACTGCATCAGTAACCACTAAGCAAATGGAGCATGAAGGGTTGCTGATAAAAACCAGGCACAATAGCAGAGAAAAAGCAAGACGATAATCTAGAAACTACCAGCAATATCAGATCTAGCTCGACATGTATATCTATGATGAGAAAAATGGGACACGGGAAACAAACTGAAATAGCCATAAACATGGGATCTACATTGAAGATGCACCAACAAAAAAGAAGAGAAATCCACTCACTTAACAATAATGCTGCACAATGGAGAGGACAGCTACAGTACAATAAGTTGAGCACACTATAGTTATGATGGTAACAGACAATAGTGCATCAATGTTTTAATTCAAACAAAAGTTTTAGTCTTGAGGATAGTTCTACAACTTTAGAAAGCAACGGCAACTCTCATGTCATCATATTTCACCTAGAACCACGTGTGTAGTTCCTTTCAACACTGTGTCGCGGAGAATATGACCTGGACCTCTCCCTTCTTGATCTTCCACCATAAGGTGAATGTCTGGGGGGAGGAGGAGAGTAATCACGCCCACCTCTATAAGGTGAGCGCCTAGGAGACCTCCTGTAGCCATAATCATCACGGCTGGAACCTCCACGATACCTACCACTACCACGATCACCATAACCTTTCACCAAAGCAATAAATTAGTTCTATAAGCAAATATCAATAAAGCTTAAATAATGAGTAGTAAGAACTCACCCCCATCACCACGTGAGCTTTTGAGTCCAAGATAATGACCAGGAGTGGGAGTCCTCGCACGTTTCCTCCGCGACTAAAGAAAAATGATATATATATATATTAACATATAAGCTAATAAAAGCAGGGATTAAAAATATTATAAGTAAAACTCATCCCTACAAGAAAAGACCTGCATAATAGAATGTACAACCTCAAAAGCATTTATGTAAGGAGAAATTAAATTTATGTTCCCCTATATCCTATTGGAGGATACACACAGCAGACAAGTTGACTGACTTCATTAGGCATTTCGTTTAATCAATCAAATAAAAAAAAATCAATGCCAGGTATGAGATACCATAAAAGCTTGATTAGAATGTTGACAAAAACGCTTGATTAATTGAGAGTTGAGAGTATTCGCTGAGGTTGTATAGTTGTTGGGCAATATAGATGCTATTTAGTTGATCAGATGCAATTGAAAAGCTGTTTTAGCTTGTTGCGATGGATGGACTGATCATCTTTGATTTCTGCCAACATAGCTGACGCAATATCTTCTGAATATAACCAGAAAACCTTCAGGTCAAAGAGATTGATTTACAGTCAAATAGGTCATCAGACACCAGCTTCTATCAGACAGGAAGCTTACCTTCTCTACAGTTATGTACCGGCCTTCAAGCACCGACTGATTGAGGTGTTTGATACAGCGATTAGCATCATCAGCGGAGTCCATAGTTATGAAAGAAAATCCACGAGATACACGAGATCGCGGTTCCACAACCAGAAATACGGACTTGACCTGTGGGAATGAAATAGAATGCCAATATAAGTTTAAGTTGGTACCAGATAGGCCGGGTAAGAGATTGAAAAATCATTTTCAACCATAAACCAACTAAAAAATCACAAGTTCCTATGTTCAACAGAACCCAGGAAAAGAAGACATGACTTTTAAGGGCTTAACTCATTCCTACCTGGATCACACAACACATTGTGAACAGTTAACTTCAATTTCCCAAGAACATAAAGAGTCCATGAAAGACTAACCTTTCCTTGCTTCGAGAAATGATCTTCAAGGTCTCTCTCTGTGACCCTTGTAGATAGGCCAGTCACATAAAGTGTAGCTCCATCATTAACCTCTTCCCTACATGACAGATCAACATCAATGATAGTAAGTTAGTAACAAGATCAAAAGAGTAACGAACTAAGTTTGTAGATGAAAAGGGACATTAGAACTAACCTGCCACTGCCACGACCTCTTGACCTAGATCTTGATCTAGATCTAGATCTCGCTCTTGGTCTTGACCATGATCTAGAACGAGATCTAGATTTGGACCGTGACCTTGACCTTGAATTCTCTTCCCATGGAGAAGGAGAGCGCGCATACCTAAACACAATACCAATGAAAAGTCAAGTCAACCACTGATGGTACAAATCAAAGCTGTGCAACTACATATTATCCACTGTTGAACAGTAGAAACCAGTTAAAGAAAATGTACATGATTGCAAACATCAGACCTTATAATTGAACCATCAACCCAAAAAGATACAAGCTATTGGCAATTGTAACAACTGAAACTAAAAAGGAAAAGACAAAACAACTAGCATATGGACCCTAAAACATATTATGATTAGAAATAACTTCACAAATACCTTGGGTCCAAGACAAAGGAATGTAGTCAGAGATCAAATAATTGAAACATTACCACACCTATGCAGATAAAATAAAGACAGAAGTTGCTCAACCATCCAAAATAATCAAATTATTGATTAATCTAAATTTACAAAATGAAAGTCCTTTCAGGCTTCATCTCCGACATTTCTTCATGTATACGAGTCTTACAACAGATAAACATAAAAATCAGTGTCTTCAATCATTAAAGAAGAATAAAATTTTCCGTTTGAATTTTAAAATTCTAGTTGTGCGCCTTTATTAGCAAAACTGACAAGCAACTTCAGCAAAATTTTCTGTTGGCACACCCAGTGTATATATTCAATCGCATCATGCTTAATGCATCAAATGAAACTGCAAACAAACCACCGACATGTGTTATGGATATCTAGCATACTGAATATATTCAAATAATTGGCCCAAAATTAATAAGATGATATAACACAATTACAATTCAGGTTACAACACAACAATAAACGCGTCCATGAAGCCAACAAAAACAGCATTCGATTAAAAAAAATCAAATGGAAATTTTATCAAATAAATACCAAGACCAAAAATTACTAGTAGCAGGCGAGCCAGTAAGCGTCTCACAAGTGAATAATCAAGTAATCGGGCTAGGCCACCTAAAAGCCTAGCTACTTCTCTCGAATTAGAAACCCCAATCCAAAGCCCTCTTTTCACCATAAATTTACAGATCGGAAACCCCACCACAATTCCATATATAAATTAAAACCACCTACATAGCGAAAAACAATATCTTCAAAAAAAATGAAAATATTACCGTTTTCGCGGAGAATCGGCCTGCAAAAAAAAAAAAAGAATTTCCAATATTACTATCAACATTTTTCATCCAGATGATATGCATACATATATAAGCTTCATAGAAATCAACATCTCTGAGAGAGAAACGAATAGATCTTACCATAGTAGGAGCAGAGAAGACGAAACCCTAAACCCAGTCGCTTATTTCGAAAGCTAATTTGAGTTCATCTGAAAGAAATTTATTGATTAATAATATTACAGTATATATATAGATATTATAGTCGCGAGTTGCCGGTTGCCAAAGGAAAAGCAACCCGGTTGAGTTTTCGATTTACTTGAAACTTCAAAGTGCCAGACAACTTTCCTCCCCCGCCAGATCAAGTACTTAGCTAAATGCCACTTTTGCCCCCTAACGAATGTCATTTCAATTTTGGACTAATGTATATACTCCCCCCGTTTCGAAATGTTTGTTGTTTTAAGATTTTTTTGTTTTAAAATATTTGTTATTTTTTATAATTTGACATCCTCTCTCTCAATTTTAACCCTCTCAAATCCTACAAATTTTTTTGACTCTAACAAAATGGAGAGAGAAAAATATATGGAGAGAGAAAATGTTGTTATTTTTTAGAAAAATATAGATGAATTAGATTTTATGGCATATATAAGGGATGTGTATATTTGTCCACAAAATTAATTGTTTATTATAGATAAAAAATTTAAAACAACAAACATTTCGAAACAGAGGGAGTATATATATATATATATATATACATATATATATATATATATGTGTGTGTGTGAAATGGATCAAATAAGACTTTTTTGCTACCGTGAGAACTGGGAAAAATGTTGGCAATTTCATAAATAATAAGGTAACAAATAAAGGAATGCGGGCTACTTTCATCCAAAACTTTAAAATTGATGATATCAGCAATTTTTTAAAAAATCTTAAAAACTTTAAACGACCATAACTGGCTCGTTTTTAATCCAAAGCAGGCAAAAAATATATCAAATTAAAGCTCTCTTCGTACTCTTTCATTTAAGATTTTGGAAGGCCATATTTAGATAAAAAAAAACATGGATAGAAAAATATAAAAGATAATTTTTTATGCATACTCAAGTTGTAAATGATTTCGTTAGATTATAATGATATTTCGTCAACATTATGACAACGTAAGCTAACATATGCTAACGAACATTTGTAATATGTTAAAATAATGTATTCATTGTGCTAACGAATAATTATCATAATGTTAGCGTAGTATAGATTTATTATGGTTTATTGTGAATTTAATTTTTCTTTTCTAGTTCCTAATTGATTATTAAGGTTAATTTATTCCATTCAATTAAGATTTATAACCTAGGTTGATAGAGTATTGTCGTATGCTAACATAGTGTATTCACAGTGCCGCTGAAGCAAACTCATAATGCTAACGTAGTACATATATATTATTGTTATGATTTGTTCCAACTCATTTATGGTTTATCACATCTAATCAATGATTATTTCATCCAATTAGGATTTCTTCCATTTAATTATGGTTTATTAAATCAAATTAGATTTGCAATTATTTTTTAGAATAAATTTTTCGCTAACAATATTAGAAAACTTTAATTAGCATAAGATAATGCTTCATCTAGTCAATGATTATTTCATCCAATTAGGATTTCTTCCATTCAATTAAGGTTTATTAAATCAAATTAGATTTACAATTATTTTTAGAATAAATTTTTCGCTAACAATATTAGAAAAAATTAGCATAACGATAATGCTTCATCAGCATGATGATAATACATCATTAGCAAGGCAATTTTTTATCAAATACTTCGCAATTTTTATAAGAATGACCAAATTACATTAATGCCTCTACCCGAACATTCTTTCAAATATTACAGAATTGCCACCGTCCTTTTGATTAAATCTAAACCTTTGATTTTTTAAGATTGTGTGGTGTGAGATGTGGTCCTAATTCTTACAGTAAAATTGATTTTCACTAACCCCTTCCCCATATAATATAATAGTATGTGAATGATGTATGAATATATAGGGCAAAGGGCCAAGAAAACACTCGAACTATACGCTCAATCCTACCTAGACGTACGAACTATTTTGTGGCTCAAATACACACCTAAACTATTTAAAAAGTACAATTTACCTCCTCAACTATTCAAAATATATCAAATTCACACTTTTCATTTAACACCGTTAACTCTTTCCGTTAAATAAAATGCTCATACCATGTATTGTGGTATGGTTAGAAAGCCCTCGTCATGGGCTTTCTAATTATACTCTCAATTTGTCAATCGGGTGTTAAATGATAGAATAATTACACGAAGAAATATCGATAACGAGGGCTTGTATTACGAATTAAATTTTAAATCTCGATACTAATTCGATGTTGGATTTTGAAATTAAAATAGGGGTTTGAAACTCCATAGTGTGGGCTATTTTGCCGTGGTTTCAATTTGTTCGATCGGAATTTATAAGTGATAGAATTGAGCTTGACACATTTTAATTAATGGATAAAACTAGCGGTGTTAACTTAAAATGTCAATTTATTCTTTTTTGAATAGTTTAGGGGGGCGATTGTTCTTTTCAAATAGTTTAGGTATTTTTTGGGTCAAAAATTAATTTGTACGTCTAATATATATATATATATATATATACATTACATTAAAAATTATATAATAGTATGTGAATGATTTATGAATATTGAATAGATATGGTATTAATAACGTTCACGTTGTAATTTATAGCTTTATTTTTGAATCAAGTGATAGGGAAATGTAGTCTATAGACTTCATTGGCAGTTGCTATATAAAAATATAATTATAGAATTATGTAATACTCCTTCAATTTCATAATAATTGATGTTTTAAATTTTACAACAAAAATTAAGAAATATAAAAAGAGACAAATATGCCCTCTTCTCTCCCCGTCTCTATCAAATTCTATGGAAGAAATCTCATCAATCAAAAATAATTTGATACGTAGGAGATTTTATATACGGTGTTTTGATAGGAGTTACAATTGAGAGAAATAAGTGTAAAAAATTCTAAAACATCAAATATTTTGAAATAAAATTGAAAGCTAAAACATCAATTATTATGAAACTGAGAGAGTATGTTATGATAGTATTAACTAATATTTAAACGAGTTTTATCGATTCAAGAGCCAAAAGATGCATCATTTATCAATTCAGGACTTGGAAGATGAACTGATATCACTCTAACGAACTAGTATGTAATGATCCGGCTTCCAAATTGACAGTTATCCTCACAAACTGTAACACCCCGTCCCAAAATAAACTTGTGAATTACTCCAACTATATATGAAATATGTGTTGTTTATAAGAAACTTTGAAATGGTTAATAAAAATTCCAAGCATAGAGAAAACGGCTCATGAAGTTAACTTGATTCTATTCTTTATCTTCTAAATTTTTTTCGATCACATGTCTTGTTCCTCGTGGCGAGACATCTCCATGAGTCATTTTTTCATTCGTCATTTGGACGCTTATTGAATCTTGTGTATCCTAATTATTGAACGACCGTCTTTTCATCCTTAAAAATTTTACCATTTTATGTTTAACTATGAAATTAGTTTCATCTTTGACTATGAGTCACAAATCTTTTCATAATCGTGTAGCTGTTGATTTCATTAAAAATAGTTTATTTAACCTTCTAATAGAATTTTATTCGTTTTATATTTCAACCCAATACTATATGTTAAATTACATCACAAATTGGTTGCCACCACTCAACCTTACCTTGCTCCATGTGTCACCATGCATGTCAATGGTGGGGTAGCTAGATATCTTGTGATAGAGTTAAGATGAATGAGAGAGAGAGAGAGAGAGAGAGAGATCGATTTAATTTAGGCAAAAATCCTCAAAGAGGCCATAGAGAAATAAATCTCTGCTCACAGAACAAGAAGTTTGCAACGCTAACCGCGTACAATACTAATCTCATAACATAACCCTAATAATCTGAAAAATAGACTATAAATACTTAAACCCTACTAAGGCTCATGTAGAAGACATGAGGCCAGCCCAAAATCAAACTTAATAACTAATCCAATAATTAAAGAAAAGTTGAACAATAAAAACCCGTTACTGCTTCTTCCTGCGAACATAAACACGTCGTTCCCTTGATGTTTTATCAATTACCTCCCCCGCCGCAATAGCCTTGTCCGCAAGGCTGAATTCTGGAAATTGGCAATGCATATTAGCCTTATCCATCCAAGTGCAATCATCTTCACCCAAACCCTGTCACTACACCAACACTTAAGGCACTGAGGCCCCATCTCGTTCCACCTGCCATCGCTGCAGAACTTTAGCAGGTAGGAAGGGTGGAGCAATACCTAATAGTTCTCCAGGAAGCTTTGGTGCAACAACTACTCCTTCAATAGCTGGTTTCAGAAGTGAAACATGGAATACCAGGTGAATTCGAGATCTTGCCGGCAGCTGCAATCGATATGCAGACATCCCAACACGACCTTCGACAGTAAAATGGCCAAAGAAATGGGGAGCAAGCTTTGGATTAACAGCAGTAAAAAGTGTACATTGTCGATGGGGGTGGAATTTAAGATACACTTTGTTGCCCACCGAAAACTCCAGCGCTCGACAATGCATGTTGGCCTCGCGCAACATCCGTTGTTGAGCTCTGTCCAAATTCACTTGAAGCTGCCCCAAAATGTTATCCCTCTCCTATAGAAATTATACCAAAGCTTGGACTCGCACTTCTCCTAGTAAGAACGACACTAGAGTGGGAGGAGCCCGGTCTTAGACAACCTCAAACGGAGTCATACCCGCGCTAGATTGAAAACTTATGTTAAAGTAAAACTCTGACCAAGACAGCCAACTTCCTAGGTCTTAGGTTGTTCTGATGCAAAACAACTTAGATATGTCTCTAGACAATAGTTCATTACTTCAGATTGTCCATCCGTGAGGAAATTGCATTTTTGGTCCAGTAAGATACACCCATGTGCGAAAATGGTCCATCACGTTTCACTTTTGATCCACTATCTTTTTTTCTTGGTAAAAGTGGTCCAGTATTGATTTAAAATAACACTTATAATCCCACTAACTTGATGATCCGTTAATTGATGGACGAAGATATATCATCTCATAACAACCTTAACACTAAATTACCCTAAATCCCCAAATCATAAAAATTGCGGGAAAATCATTGTCACTCTCTCACATCGCCTCACTATTGTCACTCACTCTATCACAAATAGATTCTCAACTGGTCAAATAAGCCCATCGAATCTCTCATTTTTACACGATCTTTCTTCGATTTTGCAGAGCTTCAACAACAAAAAGGAAGTAGCAGCAGCTACCACTTTATCCGAAGAAACGGAATACGATGGTGTCACAGACACAAATTCCTGGTCCGTGATTACTAATTCATGTTTTTTTGTGGTGTTGTTTTTTCTTTCTTTTTTCTTTTTTTTTGTGTGTACGTGTGGGTGACCAATCTTCCTCTCTCAGCAAATTTTAAGAAAAGCCCTTGAATCTCGGTTTCTGTTAGCATGTCCCAAAATGCAAGTTTTTGTTTCATTTTTCATCCATTTTTGTTTTATTAAATTTTTTCACATAAATCCATGAACTATTTCATGTCTATACAAGGTGTGGTAGATGCACACATCCCACACACACCTTACACCTCTTTGTCTGTGTATTTATGGTGAAATAAGGTTAAATTTTATTGAAAATCTTCACTCAATGTGGTAAGAATTTTGTCCATTTGTCTGGTTTGCAAGCTGCTACATCAAAGAAAATTTGGGAAGGAAGTCGCTGCAAATTAAGTTTTAGTAGTATATTTATGACTTGAATGTCATTGATTGTTGTCTTTTAGGACTAAATGAATTTACAGCACAAAACATTATATATGCTGTCTTTTGGAACTGAATTACAGAGCATTAAATATGCTTGTAAGCTCTATTTTTCTCTTATGACTTGAATGTCCAAATATTTGTAATGTTTTTTAATGTTGTTTGCATGATTACATAGGACTTCATGTATTTTTTAGTGTGTAAAACGTTTTTCCCCAAAGGGGTGCATTTTTTTCCTATCAAAATAGTTTTTTTTAATTTATAGTCAAAAAAAGTGCTAAACCAAATTTACACCGTTAAACTAATGGATTCCGTTAACTGGTGGACCACTTTTGCCAAGAAAAAAGATAGTGGACCAAAAGTGAAACGTGATGGACCATTTTCGCACACGGATATATCTTACTGGACCAAAATTGCAATTTTCTCTCCATATGTCTCCGAGTGGTACACCGAGCTCATCCTTAATTTTGTCCCTAATGAGTGAAACAACTCCTGCCAAAATGAGCTCAAGAACAAGGAATCCCGATCAGAAACGATCGAACTTAGCATGACATGCAACTGTACAACCTCTTTAGTGAAAACTACCGCCACCGACTTCGCTGTAAAAGGGTGCTTCAGGCCTAAAAAATGTCAATACTTGGACAACCTGTCCACCACAACTAAAATGCAGTCCAAACCGCTAGAGTGCGGAAGTCCAATGATGAAATCCATGCTAATATCTTTCCAAATGCGAGTCGGAATAGGTAGCGGGTTTAGTAAACCAATCGGGCATTTAGTCTTGCTTTTATTCCACTGGAAAATATCGCATGCAGCTATAACTTGGTCATTGCTTTCATCATGCCTGGCCAATACAAACTTCCAGCCAGCCGCCGGTAGGTGCGAAAAGCACTAGAATGTCCCCCTCTTGGAGTTGCATGGAACTCCTCTATAAACTTCAGAATCCAATCAGATTTCTTTGGTAGTACAATTCTTCCCTTGTAAAATAGTGTCCCATGGGAGAGAGTATAATGCTTAGGCCCAGGCTTATTTGTTTCCAAGGATTTGATAAACTCCGAGTATGCTTGAATAGATGATTGTAACAGCCCCCAATCGAGCCATTGTGGTATTGATACCGCTGTTAACTCCAATTCATCATCCTGACGAGATAAGGCATTTGTTGCACGATTAGCCGCACCTTCTTTGTACTGGATATCGAAGTCGAAACCTAATAATTTGGCAGCCCAATTCTGTTGGTAGGTGTCATCAAGCTTTGTGATAGAAGGTGCTTTAGACTTCTCTGATCCGTGCGGACCAAGAAACAATGGTCCAAGAAGTAGGTGTGCCAATGTAGAACCGCCAAAACTAAGGCCATTAGTTCTTTATCATGTGCAGATTTAGTTAAGAGTCGTAATGATAAACTCTTACTGAAATAGGCTATCGGATGTTTCTCTTGCATCAACACCGTACATATCCCTTTTTCCTACGCATCACACTCAATCTCAAAGGGCTTCGTGAAGTCTGGCGTACGTAAAATGAGGGCTGAAGTGAGGACTGTTTTGAGAGCTTGGAAAGCAGGAGCGTTGATTATCTTTTTTTAATAGAGTAGTCAAAGGAGCATCTAGCTTAGCCAAATCGCAAATAAAGTGACGATAGTAATCAGTGAGTCCAAGAAATCCCCGCAGACTACATAGAGAAGTCGATATCGGCTATTTTAGCACTGCACTAACCTTACCGGGATCTATTTGTACTCCCTGGTCAGAAATGATATGTCCAAGGTACTCTACACTAAAACTCCCTAATACACACTTTTTAGGGTTAATAACGAGAGAGTGAGCTCGGAGAAGATGAAGTACCTGACGCAATTATTGCATGTGATCTGCCCATGAATGACTATAGATTAATATGTCGCCAAAGAAGACCAATACACATTTCTGTAGATGGGGTCGAAAAATATCATCCATAAGGAATTGAAAGGTGGTTGGTGCATTGGTTAAGCCAAAAGGCATGACGAGGAACTCATGATGACCCGAATGTGTCCTAAAAGCTATCTTCGGAACGTCCTCTGCCATAATGCGAATCTGATGATACCCCGCTTTGAGGTCTAATTTGCTAAACCAGCAAGCCCCATGAAGCTCATCCAATAATTCTTGAATAATAGGAATGTGATATTTATCCAGCACTGTTAACTTATTGAGATCTTGGTAATCAACAAAGAACCTCCACGACCCATCATTCTTCTTAACCAATAAAATGGGGCTGGAATACGGACTGTTGCTCGGTTGAAGAATGCTTGCTGCCAACATTTCACTCACCAACCGCTCCATTTTATTCTTCTGGGAATGGTTGTACCAATATGGGCGAACTGAAACCGGAGCAGTATCGGGCTGCAAAGTGATGTGATGATCGTCAGGTCATTATGGGAGAAGACTAGACGACTCCCTAGTGACGTCTGCAAAATCAGACACCACGTCCTCCAATTCTGTTCATTGAAAGTCTCGTTGAGGTGCTGAAATGGACCAGTGGTGAATCCTCAACTGACCACAGTAGCCATGCTTGATCATCAGACTCGAGCAAGCCATATTCAGCCCTATGGCAGACACGACGAGTGAGAGATGGATCCCCTTGAAGATCAATCGACACATCATCCTTCCTAAAACTCATGGTTAGCTTGCTCCAGTTTGCTATCACATATCCCAATTGAGCCAACCAATTCATACCCGGAATAACATCTACACTGCGAAGGGAAAAAAACATAGCAGGTGATAACAAACTCATGGCCATTAATAATGACTGAAATGTCCTTACGAGTACCTTATGTATGCACACGAGACCCATCTCCCAATACCACGACGATGTGTGATGTAGTGTCAATGGGCAGCTATAAGAAATGGGCCACCTGTTCTGAAATAAAACAGTGGCTCGCTCCACTGTCCATCATCGTTAGGAGGCGTCGTCCATTAACCTTAGTAAACAACTTCAGAGTTTGGGCTCCATCAATCCTATTTGAAGACAGCTGAGATAATTGCAGTTGTTGCAGCTCAGTTTCAATTTCCTCCACTTGCACCATGTCCAATTTCTCTTGTCCGTCCATAGCTTCACCCTCATTCTCTATTTCGGCGTCAATGATCAGTGATAGATATTTAGATGCACACTTGTGCAATGGATTGTAGGGTTGACTGCACTTGAAACACTTTCCCTTAGCACGATAATCATCAACTTGTTTGGATGTGAGATGACGTGACTTGCAAAACCCCCATGGTCCTGAAGATCCCGTTTGGAAGAACTAGGAGTTACCTCCATTTACTGAACTTACTTGTTGTCCGTTATCCACGGTAGTGGGACTAGGGCCTCTGTGAAAAGTAGTTATTGGCCGGACAAATGACGTTGTCGAGAAAGAGGACCGTTGCTGCATTAAGGGCGTCTTGGTGGAACGAGCAATGCGGCGCGCAGCCCTGATGGCTGCAAATACATCGGCCATCTCTTAATCTGGAATTCGTTCCCGAATGGCAGACTGTAATCCTTCCAAAAAGGCACCCAGATAGTGCTCTGGAGATAGGGAAGGAAGCTGCGATACCCGTTCTTCAAACAAGGATATATAATCCTCCAATGACCCAGTTTGTGGGGTGAGATGCATAGTTTCATATGCATTGAGGGCAGAGCTATCTCCAAATCGCTCAATAAGTTCCTGCGATAATTGATTCCAGGGCACCCACTGGGCCCAGAACATAGAACGTCCGGTCATTGTAATCAAGGCCAACTGAACTTTCTCACCTGGGGAGTGCGGTGAACCATAAAATATTGCTCTGCCTAGGCCAGCCAGGCAAGAGGATCATTACCGTCAAATAATAACAGACCCATTCTTGGCATATTATAAATCATGTGAGAAAGCCCTGAACCATTACCCGAATCCTCTGTGTTGCTATTAGAGTCACCGCCTGAGTCTCTAGTTTGGGCTCCACCAGGAGGGGTTTCAGTTGTCTCCTCTGGTGGGGAGTTACCCTCCAGCTTCGCTAGAATCAGTGTTGGGGTTTTATCGATAGACGACATCGACCCTTCCACCTTTGAAACTCAAATAGATATTGCAGACATGGCAGATTTGATTTCCCCGATCACGTTCTCCATATCCATCCTTATCATTTTACGGGTCTTGGGCATGAACCGTATCCGGCAGGTCGGACCAAATTGATAGAGTTAAGATGAACGAGAGAGAGAGATCGATTTAATTTAGGCAAAAATCCTCAAAGAGGCCACAGAAAAATAAATCTCTGCTCACAGAACAAGAAGTCTGCAATGCTAACCGCGTACAATACTAATCTCAGAACATAACCCTAATAATCTGAAAAAAATATACTATAAATACCTAAACCCTACTAAGGCCCGTGTAGAAGACATAAAGCCCGCCCAAAACCAAACTTAATAACTAATCCAATAATTAAAGAAAAGATGGCCAGTAAAAACCCGTTACTGCTTCTCCCTGCAAACATAAACACGCCATTCCCTTGATGTTCTACCATCTTGAAAGCAAGCATAACGAAGCATCACTCATTTAACTTCTCTTACACCTCTTGTCTCTCTCTATCCTCTCGATCCTCTTTTCCCAAAGCAGTAGAAGCCCCTTTCCTTCAAACTTTTGGCAATAAAATACTTTGAGAAAAATTCTAAAAATTTACACACACATCACTCTTTCATAGTAGAACAAAATTTGTTAAGAGTCATTCCCATCCGATCCAAAGAAATCAGAGAAATCAGGCCAAGAATAGCAGCATCGTCACCGATCCTCGAGGCGTGCTGCAGCCCCTTTGCGACATATTTTCCTGTGGATCCAACCATTATCTTTCTGTGAGATCTATGTCATTATAATATTATATTTCACGAATTTCGACTTGTAAGATTGTCCTACACAATTTTTTATGTATATCAACAAGTGATAATTTGATACACTCGTCTCAATTTAGAAAGATATCGCATCAATTGTGTAGAGTTTATGGGTGATTCGGTGCTCTAATAAAGTTAAGTCTTTTGAGTTTTTTTGTGTATATTATAGTTGTCAACTGTCAACTAAAAAAATGATAATCTGAGAGGAGTATAAATTATAGGTTTAAGGGCCACATAGCCCCCTCGACTATTTTACAAGAGTCACATTGCCCCCTCTTTGACTATTTGGTCAATTTAGCCCCCTCAACCTTCTAAATAACTTACATTGCCTCTTTCATTGATGGAAAAATTAACACCATTAACAAACATACACTAAGACACAATTTTTACTCACACAATAAGATTTTTTCACATATTTTTACACACAATTTTACAATTAACCAAAATTATCACAAATTAATAAATTATGGTTAATAATAACTAAAATGATAAATACCCATAAATTGATTAATAAATTAACTAGAACATAATAATAGTAATATAGTATGAAAATTTCAATATATATATATATATGTCGAATTCATTTATAAAATTATTTTGAATTTTAAAATTCGATGATTCGATGATGAATTCTACAATACATATATTGAGTCTTCGTTTATGATAATTTAATGTTTTGGAAATGGAGCACATGATTTATGAATTTTAGATTTGCTTAGATTTTTCATCTTCAAAAGTCATGTAGTAAAATTAATTGATTTGTGGGTCCGTTTTAACATTGAAAATAAAGTCGAACACTTAATTGCAAATTTGAAATACACAGATGATGGTTTTTAGATTAAAATAATTTTATGAATTATCTCAATATATTTATATATATATATATATTATAAATAATGAATTTTTCATACTACTACTACTACTACTACTACTACTACTACTACCACTACTACCACTACTACTGCTCTTGCTCCTGCTGCTGCTGCTGCTACTGCTACTGCTACTGCCACTGCGACCCCCACAACCACTATCACCACTACCACCACTACTACTACCACCACTACCACCGCGACTACCACCACGACTACCACCATTACTACTACTACCACTACCACTACCACTACTATTATTATTATTAAGTGTTAATTAATTTAGGAGAATTGTCGATTCAGGACCTGAAAGATGGGTACTACTACTACTACTACTACTACCACCACTATTATTATTATTATTATTATTATTATTATTAAGTGTTAATTAATTTAGAAGAATTGTCGATTCAGGACCTGAAAGATGGGTAATTTATCAATTCAGGACCTGAAAGATGAAAACTCTTAATCCAGGACCTGAAAGATGAAAATTCTCAATCCAGACCTCAAAAATCATGAATTTTGATTTCTTTTTATTTTTAATTAATTTTATATTAATTTTCAATGAAAATTCATTCATTAATTATCCATTAAATTTAATGAAGAAATTTTTAAAATTAGTAAAAAAATAAAAAGAAATTAAAATTCGTAATTTTTGAGGTCCTGTATTGAGAATTTTAATCTTTTGAGTCTTGGATTGAGAGTTTTCATCTTTCGGGTCTTGAATCGATAGATTACCCATCTTTCAGGTCCTGAATTGTTAATTCTCCATTAATTTATTAATAAATTTCAAAGTATTTATTATTTTATTAACTATTAACCATAATTTATTAATTTGTAGCACTTTTGGTTAATTGTAAAATTATGTATAAAAGTATATGAAAAATCTTAGTGTGTGAGAAAAATCTGTGTTAGTGCGTGTTTGTTAATGGTGTTAATTTTTCCATCTATAAAAGGGGCAATGTGAGCCAGAGAGTCGAATGAGCTAAATAGACCAAATAGTCAAGAAGGAAGCAATATGACCCTTATAGAATAGTCGAGGGGGCTATGTCCTACGTGGCCCTTAACACTAAATTATAATTTTCTCTCTTTGTTAAAGGGTATATTAGTCCATTACATTAATATAATTTTTATGGCATAAAAACACAAGAATTGACAATAAGGATTGAAATATCGCAAAGATATATCATGAATTTTGACATTGCGACATGGATATGAGGGAGAATATCTTTTTTTTCACATGTGTCGGCAAAATATCGCAATATATCACAAGAAATCGTAATTTTTTTTATATTTCTATAATATATTTTGATTTTTATTTATATTCCTATAATATATTTTGATTTTTATTTGAGTTGCAATATTCTTTGCTTTACAAAGACACTCACACTTCTTAACAAGTTGGACCGAACTCTAATGGTGTAGCTCAATTTGGAAATGAGGTGACATAATTTTTCAATAGTAGTTATCATATTTTCATTTTAAGATAAGATATCATATTATCATGTTTTGATTGTATTAAATGTGAAGCTTACATATTTTCGTGACGAGAGAAAATGATTTGCTGGTCGTGCTGTAATTGCTTCTCGATCTACTATGGTGTCATGTAAGTCTTTTACTTAATATTTTCAAATAGAGCTTGTTTAAATAATTTTAAATCACGTCTTCAATGATATTGAATTACTTTTAGTCAATCTTTTTTTTTAGATGTCGAGGGTAACCCGCAGCCGCTACCATGGTGCGCACTGGGTAAACCCCGCCCCTGTGTAATAGCCTGCAAACCTACACAGAGGGGGTAAACCACACTTGGCAAGCCAGGTGTGACAGGCTCACACCTAGTGGTGTTGGTGGTGGGTCGAACTTGAGACCTTTGGCCTCAAGAAACACCACCCCACCACTAGGCCATCCCCAAGGGGACACTTTTAGTCAATCTTGATTCTATGAATATGGGTGGCATTATTGACACGTCTTTAATGATATTGAATTACTTTTAGTCAATCTTGATTCTATGAATATGGGTGACATTATTGATTATAATGATATGTTCCAAGATTGATACACTTCTTAGTTCATAATTTAATTGGACTCTTTAAAATGTGTATGGAGGCTAAAATGTGCATCAACAAAAATCAAGAAACATATCAATCTCATGTATAATTATATCCAGAATTACTCTAATGTGATAAGTTGGTACCAATATTATTTGGAACAAGATGACATTCCATCTACTATATTTGAACATCATATATTCCCATTTTGCTATCAATTGTAATTTATAATATATATTTAATTATTTTATATTGTACTGTGTATTATTTTATCAAATATATTGTCTCAGATAATATAATGCATTATTCATATGTTTCCTTTCAAAATACAATTCTATCAAAATTTTGAGTAGAATATGCGCATAATAATATATTATAATAATTCTTAAAATTTCTTATTAAATTTTCAAGATTTTAATATAATTTTTATCATTTTTTTAATTTTGTGCGATATGATATATCTGGTGATATGTCCGATAAAATTGAAGTTGCAATACAGGGTGCGTTAGCAATATTTTCATTCTTATTGGCAATTACAGTTTTTATCCACAATTGTCATTCTCTTTCTCCCTCTCCTCCATTATTCCCCAAGGCCTCAACCATGTCCTCAGCGCCTTGGACATCAACTATTCTGCAAAAACCCCAAACCCCTTTAATATTCTCTCTCCTTCCCTCCCCCTCTCTCCCCCTCTCTTCCTCTCGCAACATCCAATTTCCGAAACTAAACCATAATCTCACCGTAAAGCCCCTCAACTTGTCTCCCCAACCTCTGTATGGCTCCGTTTCACCAGCACAACCGCAAGCGGGGGACGATGATGACGAGGAGCCCGCCATCGGAGACTGCCTCGTCTACGAAGAGGGCATATTCAACGACCCATTTATCGAAAACAACAGCAATTCCACGCACTCCGACGCTCGCACCACTAAATCGAATAACAATAAGGACGCAGATGTGTTGCCGGAGAACCTGATTCCGGAGGAATGGATGGGTGTCCAGAAGGAGTTGAACATCACGAAGAAGGAGCGTCGGAAGATGGCGCAGGAATTAGAGTACGGCAGCCGGGTGGAGAAGCGGAGACAAGCTCTGATGCCTCTGAATTCGGAGGAATTTGAAAAGATTAAGCAGGAGAAGCTAAAGCAGCTGAGTCCCGTGGTGCTTGATAATCCAAAGAAGGTGTATTTTAGGGAGAATGGCGAGAAGCTGAAGCAGCCTAGTCCGGTAGGGGTTGATGATCCGAAGAATGCGCATGCTTGGGAGAATGGCGAGAATGAGAAGCGCGACGCGGAGACAAGTGGAGAGGTTAGTGGGCTTGATAATCCGAAGAAGGTGTATTTTAGGGAGAAAGGCGAGAAGCTAAATCAGCTGAATCCTGTGGTTCTTGATAATCCCAGGAAGGCGTATTTTAGGGATAATGAGAAGCACGTCGAGGAGACACGTGGAGAGGTTAGTGGGGGTAGAGTGGCACCAAGGAATCCGAGGCTGGCGGTGTATGGAGGAGGTTTGGATGATGTTTCTGCGCTTTTTAGTAGTGGGAAGTATGATAGTGGTGCTGCTGGTAAATCTCAAGGTATATTTGCTGCATCTTATTGTTTGGTTTTGTATTGATTTGACGCTTAACACTTGATTTAGTGAAGGGTTTGGTTGTTGTTCGAATGTAGGGTTGTCATTTTTTTATGCTTTAGTGAGTGTTACATTAATATTTTGAGCGCTTATGTTGTGCATTTTTGTTGTCGTTGTATCTGAATGGGTTATAGTGATCTTGGCTGATATTGTGGCATTTTCTAGGCATATGGTGAGAACTCTGAAAAGTGTATGGTCATTCATTTAACATGCACAATCTTTTGACCACATAGGCCATGTAGGAGATTGTTTAGTACTGGAAAGATTAATTGTAGGAGCTGAGATGATCTAGTTTTCTTGGGTATATAGTATACAATAATAGCCTTGATATGTAAGCAGAAGTACTTGAAAAGCTGTGGTATCCATACTCTTGTGACTGATTAGCAGTGAGCCAGTGACATACTAAATATGAATCTCAGACTGCATGAACAGTAGTGTTATGCTAAATTGCTAATATATGCATATATTGCTTACTCTTATTCTATTGGCCACTATATATGAGGGTGGTGATAGTAATATTGATGGACTTCCTGGTGCTTCTATTATGTCTTGCAGCTTTCACTTTTTATTTATCTTTGCTTTCCACTCTAGTATTCATTTGTATGAGATTGCAATTTATGAAGGTACTCGTAAATTATTCTCACTAGAAGAAAAGTCAATGATGAATAGGCGGGTTCCTGATGTAGCAGTTGCTACCTCGGTGAGTATCTTCCTGTCCCTCGTGATTACTCTCTTGTAAGAACATTAGTGTGATATGTCGTGTAAAACTAGATATGATTAGCTTTATCCTCCTACATGTGTTTATAGTAAAGCCCCTGATAGTTCAATGCTCATATTTATGTTGTTCCTAATGATTCTTACCTGGAAAATACAACTTGAACTTCTACTTCTCTATGAGGAAGGAAAGAAAATAGCAATGGACTTCAGGACAAGTCCTCAGGAGATAGACATATCTCTCAGAACACCCAAAAACACAATAAGAAAAAAATTACTTTGCTGGAAGTCTTAACAGTGATTGTTTTGAGCTCTTCAGATTTTTTATTAAATAGATGGATCCTAACCTTATTTTTGAGAAGTAGTCGTACTTTCATCAGTCATCCCAGTGAATCATTTTTGTTTTTGGCAGTGCTAAATAATATTTATTAATTTATTTTCTGATCTTCCTATTGGTAACTGTTGTACCATTTGTTATCCACAAATTCTCTTTGCAATAATCATATTTTATCCATCTTTTATGGCTATTTGGAGATCTTGTGTGTGTATGTGTGTGTGTGTGTGTTTTTTTTTTGTTTTTTTTTTTGTTTTTGCAACAGAAACCCTGTCCTTGTTCTGTTGGCAATTCATTACTATATTGAGTGTGTCGGATTGTGCACTTTGGCATTTACTAAATAACGCCGTTTCTATTTTAAGCATGCCTGTTGCTAATTCTTGGAGCCCAATATTTATTTTCAGGGAAAATGGCATCCTCTGCATACCCTAGCTGCTGCAGGAGAATTTTTTCTTGCCACTTCTTTGTTAAAGCACAACCTTGATATTAATATCCCAGACAAGGTGAAGTGTACATGAACACCCATTTATTGTCGGACACTCGGACCCCTTATAACTATATGCCTGTAAAGATGGTGTTATCTCAATCCTGCTTCTTGCAACTGATTCCAGTTTGCTGTTATGGCCCCTTTCCCTACAGAATGGATTGACTGCAATTCACAAAGCAATACTTGCCAAAAAGCAGGCTATTTTTAATTTTCTCTTGAGGGAATCAGCAAATCCATTTGTTCGTGACAACGTAAGTCAAAACTTCTTGTTAGGACTTAGGATCATGTACTATAATTATAAAGCTCTTCCCCTGTCATGCTACTGCATGTCCTATGTTATAGGCACATAGTATTATGCATTATAAACATGCCTCCGGAGAAAATATGATAATCTAATCATGAGAAGCATAATTAATTTATTATGCAGAAATTGGAACTAACTGTGATAAACCAATGTGCTAGATGCTTTGGCTCTGTAGTCACCTTCATAACTGAGTCAAGTAGCTCTTTTGTTATCATTCTTTTTGGCTCCAAATGTCAGTTCTTATTATTTCCATCATTTTTATCCTTGGTTTTTGATGCCTCCTTTTGGCTTTGGTTTGGTTTGTGAGTTAATTTTTTGCGACAACAGGAGGGGGCTACCTTATTGCACTATGCTGTCTTCGCAGCTTCTAGTCAGATGATAAAGATTTTGTTATTGTACAATGTTGATATAAATCTTCAAGATAATGTAAGCTTACTTATCTAGATTTTTAGCTGCCTATTTTGACATACTCTTATGCGGAGCTCTAATTTTGATTTTTATGTTTTCTCTTATTACAAATAGGATGGATGGACGCCATTACATTTGGCAGTGCAATCCCGTAGGACAGATATATTGAGGCTTTTGCTGATCAAGGGAGCTGATAAATCTTTGAAGAACAGGGTAAAAACTGGCAACTTGTTGAGAAACTGATTAACTGATAAATAAATTGTTGGTTATTGGTGCTTTACAGATTAATCTTGAAATTTCAAAGCTTCTCTCTCGCACTGGTCATCTTTTGAACAATGGCAGTTATTTGCATTCACCTAGAATTGATACCATCTCCGAACATGAGTTACTTATTCTTGTTGTCTGAAAATCATGCTCTTATTTAGATTGATTCTTTATTTCTTTCATTCTTTTGTGGGTCTCTTACTGAATTTAACTGGTGAATCTGTCAGATAAAACAACTGCTCTGAGATCTAGCATGCATTATTAGTTCAAAACATCTACACGGCAGACTAACACATTTGTTCTCTCATCTTTATACTCTACATTTCCATGGAACTAAACTATGTGTATAAAATCAAAGAACTGTCATGAGTGCCATTCAATTATGTGCTCTGAGTTTTGTAAATGATAGAAACATCTAGATCTCATATGGCTTTTTACGTGTTATTTGCTCAGCTCTGCATATTACTTTCTTCACTAATGTTATTCTTTCTCAGGATGGATTCACTGCAGTAGATCTTTGCCTCTATTCTGGTAGAGATACGAGAACTTACGAACTTATCAAGCTCCTGAAACGCATTTACTAGTCAACAATTCATCCATCTGACTGCTTTTTAGCTGCAACCATGGCTCGGATGGCTGGTTGTATCGGCTATTCATTACCATCTTTTGGAACGACCGGGCATATATTTAGCCATGTCGTTTATACAGGGTAGCTGCTTATAGTGGGAGTAAGGGGCCGGCCAGATGGCCTTCCTTGGCTGCTTAGATGCAGGCAGCATAGCTCATGAAGGATGATGTGTAAAATGCATGTATAGTAGAAATGTTCAGCATTCTATGAGCGTGAGTGAGAATCTGAGTCATGCCAATTCAGCTCCTTAGATTTGTAATACAAATGTAATGGCTCCTAATATTGTAACGTTGGGACATTATTTCAGTTTAATTAGATTCTTTTTTTTTTTTGGTTGAATTAACACGAGAATTCATGTAATGTTTGGGTATGTTTGGTTTTTTAGGAGAATATTTTTATTGAAATTGGAACTTGGAAATGAATGGGTGAAACTTGTGATTTAGATTTGTTTGAGGAAAAATGCATTGGAAATTGAGAATGTCATTGATTTATGTTGAGATAATGAAATGTTAAGAAAAACATTTTGAAGAAATACAGAACACACATCTATCACAACAAAATGATGAATTTGTGTGTGTGTATATATATATATATATATATCTTAATTCCTAAATAATTATCAAAGGTAAGAAGAAGAAAGAAAAGAAAAATTAAGGATTCATGTATATTTATCTAAAATTATAAGGAATTGTGAAGGATTAATTTATTTTCCTACTATGTCGAGTAAGTTTTTTTGAATTCCAATATCTTAGTTTGATATAAACATATTTATAAATTGTTATTAATAAGAACAAGAAATACGTATATGATGTTAAGAAATGGAGTAAGACATAGGATTCCCTTTTCCTTGGGTAGCAACAGCACTGGGAAGTCAAGTAACGGCTCTTTCCCCCATAAATATATTTTTCCCCAAAAAGTCCTCAGCCGAAAGATTATTTCCAATCGACGCCCGCCACGTCCCCACAATTCTCATTATTCTTAAATAAATATGAATAAATAAAATTCCTTTCTATTCGACCGTTGTGCTGACTCTTTCCCTTCCATTATTTCATTACAAAAAAAGCCACAACTTTGTCAGAGACAAAAAAAAAAAAATGATAGTGAGAAGCGCCGCCGCCGACCGCTGGAAGAAGGCCGTCGTCATGGGTATCTCCCTCTTCCGCCGCGGCTTCAACCCCTCCAAATGGTGCTTCTTTCTCTCTCCTTACCTTCTCTCTCTCCGTTTATATGTAAATGGGCTGACTTTGTGTGTGTTATCTTGAAAGCAAAACGTCGGCGAAGATGGCGGTGGCAAGGATAAAGCTGCTGAGGAACAAGAGAGAGGTGGTGATCAGACAGATGAGGCGCGACATTGCTATGCTTCTCGAGTCTGGTCAAGATGCCACCGCTCGTATTCGAGTAATTTATCTACCTCTTCTTGATTTTGTGTTCAGATTATCTTGTTTTGTTTTCATTTGGTATATATATATATATTAGCACTTTTTTGTTTGTTTTTTCCTAGTAGATTTTAGGGTTATTTCACGCAAGATTTTGGCTGGAGAACACTTTTTAGGTATTGGTTTAGCTGTGGAAAATATAATCATAATCTGCTACTTAAATGGTATGATTATGGGGATAATTATGGTCTTTTCAGAAGGGATAGGAGAATTCTGCATTCAGGAATGGTTCCTCATGTAATGAAGCTCGTGATTTTGGTGTTAATTATTGGAATAATACAGTTTTTGCGGATATAAATTATTTCCCTATATAATTACATCCTTTTGTTGTTGTTGTTGTCGAGATATATGTTGGTGTCACGAGGAATCTAATATTTTACCATTGGTCTTAGTGAACAATCTTATAACATAAATCGTGTTATTTGAAAGAGTTTGGTCCGCAAAACTGGGACTTCCATAGCGATATTGTCTTGTTGGCATAGTCCCAGTTACATTATTCCTTGTGTGTATCAAACCTTTGCTTCTTTTCCTAGCTGGTTTTACTATGATCCTTCATTTTGAACTGATTGAATCATTGTATTACTTGGGTTCTTTGAATTTAAATGCGTGACAATTGGTTGAATGTTGGTCTTTATTAACCGTGTTGTTGCTTCTTAACAATGCTTCAACACGTTTTCATGGTTGTGTAGGTTGAACATGTGATGAGAGAACAGAATATTATGGCAGCGAATGAGTTGATTGAACTTTTCTGTGAGTTACTCGTGGCCAGACTTTCTATCATTGCAAAACAAAGGTGTGTTTGCTTAAAGCTATGTCATTTGAGATTCATATGGTGATCTGAATGATGAAAACAAAATGTTTCTGCTTATGGTTGCAGGGAATGCCCACCTGACCTTAAAGAAGGAATATCGAGTTTAATATTTGCAGGCCCTCGATGCTCAGAGATTCCAGAGCTTCTGTCCATACGAGATGTTTTCCAGAAGAAATACGGCAAGGATTTTGTTTCTGCAGCTACTGATCTGCGACCCAATGCTGGTGTGAACCGATTGGTATGTGTCTCCAATCCTACATTTTGTTTTTTTTTTTTATCTTTTTTGTTTGTTTGAGAACCACAGTTTTGAATGGATCAATTATCTATTCCATGGAATCTTTTCCAGAGAATGTCTGCATTTTTTTATAAGCTATACATTTTTACATGACGATGCTTGAATTTGACTCATTTCTGTTCCAGCTTATTGAAAAGCTTTCTGTTAAGACCCCACCTGGTGAAATAAAATTGAAAGTTCTGAAGGAAATAGCCAAAGAATACCAGGTTCAATGGGACACCACCGAAACAGAGGAAGAGTTACTCAAGCCACCAGAAGAGCGCATCGTATGTCCTCTCTCTCTCTCTACGCACACGGACACACCTGCAGCTATATCTGCTTCTATGTCCTCTCTGAGTCTCTAGTCTTTCTCTTTCTTTCAGGAAGGTCCGAACAGTTTTGTGAGTGCTTCAGGTTTGCCGATGAAGCCTGTTCAAAAGCAATCGTCTGAGCCAAATGATGCATCAAACAGGTAATACTTGATTGCTTACTTGAAAATCCATGTCTTGCACAATATGTTCTTCCATTTTCACCACAAAGTTCGTACTCTTGAACAGAGGACAAGGCAATATCATGAGTTTTGAGGATGTGGCATCAGCTGCTGGTTTTGCTGCTGAGAAGGCAGCTGAAGCAGCCGCCCTTCTAGCTGCCTATGGAGGCAAACAGATGCCTGCTTCTTACAAGGGCGCGAGGGAGGCTACTGTCAACGATTCTAATAACATTTCTCGTAATTCCAGTAGAAAGTTTATGCCGAATGGTTTACCAAATTCCCGAGCTGAGTATTCCACCATTGATCAGTCCGAAGATCAGAGAGCATTCAAAACAAATGGTGCTGAATACTCTTACTTGAGTGCAGAAAATGAGCAGCAGAGGGTCAATGATGATAGGAAGATGGTTAGGAGACAGAGCTATAACTGTCAGAGAGCTCCCACAGATATCAAGTTTGATGAATCAGACTGCGATGAAGAAATTGAGATGGAAGAACCACCGAGCACTAATGCAGGGAAATTCAATCGCAGACATAGCTATAATGTTCCACCTGCACGATCAAATGCTAGATATGATGAATACGATGAAGATGATGATTATGATGAGTTAAGCCAGCCTGCAATAGGTACTGGTGATCGACCACCAGAACGCCCGGCTCCACAAATTCCAGCTCGACGCGTTCACCCCAAATTGCCTGACTATGACACGCTCGCTGCTCGTTTTGAAGCTCTGAAACAGCACAAGGCACAACCGAGGTGATTTGGGGGCCATGCATTTTTTTTTGTCGTGTTTGCTGCACAAGACACATTCGCATAAGCTTTCATACGCGTACCTTGTTATGTTCATAATCATATATGAGATTCTGGGAAATGTCTCAGGCCGTTTTATACTTCCCTTCTTTTGCCTAGTGTAATGCAATTTATGGGTATTCATATTGAAGAATATCTTTTATATATATATAAATTTGGAGTTTATTCTTTTCTATTGCTCTGCTATCTTGGAGTGAGATCAGTTTATGCAAATTCTCCTACCTTCGATTTTCCTTATTCTTTTCGAGTCGGTTGAGAAACAACGATGCTTTGCATGTGTTTATCTGATGCTATTACTATTATTATTGGTGAAGTGATAAATGCACCTGAATGCGTATCCGTGTATTTTATTGAATGTAGGGTTAATTTTTTCTTGATTAACTAAATTAATTACTTGATTTTTGTATATTCGCCAATTTCTTTGAATTTCAAGATAAGCTTTAAACACAGAGCAAGTTGGACTGGAGATTAATCATCGAAAGTTCGTTTAAGTTAAACTTCTTAACATGTAATTTTGAATGTTTTTTTTTTGCTTCTTCAATTCAATCAGATAGAATAATCAGAAAAAACAAATATGTGCCTTTGATAATTGTTAAAATTACAACACATTCAACCTCAATTCAGAAAACTTTTTAACTTTTTATAACATAAGTTTTATAAATTTGAATAGAAATATAATTAAATATTCCACAGGAGAAAATAAGGCAAAAGATCAAACAGACGTAGCTCAAAATCTTGAGTTGTTTTATCCATCCGGTTAGGACGGCCCTCCATCAACTTAAAAAGTATATAATTTTGCGCAAAATTTCCATTTCCATTTCCAAATCCCTTTCTCCTCAAACCAAATCACCTAAATATAGCACATCAGAATTTTTCATGAAAGCAAGAACAATTTGCATGCTAACATTTCCACCCGCATTTCATCGCATCGTTCTTCTTATCAATTATTAATATAGTTTGCAGACACAGAAAAAAGGAGGGAATACGAAAAACAAAAAAGGGATGTTATAGAAATCTGTGGAAGAAGGAGAAATCCACATTTGATCAAGACATCATTTTTGCAGTTTGTTCGATCAATTAAATTGTTGAAATTCGGCAAAAATGGAAGAAGGTAGCTCGGATTGCTTCGAAAGGAGCGGGGAATTTTTCAATCCGGTGCTGACGATGGGGACGCAGGTCTCATGCCTGCTTGTGATCTCGCATTTCTTCCAGCTTTTGATTAAGCCCTTTGGCCAGCCAGCACCCCTCGCGCAAATTCTCGTAAGTATGTCATCAAAACACATAATTGTTTGATTTGTTTTCATTTTATCTTAATGTTTTTGTAGCATGCTGATTATGTAGTATGTGTTACTATATATGTTCCATAATGAGATGATTTGCAAAACTGGTGGTTATGCAAGTTGCTTGAGGAGTCCCTTTTACCCCTTTCCTGTAGCCTTTCAACTTTCATTCTGTAGTTGACGCAGGGCGTTACATAGCGTGAATTTTGAGATAAGAAAAAGTGGTGACTGTTTGAATGAAATTGGATGAATGTTTGTTGAGGAAAATGGAAATGATAAGGTGAAAGCTAGCATTGCCTGGAATTAGGCAATGCTCATTTCGTTTCATTGTTATGTATTTGTTTTGATTTGGCCTAGAAACCTAGGAATACTAGTCTAATGCTCTCCTTAAGAGTAGTGATGTTGGTTTAATTGATGTGCTTTGTTGAATGTAGAGTGGTGGTGTTTATGTTGAAGTGAGGGAAGTATATTAAAAATGTGCAGGGTGGAATCTGATGGACCAAAATCTGTGTTCTCAGCTGGTAGCTGACAGATAGCATGGCTTTACGCAAAAGAAGAAAATGCCGTAAAGATATACTGGCAACTAACTTGCTTAGATACTGTTCTGATATATGTATTAGCTCCCCATTTTGCCAGTGTTCCAGCATTAGTTTATCACGCATTGCTCAATTTTGAGAACTTGCTATGTAGAAGAATCACAGATTCTGTGTTTATCTTTACATTTTTATCCTAGTAACCAGTTATCTGTTTTTCGTTCTTAATGCAGGCAGGGTTCGTGCTAGGACCGTCTTGTTTATCACACATAGACAGTGTAAAAGCATTCTTTTTTTACAATTCAGCTGACTACTATGAAACCTTGGCATTATATGCTAGGATCATTACCATGTTTCTAATCGGGCTTGAGATAGATTTTCCTTATCTAAGGCGCAACTTGCGTGTTGCAAGCATCATTGCCTGTGGAAGTAGCTTTATTTGTACAATATTTGCCATAGCTGTGACCTCTTTTGTATACGAAGAGACAGGAGCCCAAGGTTCTGGGGTCATAATGACTTTAACACTAGCAATTATCTTATCCAACACAGCCTCGCCTTTTGTGACTCGTTTGGCACACGACCTTAAGTTTGCAAATACTGATCTGGGGCGGTTGGCCATATCTTCTTCATTGATAGCTGACGCATATGCTGTACTTCTGTTGATTATAATCTCAAGAACCAAGGATGAATTTAGATTCTCAGATTGGCTTCTCCGGGGATTTCTATATTTGGTCATTGTTGTAACTGCTGTTTTCCTCAACAGATACTTAGCAGATTGGCTGAATACGAGACAGAGAAATCAAAAGTATCTCAAAAACACTGAACTTTTTGTTCTTATAGCAATCTTATTTGTCTCTGCCACATCTCTTGAAACTATGGGATTCAGCAGCATTATTGCTTGTTTCATTGTTGGTGCAATGTTTCCTAGAGGCGGCAAAGCAGGTCGGACTCTCTTGATCAAACTCTCATATTCAGTCCATAACTTTGTGCTTCCCTTTTACTTTGGCTACAGTGGATTCAAGGCAGATGTTACTCATGTAAACAGTTTCCGCAACTTTGCCGTAGTTGCAATGGTTATCCTACTGAGCATTGGGGGGAAAGTAACCGGCACACTCGTTGCTTGCTTACACCTGAAAATCCCACTGAATGAAGGGGTTCTTCTATCTTTCTTAATGAACTTGAAAGGTCATGTGGACTTGGTTGCACTTACAATAGGCGTCGAGGATAAAGTAAGTGTGTAGAATTTCTTTATTTGCTATCTCATACTGATCACCGTACTATATTTTTTACATTAATTTGTTAGATCGTAGTTCTAAAAAGGACTTGGCAGAATGGGAGCATTTCATTAGTGATCAACAAACTGATTTTCATACTACACAAGAGTTTCTTATAGAATCTCAATGTTTGATGCAGGTCATATCTAGCCAACTGTTCTACAATTTGATGACTGCAGCAGTCGTGATCAATTCTTTGATTTGGGGACCCTTGATAGCTTTCACGGTAAGAAGAGAAAGTGATATCCTAGGTTACAAGCATATAGCTTTCGAGTTTCAATGTCCAGAGAGTGAATTAAAACTGCTGGCTTGTGTGCATAGTCCCCGCCCCGTGGCAACCATGATAGGACTGATTGCAACTTGTAAAGGGTCTGAAAATGTTGCTATTACTCCTTACTTGATGCACCTAATCGAGCTACCAGAGAAAAACAAAACCAAAATTCTGCTGTACCATCAAAAAGAAGAAGATGAACTGAGTGATGATGAAAATTATGGTGGTAACGATGTGGTGGAAATCAATGAAGCAGTAGACATATTTTGTGCTGAGACTGGGGTGATGATTCATCAGGCTAAAGTTGTGGCGCCTTATGCAAATATGTATGCTGATGTGTGTGAATTTGCTGAGGATGCAAGAGCGTCTATCATCATTCTACCTTTCCATAAACATCAAAGAATTGATGGGAAGCTAGAGAGTGGAAAGGAAGGCATAAGGATTACAAATCAAAAGGTCCTACTTCATGCAAAATGTACGGTTGCCATCCTTATAGACCGCGGACTCACTGCTGGCTCCATGCACACGTCTGGCTGTGGATCGTTGCAGCACATAGCTATGTTGTTTTTTGGTGGACAAGATGACCGCGAAGCATTGGGCCTCAGCAAACGTCTCGGGATGCATCATCACATTAACCTCACTGTGATCAGGTTCCTCCACAAGTCAGTGCCAAGAGAAAATATAGGGATTGACATTGATCCCAAGGAGGATGATGTGTTGATGGCTATATCAAGCCATGAGTCAGAAGCTGATGCAGATAACAGGGTCTTGACCGACTTCTTCAATAGGTATGTTCGTTTCAATATCATATAGCCATGCCTGGTTTGGACTCACCTCAGCATTCATAGTAAAATGTATTAATCCTCACCAAGCGCTGTGGTTGTGTAGGTTTGTGACGTCAGGTCAAGCAGGATACGTAATGAAGCACGTCGAGAATGGGGAAGAGACGGCATCGGCTCTAAAGGACATGGCCGATATGTATTCAATGTTTATAGTTGGAAAGGGAAGCAGAGGGCACTCCACATTAACAACTGGTATAAGTGATTGGGAAGAATGTCCTGAGCTTGGCAGAGTAGGTGATTTTTTAGCTTCTCCAGACTTCGAACTTAGTGGTTCAGTATTAATTGTACAACAATATAGACCAATGAATGCTGATGAAGATCAATAGGATTTCATATACACCACTGTAAAGATTGCAGGATATTTTTTATTTTTGTTTTTTTCTTCTTTTATTTTCTCTTTGGAAAGAGAGAATGAAGGGTTTTGTATAAATATGAATATATGATATAGATTTCCTGCTTAAATACATTTTGGTAAATTCTCAGGTTTCCCCGTTTAGGGAATGCTTATGTTCAAAATGGATATGAAGAGAAAAACTGTTTCGAAACTATACTACCTTAGGAAGAAAACACAGTCGCCTATAACTTCGTGAAATGTTTTCCTTCTTTTAAATAACATAATTTTAAAATTAAATAAAAAAAAACATAATTATTCGAATGTAATTCAAATCTCTTACAACATCAGGCTGAGCTTGTAGATACTTTGTACAGGACCGTATGGATAGTGGTTCTTTTCCTTTCTCTTGCATAAAATCAAATTTACTGTAAAATATAAAGATGGATTTGATATCCATGAATAATAATTCAATAATGTTGTTAGGATAAGTTACATCCTAACTCCTACATTTTAATATCTTTTTTGATTGATTTTAAAGGAATTAAAATTCACAAAATATAGAGAGCCATTTGATCGATTCTAAATCTTTCAATCCAAATGCAACCTTAGTTTCTTTTTACCTTTGTTCTACTATTACTCGAGTTCAGTAATCTGAGATACCTACAAAGCCACTAATATAATGATGTTGCACCTCAACACAAAACACACTACACAATTCCTCTATGCAGATAAAAAAAAAAAACTCATTTGTAACCATGACAAAATCTGTCCATTATGAATAAGATTGATTCAGACAACGTTATCATTAAACCAGCGGATTGGGACAGATTACAAAGAAGAGAGCCGTAGTCTTAGGAAGCATTACTTAGTACTTACATTGTCTAACATGCCAGATAAATGTTTCTGCATTGCCAACGTTGAGTCATGAGCAAAACGCTTTTGCCTCAAAAGTACATACGGGTACCCAATAAACGAGAGAAGGTTGGCTGGCTTTGAAAAAGAAAGTATTTCGTACCAGACATCATTCTGTTCATCCATAGTTATTGAGAAGCATTCTTCCCCTGCCTGCTCATAACCAAAATAGAGTTTCATCAGCTACCTTCCATATTATTGATTTATTGTAAGGAATTTAAAAACAGAGATCCAAATAAGCCAAACTCACAGGACTCCGGAAAAAAAAAAAGAAGCAAAAATGGGATGTCAAAGGACAGAGTCCGGATAATAACTCTGCACCTTGGCAAGCAAACTGAGTTTGATCTCACTAAATATTAAAAGAAATAGCTCCCCCACTCTTGTGTTAACAATGTGCACCAGATTTTACTCATTTTAGAAAACACACATGAATATGCATGGTTAAATGAATACAACGTAAACTACATCAAGAATGCCTTTAGTTGATTCATCTTAGTTTAAAGGAGACATATATAAACTTAAAATGAACCTCGGTGAAGCCATACCCTACCTAATTAAAAGAAAAAAACAATACATTTTATTCAAAATTATCAGTTTTATCATATTGTCATCTAAAATAATACAAATATATGACAACAATAACACACTATAGAAACTGTACCAACAGGTGCCCTTGAAGAGTTCCACTACCAAAGCTATATGAGGCCACAGCATTTCTTTGGTTCCTGGAGTCATCAACATAAACAACTTTTAAAGGCATCAAAAGCCATGGGAAAATTGTTTTTGCGCACACACAAAATTTCACCCCACTCTGAATAGGAGTCTTGGGGTCAACAAATGCCCAGTTCAGACTGAAATGCCTGCAAGATTGAATTATTACACGAAATCAGAAAATGCTATTTATTTGTGTTACGTATTGTATGTACACAACACGTTCCAGTAACCTCCAATTCTGAAGAGCACTTTTGCCTTTCTCAAATGTCTCAAGACCTGAACCAACTAAAACTTTGGCATGGTTAACCATAAAACCGCCGTCTAACAGCTCCTTGTCTTGCTTAAGAGTAAGAGGAGGTTTAGCTGTAGCACCTTTATATTTATTATCATAATTAAAGTCACCCGACCTGCCAATGAAGATATGGACTCTACAATCATAAATTACGCAAATATAGATGACCTAGAAATGAAATAAAATAAAGAAAACGAAAACCACAATTCAAGAGAGATAAAGCTTACTTCTTAATGCATTTTTTCTGTTCTTGATGAGACGGACGATACAAGCTTAAGAAAAGCATACTTTCTCTCTCTCAAGATATATACAGTACAAACACATCTGGAGGAAAGAGAGGACACAATCATGAAAATGCCCAAGAACATCTGTGTTAAGCAGTCAGTCATCAAACAGAATCGTGAGCAAAATAATCTGATTTCCTTCCCAAAAAACTTGTCCCAGCTGGCAGTATGTATGCTTTGTACATACAACACATTCGTATACAGTCCCTATAGTAATTCTAATTCCGTGGATTTTGACAGCAAATTTCTCACACATAATAAATTATGCTAAATTAAATCAAGATTACCCTAAAGATGCTGAATTTCCTATGCCAAACTGAATAATTTGATTCAATCAAAAGGCTGCAAAACTAGTCACTCTTTCTGTTAACTTTAATTATACGCATAGCTTAAAATAATAAAATATGTTTAGATTTCACAATGACAAAAAAGGGACCGGGATAAAAAAAATCCCTAGATTTTATAAGAGCGGAGAAAGGGAGAAAGCTTGTAAGTTAACCTGAATCGCCGGCAGAATTACTCTCCAGTCTTCACACTGAAACAGAGAGACACAGAACTAAAGAGAGACGGGAAATGGGTGAATTTGCTTTTTCAAAGGCCTAATAGAAAGAAGGAAAAAAAAAACTAATAAAAAGTCAAACTTTTATTAGTTTTTTTTAATTATTATTATCTCATGTGGGTTTCTATTTTCACATCTTAAATTACTTTTTGCACCACAGAAGAAAAATAAAATAATTTTAAAGTTACTTAAATGTCCTTTATTTAAAAAAAAATAAAATTAAGTGTGGTTCGAAAATGAAATTTCGAACTCACCATGTTTATCTGAATATTTTCGAAAATCCATTTTTGAACAGGCTTCATGAATTTTTTCTAAGTACCATTCGAACACACGACTTCGAACATATCCATCATGTTCGAACACAAGACTTCGAACGTATTCAGAATGTTCGAACACACGATTTCAAACGGAACGATAATTTATTTATTTTTTTATTAGTAAGGATTTTTAGGTAAATTTATAACTAATAAAAAAAATAGAAAATAATTTGTGGTGCAAATAGTAAAAATTATGGTGCAAATAGAAACTCCCTTATCTTATAACTAGCATGTCTCCCGATGCACGGAATCATTTTAAATATAAATATACTATTAATAATTTTAAAATTTATAAATTTCATTAAATAATAACATAAAAGAACCATCAAATACTAACATAAAAACCACCAATATTAACTCCATCATCCATTTTTTATAAGTATTAATTTCTTGTTTGATTTATGTATATATTTTAAGTTGGTATCGTCCGAACTCTCACGATCCAGTTTCTCTTATTTAGAGTTATTTACATATATTTTATTATTGTGTAATTATCTAGATACTTCCAATGCCTTGTATACACACCTCATATTGTGTTAATAATATAAAAACTTCCTTTCATTTATATTGAGTTTTCTATATCACATTGTGTTAATAATATAAAAACTTCCTCTCATCTATATTGAGTTTTTTTATACGGTATCATAACTTCTTTCTCTTCCTAAAAAATCCGATCCTCCTAAAATCCTTAATACGTATCCCATTTTATATTAACATTAATATCTCATTTGATTTTTACATATATTTTTTTATTAAGGGGAAGGTTACGGTGGTCTCGACCTTGAGAATTTTTCATTTTAAATAAGACATCCCCTGTTTGAATGTATAGTTGACTTATATTTATCACACAAATTATATTATAAATGTGTGTATTAATAGTTCATTTCATTCGAATTTATTATTCATGGTTATTTTGGGGGCGGGTTAATTGCATCTTAAATCATAACTTTCAACCAATTTTATTTATACATGACTTTTAAATCTTATAACTAACACAAAAAAATTACATATTTTGGAATCATAACATTGACGTGTTGGATGCATTAAAACTGAATTAAAAGAATGTAGTTTTCAGATATGTACTTAGCACATTAAATGTTGTCGTTTTAGTGGCATATACATGGAATATACATGTCGTAGATACTTATGTAATGTCTAATGTTACATTAGTTTTAATCATCGGATTAGTCACTAATGTTTTAATCGTCAAAATATGTAAAGTTTATTATTAATTAAAAGTTATGTCTAAAATTAAAACATGAAAAGTAGTGATTTTAGATGCAATTAACCCTCATTTTTTATTTATACAAAATTATTTTTAATCATTTTTCTTACTGTACAAATAATCATTATAATCAATATTGAAATAATTGTTCTTTTATAACAAAAATAATATCCTAAAATGAGTAATATACTACGTATATGAACTATTTATATTAAAATCATAAATCAGTAGTAATACAGTATAATTGGTGTATGTGTGTATCATTTGGTTATTGGATATATTACTAAATAATGAAAAAGAGAAAATGTTAAATATTAAATAATAAATTATTGAGTTCATATTAGTATGAGAATTTTTTTTTAATATTTAATTATATGTAAAAAACAAATCAAGTCTCTTTTACATAATTACAATAGAATTAAAAATAAGTCCAGTAAAAATATTCAATATTTAAAATAAATATTTGTTATTTAATTAAAAAAATTAAAAATTCTCTTTTCTATTGACATTACACAAAAAAAAAAACTGTACATTTCAAACTATCTACGGAAAAAAAAAAGTGACGAAGTACATGAATTTCAAGAAAATAAAAAATTCCATTAAATTGGGACAACTTTATGAGAAATCCTTATTATATAATTACTTTGATCCTCAATGAATATAGGTTTCACATTTTTTTTTTGCCTGCAGTGATTCTTCCACCTATATCCTTAATATTTCATTTCACAATAATTTCACGATTTCTAAACATCGACCAGCACCTTAATCGACAATGAAACCAACTATGAGATCTTTCTTTGATTTATTGAAAAATTTTCAACCGAATCAATCATATGACGATGCTAACTCTAGGCGTCCAAGATATAAAAATATGAGAAATATTCTCATCATATATTTTCAAAAAAAAAAACTTTGAATATTAAAAAATTGTCTACTACACCACTATTTATAAAGGGATGATATCAATTAAAATGTTCTCGAAACAAATAAATCAGATACTAAATCAAATTAATTTCATTTAATTTGCCACGATTAATTTCATTGTTTAATTCTATAATCACCCAATTAATATGCCTCCATTGCCTCTCTAACCACAATAGATTACACCTAATGACATTCATAATAATTCTCAATACATTAGATTACCCAACTAAATTTGATTAATTGATATATATTTATAAAACACACACACACATTATACATATGTTTATATAAACATATGACATAATTGATGATATGCATATATTCAAAGTATAAATAATTAAATAAAATTTATATAATATGAATATTTTCCTTTTCAATGGCATAATTAATTGTATAATTATACTAATTATGGCAATTAATTGATTTACAATATAAGTATTAATGTCATAATTAAATATATGCAAAAATTTATCATTCTTATCCGTATATGCATCAATATATATATATATAATCATATAAAAATATACTAAGGTATATCACATTATTTGCATAAACTAATTAAGTTACTTGAATAATAGTTTATATTTCTATTACTGAAATGTGCGTTTTGGCGGGAAATTAGGAGGTTTACTATTTCAAGAACCCTTGTGTTTTTATATATATAAAGATTATATAAACAAAATTTAAAATATATTATATAGAAACAAAAAAAATGATAATGTTTTAGTGCATTATTATATATATCATGATATATATACACACACTATAAATTTCAGAACTTCACATTATATAAATTATGATTTTCTACAAAAATAATTACGATTGCATTTATAATTAACGCAATCTAAGGGTAACATTTATAATTAATTAATTGATACATTAACTTTGTAATAACTAATTAATATTTTTTTATGAAAATAATTTAATAATTTTGGAGAAAAAATATATCTTATTTTAGAGAATTGAGATTACAATAATTTTCCTTTCGACATCAAGATATCTCCTACTTTGCTTTATGTTAGTAACACAGGGCTCATTTATAGTAATTCTGGTAATATGATCTTAGTAATTTGGATAACGTGTATTAGGGCAAATTTAATGTATTGAAAAATAACCACAATATACACAGAAGCATAATTCTCCAAGATAAGTGGGGTGTTTTATTTTTTATTTTTTGTAATTTAAATCTTCCTGTTAAATTATACGAAATTATATTACTAATTCCTTATAGGTAAGATGCTTCCATATAAACAATAGTTTGCAAATCATAAAAAACAGTAAAGTATACTAAAGAAAAATTTGGTGCAACATAAACAAAACGTTGTAGAATTGGAGGTAATTCGAGCAAGCAGGGGCATTTTAGTAAACCTACATTAATCACATGAAATAAATAAACGGCATCATTTTGGAAACAACCGATCCGGCACCGTCATTAACTGAACCACCGCCACACAACCGCTTCACGCTTTCCACCGCCGCATAACACACACCCACTACTGCGCGAGCTGATGGCGGCCGCGCCCTCTACCAGTTTCTTCAGCATATCATCTTCTTCTCTCATCTTCCGTCGAACTCCATTTCTATGTCCGACTTCTTTCTCCGCTTCTTCGCTTCCCCAATTCAAGGTCAGACTTCCTGTTCCTCTCTGATTTTCTCTCTCATCCGTGCAATACAATTAATTGGTGTACTGTAATTGATTGCGAGTTGATAGAAAGGAGTTCCGGGGCTAGGGCATGTGTTGGTTCAGGTGAATTGCGTGTCGGAACGTAGTAAACAGAGTGCAGAACCGGAGCCTGAAGTGGCTCCGTCGCCTTCGTCGTCGGATTCTCCGTCGTCTTCGTCTGTTGTTGGTGCCGATGAAGACGTGGGCGTTTCAGCATATAAATGGATTGCGGCTCTTGGAGGGATTGGGTTCCTCGAAACAGCGTATTTGACTTACCTTAAACTGACGAATTCGGACGCTTTCTGCCCCACGGGAGGGGGCTCTTGCACCACCATCCTGACCAGTGATTACTCCTCCGTTTTTGGTAAATTTTCACCTCATCGTAGTTTGAATAGAGAATCGTTTTGTAGTTAGTTATGTCTGATATTTTCTGGCGCTAGATTTTTCTTGTTGGAGTATTCTCTCTTACTTGTTAGTGTAATGTTACGGGATGACATATGTTTGCTTTATTTTTAATTTGAGTGGCCAGCACTTAGAACTTAGAAGACAACAGATTTTGGGGTTTTGGGGGGTTGGCTGGGAATATTTTTCCAAACCTTGAGTGAAGAATTTACAGAGATAATAATCATTCTCCTGAAAAGACTAAAGACTAACATTACATTCTTGAAACATTTACAAAGGAACAATATATTGCAAGTTTGATCCATCTCTGATGCATTCCACATCTTAATTTATTTATAACAGTGTAGGTTGCCTAACTCTGCCCTGGATTCGTGGGTTAATGTTTAGTTGCTTCTTGATGTGCACAGTACTTGCACTCCTATTTATCTCAATGAAATAATAATGTCTTTATTGTTGATTGAGAAAATACTAATTAGAAATTGATTGTTTAGGTGAATTAGCAGAAAACACAAAAATGTTTGTGCTGGTAATTAGACTCATTGTAATCGTGTACACAACTTTTTCATCACCTATGTTACCAGTAGAATATGTTCTGCTGAACTAGTAGGTTGACATTCCGACATTCCATTTTACTTCATTTTGTAAGTCCTTCATTTGGTGAGCATCACTCCCAATTTCTCATCATGTTGCTGTAGCTGTTATTCAAAACATTTATCTCCTTAGCAATGTTTGGCCGTCCCTGATCACTCCCTCTCTGTGAAAATAAAAATTGTTTTCCATTTTTCCCATTGTCAGGTGTTCCCCTGCCATTGTTTGGCATGCTTGCATATGGTTTAGTTGCGAGCCTTGGCTTACAATTAAGTACAGAGAAAAAGAAGACATTTGATACTGGGAAATCTGATGGCGAGATTTTCTTAGTTGGAATAACTACCTCTATGGCAGTTGCTAGTGCATATTTCTTGTACATTCTGAACACTGAGTTTGCTGGAGAGATGTGTTTATATTGTTTGGCATCTGCAACATTATCCTTCAGCTTATTCTTTATCACTCTAAAGGTTTGTCCCTGGCAAGATGCTTAGCCCTTTTCACTGCTTAGTTCTTGAATTACTGTAAAGTTTGTGCTTCACCTTGCAGAGGTTTGGGCTACAAGAACTTCAAAAAATATTGGGCTTACAGCTATTTGTAGCTAGCTTGGTGGTTATTGCATTGACAGCATCTTATAATATTGCCGGATCAGGCTCCTCAAGGTAACGAAGTTCTTTAGTGAAATGAAAGTCCAGCAATTTTTTGACTAAATAATTTTAATTGAGGTGTATTACTGCCACCTTGTGACAGGAGTATCAGTGTATCCTAAAGCAATAAAATTTGGATTCACTTATGATATTAAGTTAATGACATTAAAAATAAAAATAATTAATTAACTGTCAGACCTTCAATACGAGCTTGATTTTTCTATTAAATTCATCAACTACTTGAATATGTGCTCCTCCAGCTGGCCAAGTTGCTATTAATTCTACCTAATTATTTCTAATATATCCAACCCTGGGCACTTCTCAAGGTTCCTTCTTGCATTGGATGCATATTGAGTTTTTGTATATAGAGTAACAATGAAGACTTGGCGTAGGAGCTTCAGGAATGTATTATATTCTGCTTTAACCTTATTCCCACAGGCAATATATCTTACGGTTTTTGTACTAAGGACTTTATAAATGTGCAGCAGCATGATGGAGACTGAAATACCATACTTTGAAACTGAGATCACAAAAGAATCAAGTCCTATGGCCATTGCTTTGGCAAAACATTTACATTCAATTGGAGCAAAATTATATGGGGCGTTCTGGTGTTCACACTGTCTTGATCAGAAAGAGGTACTTTCCTTTCTGTTTTACTTCCAATCAATTTATATTGCTTGTTACTAAGAAAAGAATGTACTATTTGTTAGTCAAAATTGGATTTACGGAAACAAGCTATGCTTCTATTGCAGCTCTGATGGATCTTGGTTTCCAAAAAACTGCTAGAGCATGAAAATTGACAAGAAGGATCTGAAATATTAGTTAAGGGACATTCTATGGGCCACATATAATATGGGGTGGTGGAATAACTAGATCAAAAAAGGGAGTTGGGTTGGTTTCTGGAAATTAGTAAATTAGTACGTTTAGTTTATATTTCTCAGATATTTTATGCAATAAAAAATAGCGAATTGTAGCATTGGGATTGGATTCTCAATTGACTTTTACTCTCTGGATTATTGCACTGGAAATTAGCATATTTCAGCTTTATTTTCACTTTCCTCCAAGATCTAATACGACTTGTCAAAACCAGAAGCTGGCTGGTTCTCTCATCAGATTGCTGAAGAAGACCTCACTAGAAATGCTTTTTACTATGATTAATATTGTTTTGCATTTTGTGTTCATTTTTAAATGATTTTGCGGAGTGGGAATGGGTGTTGTGTAAGGAAGGCAATTGCGATTGGATGTGTCATTATCTTAATTTTCTTCTGTAATTAGTAATGGTACATCAAGCTTTTATAGTAATTTATGCTGTAGCTGAGTAAAAGTCAAGAATCTACTGCTGCTAGAGCAGTACCCTGTGCTCTAATTAGATTGCCTCCATAATAATAATAATAGTAGTGGTGGTGGTGTTTTTTTAATGCTGGAATAAAGACACAAACTTTACGGTTTACAGACTAACTTTTGTTTTTTCCACGTGTTGGGTTTGCTGGCTTGATAGTTTTTCGGGAGGGAAGCAGCAAAAATATTGGATTATGTGGAGTGTTTCCCTGATGGAGTAACCAAAGGAACTAAAATGGCTCAGGCCTGTTTAGATGCTAAACTTGAAGGATTCCCAACGTGGGAAATAAATGGTCAGGTAAACTCACAGTCTGAAATGCCTTTTACCCTGAGTCAAAGAATTTATTCTCTTTAAGAAACTTTCGACCTGTTTCATATTTTATATTGTCCTTGGTCTGATTCCTCAGATGGCTGCCTTACGTGCCTTTTTACCTTTGACGTCCGAGTGGGTCTATAAATTTCCTGAATATCATACAACATGAATATGTTGTTTTCTTTCCTTGTCCTGCTCGCTCGTTTATGTTTCAGAGAGAGAGAGAGAGAGAGAGAGAGAGAGAGAGAGTTTAAAAAATAGAACCGAGTCCAATTTGGGATAATGCAACCAAGATGTTGCTGGAGACAGTGAACATATGCTGCGTCTTTTGATCTCCCACTTGCTAAGATGATCCCTGTTGCAGGTTTTGAGTGGAGAGAAGCAGTTATCAGAGCTTGCTACATTATCTGGATTCAAACTTGGAGATAAGGCTGAAACAAAATAGGATGTCGTTCCCCCTCACTTTTGTCGTGCTTTGCTTTCTACAAGATGATGATTGACAACACTTGTTCAGCTCCTTTCCAGTCTTACTTGCATTTACAATAGTAATATCAACTCAACAGCCATGTACCGAGTACATATTGGGGAAGTCTTTATTTTCAGTGAATGGTTCATCAAATAGAAAGCTTTGTTGGGAGCAGAGGACCAAAAGAGCAGACGATGGGGAAGAGAGGGACTTTGCACCCGTTTTTTATATAATTTTGTGGTCATTGAGACCTTCCGCTGCTTCCTACACATGTGGAGCTCCTGGAACATCGAGTTGTTTCAGGTATGACTTGAGCCGTCATCTTCATGATCATGTTACTTCTACTGTAAATGAAACCAGTGAACAAATAGTTATGATATATTGCGGCTTATAGGTGACATCAAGAATGTGTATTTTGCAGTTGGATCTAATAATATTAGGCTATAGCTGGTTATTACATGGATGAATTGTAATAAGAATAATTTTGTAGGTCAGCTATATAATAATTAGCAGATGTGTCCTTACTTTCATCCTTCTCCAAATTCTTGAGGTTCTCTTAACAGTAGTTGCAACAATTAGGCTGTCGTCTTATCTTCTTCTTTTTCTTCTTTTTTTTTTTTTTTTGGGTCTTAGTCTTCGTCTTTCTCTCTAGCGTGAATAAATATAGTTTGTGTGTGTGTGTGTGTGTTTTGAAAGTTTCAGATTTTGAAACATTGAAACTTATAAAAAGTATATTCTTTTTAACAAACTTGTGTTGAACTTCTGATATAAAATCAAAATTTGATAATCTTTTACCAAATCAAACTAAAAAAAAAAAACTTTTTTTTTTTTTTTTTTTTTTTTTTTTTTTTATCATAATGGGAGGAGACAGTTTTATGGGTCAAATTTCTGTCATTGTTTTTAATTCCAAAATGATACTCTCTTTTCTAAGAGGCGGAGTTAGGCCTCTCTCATGCTCTGACTGAGATGCTACAAGCCTACAACAGAAAGGAGAATAAAAAACATTTGAGGGGTTAAATCTATTATTTTATAAAAAGAGAATAAAAAATTGAATCTCCGAACAACAAAATATAGGCGGCATTGATGAATTTACTAAAAGCGTCACATTTTCCCTCAGAATACTCTTGAAATATCAATTTTTATCAAATATATTGCTGTTCACTTTGAAAATAATGCTTAATTACTTCTTCCATCAACTATATTATTTTTGCTTTTAGAAGTGGAACTTTTTTTCGCCTGAAGGATTTGCATCGTGAAATCAAGTTCCTAAAGAGGTCTCGTAGAATCATCTTTTTCTATACCTCGAAAGTAATCAATCATATTATCATTTTCAAATTGTAGAAAATAGAAAAAAATCATTTCGAAAATAAAAAATAAACGCTTAGTGAACTGTAAGCATAGTAAACCTACCAATGGCAACTCATCAACTTCTGAAAATCATATGCATATATCACATAAAATCCATCACCAAGAGTCCTCAAATGCTTTCATCTCCATATAAAAAGTTCATACAAAATTTTTGTTCTCTGACATCCTCATACAAATGGTATTCCAAGAAAAAGAGGTTAGCTGTGTGTGACAAATAAATTAAAGTGTAACAGCAGATGGCCAATTTTGTCTCCCCGAAGAAGAATCGGTGTTGAAACCTCATCAAATATCGTCGTCGACCCTGCCACAAAGTCAAAAGTTCACTTTTCTCTCTTTAAGTTCCTATGGGCTCAAAAGATAGCCAGAGAACAAACCTATCTTTCATTTGGCCAATTGCAAGAACCATCTTATTTATCCACAGTTAAGAATGAACCGGCATTAAAACAAATTTGAGGTAGCATAAAATATTAGTGCTATCCTGTTACTAGTGCAGACAAATATCATCTCACATAAAGAGATGCCCATAAATTTTACTGGAGTGTGGTGTTCAAATCATAAGCTCATCCAGATATTGAAGCTCACCAGTAGCATGGTCAAATTAGGCCTTGTACTCATGAACGCGCATCCATTTCGTAGAAGACCACTTGTTCCCTTTAATAACAGCACAGCCACCTAAAGAAGACCATAAGCAAGTTGTTTTGATTTTTGAGTTATAGAACAAAGAATAAGCGGCACAACTAAAGTAGGGGCAAAATAGTCAAATTATAATACGATATCATCCTCAGGATTTTTAGGTGAAATTTTTGGAGTTTGAAAAGTCAACTTCAACAACCGCAATTCCAGAATCTATTGCTATTCTCTTCACAATCTATTGCTTTTTTCCTGACAATCTATTGCTATATTCCTTTAAATTGCTGGGGGCACCTGATATAAGTAATAGACTGTGAAAAAATTAGCAATGGATTGTGAAGAAAATAGCAGTACAAAAGTGACAAACACATTGATTTCTAGATTGTGACAAATATAACAATATATTATGAATAATATAGCAATGAATTGCGAAAGATATAGAAATTGGACAGACACATGCATTTATCTTGGTCGTCCACTGATTTTTCAAACGATAGTCACAAATACACCCCTTATCCTATTAAATCTCATCCGTCCAAATCATGAAATTAAAGGGTGTAGATTAGTTCCTAATTCTCACATGGAGGTTGGTTCCCACCTGAACCCAACCCTATATATATCATGAAGCAATGACACAACATTTACATAATGCAGCATAGCAGAAAAGATAGCTGCCCACAGATGTATCTAAATGCTTACTACTTAAACCAACAGTATAAGTACTAGTCAGAACCACAACTAACCGTGTAAACTTGATGGATCCAAAGTTGCGTCTGGTTTCATGCTCCAGAAAAGTAGTGCATCACCCATTTTTGGTTTAACTGAAAGTCCTCCTTTCCCACATTCGGATAGCTCATTCCAATAGGGTACAGAACTGTAATTTCCTTTTGCTGCAGGAAATACAGTTTCACCTCCCTCTTCAACATCTGATCTGTAATTCACATCAAGCATTTAGAAATGGAAAAATTTGAAAATCAAACTGTACTATTGAACTAGAGAAGCTACTTACAAGTACATGAGAATGGTGGCAATCCGCTGACCACCATTCTGTGTGTTATATTCATCCAGAAAATAGTCATAGTGAGGCTCATACTTTTGCCCAACTTCATAATGAAGAATTTGAAGGCCTTCACCATGCTCTGCAGATTAAAAGGGTGGTTTATGAGGAACCTAGAATATGAGTAACAACAGCTGGAAGTCCACATATTACAGGTGATGTAGGAGACAGCTCGTGGGGAGGGGGGGAGTAACAGAAGAACTTTTATGCAAGAGCAAAAACCAAAAAAATAATCAAAAGATAGAAGATAAGATTTGATGCAGAAACAATTGCCGATTGAAAAGAATATATATTTATCCCTCAATGTTTTACATGGCAGACTCGTATGATAGCTGAATCAAATTCATATAAGTTTTCTTATGAAATTAATCTTCATTCTATACCTACAGAAAGTTTTTTTCACCCAATAATTTAAACGCTTCAATTAATTTTTTGTATGAAAAAGTAAATTAATTGATTTTGGATTTAATGTTTCCTTCATAGGTATTTCTTAGCTCCCCATGCAGAATATTCCAGATGAAGTTCATCTATATTGGTTGTAAAGAAATTCATAGCTGAAAACTGCCACCCGGCCTACAACATACAACTACCTTTGATAAGTATTGGCGACAAATGAAGAAATGGAAGCATTGTCACAGGTCCAATATTATTTAAAACAAAATTAATGACCAGATTTTAGCAAATGATTTCTTCTAATACATTAATGTTGACTGGAATAGCCATTAAAATGCATACCTACAGGAATGAACGTAAAATCAGCAATTCGTTTCTCAATTCTCTGAACAATTTTATCACGTCCTCTAGCCAGAAATGTTCCAGAACTTGTCCGAACTCTGCAGAGATTGAAAGAAACAAGAAGAAAAAACATGATATGTGTTTAATTTTCCTTCTTAGTTTATATAAGACATGGTAAGTGAATAGCATGCAGTGATAGTTGGTATCTGATGAACCATCAACTTGGTATGCAGAGTTTGTGAAAGGATCGGAAAAGTGAATGTAAAATGGCTAGAAAGAAAACCATTATTCCTCTGGAATTTTTAGACCATGGGCTTTTGGAGAATAGAGGAGTGCAAACACCGAAATTGTGACGTTTTGAAAAAAAAAAATGACTTGCTTACACAGAAGGAAACAGTTGGAGAAAATGTAGATGATTAGAATAACGCTGGTTGGCGTACTTAAGAGCAGATAAGCTTTAGGATCTTACTAGACTGCTAAATAATATGCAGCAAGATTCTATTAGACATTATTGAGACCAATTATGTTTGCACATGAAATTAGGGTAAAAAAACAGATTGACAAAATGTGAAGAGAAAGTAAAGATGGATATCCAGTAACAGCATGGCAAAATATTAAATTAGAAAGTCAGTCACAGTAATGTTCATCCAAAGGTAATTTTTAGGAAGGCTAATTTGAGTATTGTTCAGACATACACGGGAATTAGACCGAATAGTTGATGGAGACGAGACTTAAATAATGTTCTAGAGATATGACACAGTCCGCTGCTTCATCCCAAAGTTATGTCAATCTTTTTAATATTTCCTTCCAGATCTAGAAAGTATTCTAGTCCTACTAGGGCTATCTAAATAGTTATTAAAGTTGTTTTCATTTAATAAACTCGGCAGAGAAGAAGTTTCTTAAAAAAATATGAGCTTGGTTTCCTTTACGCAATCTGGTATTCAGTAGAATCAACAAGAAGTTTTATATTCATGTTTGTCGTGTTACACTTCTCCTGCGTCACTAGTTGAGAAAATTGATTGAACCAATATTGATGGTAAATTTAGAATATGATAAAGCAATAAAAATTACATAGAACAATCCATATCAGAACATATTTGAACATTGTTATATAACTTTGGCAGAGGCCCGAACTGAGAGAAAGAAGATAAATTATGTACTAATTCAGCCTAACAAGTAAGAAATAAGGCTATGTCTCACTGAGTTCAGCTTGAAAAGGAATTAGAATTGGGCAAACCTGCTGTCTTTACTTTGTCCGGTTTCACTATCAACGACAGTTGATTTTTCCATACGTGGCTCAGCAATACTAATAAGATATTCACATTCCTCTTTTGACTGCCAAGAAAGGATGGAAATATTTCAGCAAACAAACTGTGTGCCTAACTAAGGAATGTAACATCAGTGAAGGTTCAAAATGTGGATGGATAGATTGGTCTGGTACATGAATTGACAAAGTGCATTAATGTGGGTGCCAAATGAATTCTCTAGATAATGCCAATTGCTACAGTAATCATGATCAATAAATCTTCCTCAAAACACCAATTTCAAGACAGAAGTGATAACAGTCACTAACTCCAGTTTACGTCGCTCAACTGACAGCAACCAGTTCTGCTTTCCTCTCCTAAAATTTACCCATACCTCACCCCTACGACCATTATCTAATGTAAATTATACAGCAAATAACATTAAATTAGGACTTGAAATACCAAAAGAAAAATAAATAAATCAAATTCAGATCTGCACATTACACGGATTTGCATTTCCAGGCCTTAACAAGTGCATGCGTAGCACATTTGACAGATCTAATAAATCATCGAAATAAATTAGGAAAGCTAAACATATTTACAATATGCGTAAGAGAGAGATAAACAATTACCAAGAAATTATGAAAAACGAAGGCTCTCGGCTCCCAGGAAATAACTTCAACCCATTGATCCTTGCTCTCCTCATCTCCATCATGCCTGAAACAATAAAAAAAAATTGCACAGAATTATCAAATTTAATCTCTGAATGAAAAAAAGTAATCAGAATTCAACTTGCTGAATTCAGCTCAATTACGAGTGTAATGAATTGTGAGCAATGATGTTGAGGTCATTGGCTTTATGCTTCGAATTTCCGCTGCTGGAGAGAATTCCGACGGCCAAAAGGATCACAATCAGCAATGTCAGCATTATCAGCCCGTACAGGACCAGCGTAGACGACGACGTCTTGCGCGGCGCCGCCCTACCGTAGTTCTGCCGCCCCTTCCCCGCCATCGGTGATCGAGAAAAAGTGCAGAATGTTTTAGGATCTGGATTGCGAAGAGGAATTGAAATCACAGAGACGAAGGAATCCGAAAGCTGAATGAGTAAGATTTCTTGACTCGTAACTTGAATTAAATTAACACGATTTTCAGCTATTTGGGTCAACTCTTAACACCCCAATTTAATTTAATACTGCGTTATGTATGTATGTATGTCTCCCTTTGCCTTCAGCCGAGTAACGATTTTTTTTTTTTATTCACACACCTAATCTGTGGTATTTTTTTTTTTTATTCACACACCCACCCGTGACCTTTGATCTCCGAGCAACCTCACTCCACCACTAGGCCATCCCCGGGACTTTAGCCGAGTAACGGTTAATTACATTTTCTATCTACAACTTTCTACCAATGTCAATACTCCTCTACATAAGATGTACATCAGACAGTCAACGTTTTGAGTCAAAACGTTGATCAAAAAAATTATCAAAATGAGTGATACTTTTTAGGGATATAATTGATATTTTTTTTAATTTTGAATGATACTTTTTAGTATTTCGATTGATACTGATTATAACATTTTTTTCTTTATTTTATTTTTCCGGCCGATAATTTTTAATGATATAAATGATATTTTTTTTTAGGTTTTGAAATAATACTTTTCAGTATTATGAATGATACTAATTTTGAAGATTTTTTTGATCAACGCATTGATTATCTGATGTGCACCTAGTGCACACAAGACCTCCCCTTCTACCAAATAATAAAATTGTTTTTAACTTTTACGTAATTACAATTTAGTGATTGAACTTGGAATCTTGTGATAAATTTAGGACGAATCGAGCTACTGAAAACTGAAAAGTCATGTGTCTAATCCTTATTCTCAGATTTTTTTTTTTGGCTTGCATAAATTAAAGCCTACATGCACATCTTCAATCGTCAAAATTTTAATTATCATTCAACATTTATTACAATATTCAAAATTCAGATTATGATGGTAAGGTTGAGATATTTTCATTATCTTAATTTGAAGGTTGGGGTAGAAAATATAATTAATCCAATAAATTATCAGATACCAATTTCATCAAAGAATTGATTTTGATCGTTTCATTATTTAGAGATAGTTTGATCAAACTGTAGATGGCAAAAAAAGTAAATATTATATATAATATTTTTATTAATTTTTATATATTTATTTAGTTTTGGAATCTTATGAAATCTTATAAAATCCAAAATTGGATAAATATTTAAATAATAAAGATATTAGTATATGATAAATATCAAGAGTCTTTGGTAACAAGTAAATATCTTTCAAAAGATATATATCAATTTTCAACAGCCAATGAGATAGTGCCACATCAGCTCTAGATCTCTCTTCCCACAACTATAAATAGGGGCCTCCATATCAGTTGAAAATCACACCAGATGTCATTTGAAGAGTTCAAGAATTTGAGAACTTCCATAAGTGAAACTCAAAGATATTCAAGGCATTCTTCACCAAAATCATCTCGAAGACGGCGTTTGATCCATAAACAATACGCAAGACCATTTGAAGAGTTCAAGAATTTGAGAACTTCCATAAGTAAAATTCTCAAAGATATTCAAGGCGTTCTTGTGACATTTAAAGGCGTTCTTCACCAAATTCATCCCGAAGATGACGTTTGATCCATAAACAAGGCAGTCAAAGGCGTTCTTCATCAAATTCATTTCAAAATTAGCGTTTGATCCAAAAATAAGGCGTTGGCCCTCCGAGTTAACGTTATCAAGACTAAAGATCAAGTCAAACGATCAAGGATACAAATCTTCCCCGAAAACTTCGAAGACCAAGTTCAAACAACAAGTCTGAGAAAATCAAAGAAATAAATTTACTCTGAAGATTTCAAAGACCGTTTGAAGATCAAGTTTTGAAGAAAAGAATCGGAGGAAAAATAGAGATTGGATCCGTATAAATAATTTTGATCCGAAATCATATTATTTGTACACATTTTATGTTTTACCAAATTAAATACAAAAATATTGTGTTACACAAACTTTTCTAGGTTGAGATATAATGTGTTAGAAAGTTCACTAATACATAACTTGATAATATATTACAAAAACAGATAAATAAAATATATTACTTAGTTAAAAAGTCCAAATTCAATAATAATAATAATAATAATAATAATAATAATAATAATAATAATAATAATGGTGATGATGATATTTGAATCTTAGCAAGTTCTCGTTAAAAAAATATTAGTCTAATGTTAAATCTAAATTTATATTGTTATTGTGTAAAGTATAGAAATATTTTAATAATAATTTATAGAAATAGGGGTTAGTTACATTTCAATATCTAATGTTTGACCATTTTCTCACTTCTGTCCTGAAAATTCAAAAAGATTATAGTTCAATATTTAACGTTTGATAAATCAACACTTAAAATAGAGGTTTACATATAAAAAATATATATATTTTTTAAAAATTAATATACATTGTACTCCACTTGAAAATGTCCCTTCATATTTTAAAACACGTGAATTTAAAAGATAAAAAAGATTCATGAATTGTAGATTCAGAAATCTGCAATTAATCGTATCAGTCCGGAGCACAGACAATCTGTGAAACAAAACCAGAAAAAAAGTAAGAGCCAAAGACCGTCGGGGGTGATGATCGTTGGGCCTCCAACGCTTAAGTCAGGAAAAGAAAAGGAGTAAAAGCGATAAGATATGAAATAATTGAATAATTAAGCCATAATGTGACTAGAAATCGAGGGAACATCGTTCAAATCTGGAAAAAAACGTAGGGAAGAAGCCCGAATATTGAATCGTCTGAGTGGAATTAATTCAGAAAACCGTGAACTCGGTGCTCTTAAGGTATGATGTGGAGCTTGTGGGTATTTCAGCGTAATCGTCAAATGAAGAAGAAGGTCTCCTTTTATATACAGAGATAGCGGCTAGGGTTCACGCAAATTATGGGAGCGGTTGATGCATGATCTCATTCGTTTGATCACGTCAACCCTTCCAAGTAATGCGGATGTCGCATTCAAAATAATTCAAATTACCGGATCTTTATGAAGTTGCTCGACTAAACGACAACATTTAACCTTCATGGACCAGCGTAGTGGGCTGACGAAAAATGGCCACTACATGAATTATTTTCCTAAAAAAAGATTCATGAATTTTAAAATGTCAAATGTGCGTGCACCATTCATATACATTGTGTATACATATTAAAAACATATATGTATTATATGCAATTTTAGATAAGTACATACTTCATATTATCTTAAGTTTAATGTAACGTAGTTAAATAACTCTAGATATTTTATATGGATATTTAAATATATTTGAAATTAATGTCGTCATTTTATTACTATATGAAGGTTTATTTCTTAAGGATAATCCTAAGAAAACACTATCATATTACAATGTAGAATTTATTATTATTTATAACTTTTCTTGAGTTGAGACCATAACTTTTTAATTCTATAAGGAGGTTATTTCTATATAGAGTATTCTTATATAAAGGTTTTACTGTAAAAATAAAATAATTTGCTATACAAATCTTTTGAGTTTGACGTGTTGGATATAAATTGTGTATATGTGTGTTTCTAGTATATCCCCTGGTGTGCGATGTACGAATAAAATACGTAACCTTAGCATTTTATTTAAATGTCATGATAAAAAAATTTCGCTAACTATTAAAAGAAGATTACTTTAACTAAATATAAAAAAAATGCGAAATTAAACACGATGTTCACTCATATAACAAAATCTTAACAGTCTAAAAAAAATCAATCCTGACTTTAAAATGATGTTTTTTTTTTTATATCATGAGCTTTATAACTTCCCATTATCCATTTCGAATAATCTTAAATGAAATTTAATAGAATCCCAGTAGAATTTTAAAACAAAATTAAAAATAACGGAGCTTGAAAATGTAAGTATTCCATCATTTAAGACAATATTAGATTAATATTGAAATGTAAAGATATATATGGTAGTGATAGTCAAATATAACGGTGAATAAAGTTGATTCTATCACCCATGTATGGTGGACACTTTAACTCGTGCTTATGTTGTTACAAATAAACATAATACAACAAATTTGAGGTGAACAATTTGAATGGGCATGCAATTAAAATACCAATTGAATAGTGGTGATTTGTTAAATTAATAATTTATAATATTCGATTGCTTCTTCATGTATATACTATGAAAATGGTAAGTATATAAATTAGTATTGTTATCTTCATTTTGAGGATAATAAGGATTTTACAATTTATTCTATGAGCACATAATTTTCTCAAATTTTTCATGCAAAACATACTCATATAGGAAGATAATTATAATATTATATTTTTAATTAAGATAAAGAAAATAATATTTTATAGCATAAAATCAAACATAAAACATCAAACATTAAACATAATGTATTAAATCCTAGTATTATAGAACCTAATAAAAGGTAAATTGTAAACTAATTTAGGTATGATAATTTTGACGGATAAAATAAATTATGGATTTATCCCAAACTAACTTTTAGATATAGTAGGATAGGATAGGATATTAAAATATTCCAAATGTATATATTGTATTTTAAGTGACCGTGAAAATTTTGATTAATATTTTTGAACTCATCTATCTATCTATACATATATTAAAATAAAATCGTGTGATAGACAACGGTTCTGGTACAAACATTGTCTATTATATGATTTAACATCTATATTTTTAAACATTTTTTATTTAATAGATAATAATTTTGAGTTAATAGACAACAGTAGTGACATTTATTGCTCTAAATTTTCTGTTTGCATTTTCAAGATGATTTAGATTACAAGCGTTGTCTTTTAATAAATTTTTGCAATCTTATTTATTATTTTTTTTACTAAATATTTTGAGATTTGTAATATTTTTTTATTTTATTTTCTTATGCATATGTGGAGAATTTGTAGAATTATACATTTGTCGCCTAAAAAAAATAGTTTTCATTTGTGTTTCACTATAATAATAATAATAATTATTATTATTAGTAGTAGTAGTAGTCGTAGTAGTAGTAGTCGTGGTGGTGGTGGTTAATGAAATTTTTTTAAACATATCATATATTCAGAGAAATCGAATGTTCTTTAATCGTGAACAATTATACATTATTATTTATAAAATCGTATCGTTTGAAATATACCAATTCGATCTTTCTGACATGGATTTTCATTTAGTTTCTAAAATTCAATTTTCTTTTTATTTGTCATAACTATACAAAATTGATAATATGATCTAACCAATTAATGCATGTGCATATTGTTCTATTAATTTGTAAAAAAATTGAACACAACATATAAAATAAAAAAAATAAACATAATATTACAAATCGAGAAAAATAATAATTATTTGTGCAACACACCGGAGAAATACTAGTTTAAGTTCAAATAGGTTCGTGATCCATTGATAAAATTGATAAATTGAGTTTGAATAAGTTCTGAGAATATACGAATAAACTCAATATAAGAAAAAAAGTTCATATTAACTCAACTTATTTCCAACCCTTATGGGTTTATCAACATTCTACAACTACAACCCATTTCACCAACCCTTGTGGTTAGAAGGTTATCAGTATTATTAAATAAAATAATCACATTATTATAGTTATAAAAATATTAAGATCTACACTTGATTGATGATTGCGAGATAATTATTTATTTCAACATTAGGAACCCGATGTCAATGTTTATGAAGAAATATATTTCCATCGAAAATCTTTCAAATAATTCGACAAATTTGACTTAGCATTCAAGCATCTATCTCTAATTTCTCCCAAGGCCATTTTGATAAATCAATTGTTATTCTTCTAAAATTCGAATTTTCAACAATTGGAGGGGTCAAACTGAGATTATGCAAAAGGTCCTGTACGAAAGTCTATGCGCTGACTATGAACTACCACGTGTTTGTTAGTGTGGGAAGGATTATACCATTTAATGTGATAGCATCTAACGTTTATTAAATAAATTAGACTTTTTTCATTAATGTATAATAAATGCAAAGATATATTTTATAGGTCAAAAGAAATAAGATTTTTTTCCCCACTGAGGTGTATGTATTTTTGTTAGTGTATATTTTGAAAATATTACTAGAATAATTAATTTTCTTAATTCCGTCAGTGGTAAATTAATTATCTCCCCTGAATAAATGAATATTAATTTGTAACTTAAATTATTTATTTTTATATTTACACACACGCATATATATTGTAAATTTGATAAATAAATTCTTATAAAAATTATATCTTATATAAAATATATTATATATATATATATATTTTAAAAACACATACGATAAAAAATATCATGCTCACTATGCTTAAGAAGATGTTCATCAATATATGTACGTTAAAACATATTTATTTATTATATATGCACAAATATATTATATAGAAATGATCTATAATAAAAAGTGAGAATTTATAAACGTAATTTAGTCTTTTTATCTCTTTTTAAAAATAAATAGTTATTTTATTTCATAATCTATATAAATTACATTTCGTATTCAATATATTTTTCATATATTTAAAGTATACACATAATATATATATATATATGTAACTACGATTTTTTTATTACAATATAACATATAAAACTATTTTTTTTAAATACTATAAAACATTTCTCGTGAATCACATAAAAGAAATAGTTAAAATGCGAGTAATGGGTACGAGTATGTGTAGTTAAGTACCCAAAGGGTACGGTGACAGACATAAAAGTTGATACCTAGCGGGTATGGAGATGGGTACGGATTTTTTTTTTTAAAAACGTGGGTATAGGGACGGGTACCGTAGTACCCTACCCATTGCCATCCTTACATATATGTGTTGGAAAATAGGATTTAATAAAGTGAGTGTGACTCATTTTATCCGATTTTTCGTGACCGGGATATTTAATTTTGGAGGAATTAAATACCGTACGATTGCTCTATGTCGTGAGTAGATAATCGTAGTATTTTTATTTGCCCAAATCCGATTTTCGGTGAGTGAGAAATAAATGGTTAAAGTTGGTCACACGATTGGGCATTTATGATGTGTGGGATAATGTGTTTAAGACACATTAAATAATCCCACATTGATTTCTTAATCAAATTAAGAAGTGTATTTAAGTGTATTAACACTTAAGTGGAGTAATCAAGTGCACAAGGATGTGGGCCATGAGCCCACACGCGCGCGCCCGCCCGTGCCCGTGCCTGTGCCCGAGCCCGTGCCCTTGCCCGTCTCATCCTCGGACTTGGATCTTGGCAATTGGACTTTGGGCGTACGTGGGCTTCCGGGGCTTAGCCGTATCAGTTTTACGGTACAGAAACAGTCGGGTCGTGGAGCGGGTCGGCGGATCGACTATCTGGGTAGGTAACTGCCATCTGGAGCTGGTGGAGTTAGTGGGCTGGACAGTAACCGAAAGTAACTCCTGTCGGGAGTCAAAGTCTGCAGCTGCCCTGGACACGTGTTGGGATCCGAGCCGACAAGGGACACCTGTCGGGATCTGCAGAAGGTAACTCCTGGAGGGCTTAATGGCAGAGCTATAATTCCAGGGGGGTTACAACACCTGGTTTGAATGCCCTCAAACCCTAGATGTGCCTATAAATAGGACATCCTGCATGGATCCAAAGGCTACATTCTGCATAATCATATTGCTTGCATACAAAGTTCTCTTCGAGTCTACAGCCTCTCAGTTCTCTACATTATCTAGTTCGCCGGAGCCTTACCGGACTTGTGGTGCTACTGCCGGAAGGACGAAGCCGTTTCATCTTTGAAAGACAACCGCTGAACCGTGAGCACTAGCCGGGGCGTATTTGTCTTGCGGAGAGAGGTCCCCTCTACTCGGCTTGCCGGAACCGAATTCTGCACATCGGTTCTTTACTTTATTTGAATTCTGTTGATTACTGTTATTGTTCTATTCTACTCTTCTTCATTCTTGTACTTCAGTTGTAATCCAATTCCAGTGGAGTGTAACAAAAGTACAACAATCGCAAGACAAATAACTAAGACTTAAATAATCAACTACCTTTGCTGGAATGGCGTCTTCATCCAACACCGTTGCTCCAAGGACCATTCCCCATGGCCAAGCCGAGAAGCCTGAAAGGTTCTCCGGGTTGGACTTCAAGAGGTGGCAGCAGAAGATGCTCTTCTACTTAACCACGCTCGGAGTTGCTGGATACCTCAAGGAGGAGGCTTCTGTGGTCGAAGAAAATGAGCCGGACGTCAACAAACGAACGGCGTACGATCAATGGATCAATGACGATTTTCTTTGTAAAAATTATGTTCTTAATGGCTTAGTAGATAGTTTATATTCTGTATACGGAAATGTAACTAGTGCTAAGGAACTGTGGGATGCTCTAGAAAAGAAGTACAAAACTGAGGATGCCGGAACTAAGAAGTTCGTGGTGGCAAAGTTCCTCGATTATAAAATGGTGGACACCCGGTCAGTAATGGATCAAGTGCAAGAGCTTCAGCTCATTGTGCACGACGTTCATGCTGAAGGGATGGTCCTTCCCGACTCCTTCACCGTTGCTGCGGTGATTGAGAAGTTGCCACCGTGTTGGAAGGATTTCAAGAGCTATCTCAAACACAAACGAAAGGAGATGACTCTTGAAGATCTTGTGGTTAAGCTTCGAATTGAAGCCGATAACCGAAAGGCGGATCCGAGACCACGAGTCCCGATCGAGGCCAAGGCTAATTTGATGGAACGTGGTGGACCATCAAACAGCAACAAAAGGAAGCGCTCGGGTCAAGTTGACAAAGGAAAGAAGCCAATGACAAAGTTCAACGGTAACTGCTTCAATTGTGACAAGCCGGGGCACATATCCAAACATTGCACGGCTCCAAAGAAGAAATGTACCAACTATGGTGCGCACTTGGCTGAACATAACAACAAAGGCAAGGGCAAGGCCCGTCAAGATGATTGGGATGACGATGATTTGGCTGCCGTTGTGTTCGAGGTCAATCACGTGGACAACCCGAGAGAGTGGTTCATCGACACCGGGGCTACTTGTCACGTTTGCTCGGACAAGAGCTCGTTTGCTACCTACAAAGCTATTGAAGGTAGAAAGTTACACATGGGGAACCAAGCCTCGTCTGAAGTGGTTGGTGTGGGCAACGTGGTTTTGAAGCTGACTTCAGGCCAAGAGCTGACTTTGAAGGATGTGCTGCATGTTCCGGACATCCACAAGAATCTGGTTTCAGGCTCGCTGTTAGTCGGTCATGGTTTTAGACTAGTGTTTGAGTCTGAAAAGTTTATTTTAAGCAAGTACGGAAGGTTCCTTGGTCGGGGCTATCTCGCCAATGGACTTTTCAAAATGAATGTAATGGCGATGCGCCGTGTGGCAAAAGAAAATGCTAATAAAATTGCTTCTTCTGTTTACTTGCTTGTTGAGTGCTCGGATTTATGGCATTGTAGATTAGGACACGTTAATCTAAATGCTATAAAACGTTTAGTAAATTTAGATTTGCTAAAAGTGAACCAATTTAATACACAAAACAAATGTGAAGTTTGTGTTGAAGCTAAATTGGCTAAATTACCATTTCAATCGGTTGAACGGAGCACTAAACCTCTAGAGTTAATTCACACAGACGTGTGTGATTTAAAGTTTGTGCAAACTAGAGGCGGTAAAAAGTACTTTATTACTTTTATTGACGATTGCACAAAATATTGTTATCTTTATCTTTTAAGAAGTAAAGATGAGGCGATTGAAGCTTTTAAGAACTTCAAAAATGAAGCCGAAAATCAACTAAGCAGTCGAATTAAAGCAATTCGAAGTGATAGAGGTGGAGAGTATGTTGCCCCGTTTGAAGAGTTATGCGCAGAGGCGGGTATAATTCATCAAATTACGGCACCGTATTCACCACAGTCTAATGGTGTTGCTGAACGCAAAAACCGAACTCTTAAGGAGATGATGAATGCTTTGTTGATAAGTTCGGGATTACCACAAAACTTGTGGGGGGAAGCTGTGTTGACAGCTAACTATATCCTGAACAAAATTCCACTTAAGGGTAAGGATGTGACGCCTTACGAGTTGTGGAAAGGACGTACGCCGTCTTATAAATACCTCAAAGTGTGGGGGTGTTTGGCTAAAGTTGAAGTGCCACTTCCTAAACAAGTTAGAATCGGCTCTAAAACGGTTGATTGTAACTTTGTTGGGTATGCACTTAACAGTAGTGCATATCGTTTTCTTATTCATAAATCGGAGATTCCCGAGTTGACTGAAGGAATGATGATGGAATCAAGGAATGCTATATTCTTCGAGAATGTCTATCCTTGTAAGAATAAGGATAGGACAGAAGGTAGTTCTGAGAAACGAACTTCTGAAGCTGCTACTAGTTCTGATCCTGGGGATGAAGAACCGAGACGTAGCAAGCGAGCTAGGACGGCTAAGACGTTTGGTCCGGATTTCATCACCTATATGCTAGATGATGAGCCAAAGTCTTTGAAAGAAGCTCTATCCAGTCCAGATGCTGCGTTCTGGAAAGAAGCTATCAACAGTAAAATCGATTCCATCATGCAAAATCACACTTGGGAGTTGACAGATCTCCCAAGTGGGTGTAAGCCGTTAGGATGCAAATGGATCCTAAAACGAAAATATAAGGCAGATGGTTCTGTTGACAAGTATAAAGCTCGTTTGGTTGCCAAAGGCTTTAAACAAAAAGAGGGGTATGATTTCTTCGATACCTACTCACCAGTAACTAGGATTACATCTATTCGGGTGCTTTTAGCGATTGCTGCTCTGCACAATCTTGAAATTCATCAGATGGATGTAAAGACTGCGTTTCTGAATGGTGAGTTGGAGGATGAAATATACATGGAACAACCGGAAGGGTTTGTTGCACCAGGGCAAGAACGAAAGGTGTGTAAACTTGTTAGATCGTTGTACGGTCTGAAACAAGCACCTATTCAGTGGCACCTGAAGTTTGATAACGTGATGTTATCAAATGGTTTCAAAATCAATGAGTGTGATAAATGTGTGTATATAAAGAGCAGTTCTAATGGCTATGTCATAGTCTGTCTTTATGTAGACGACATGTTAATCATAGGCAGTGGACACCAAGTGATTGTTGAAACGAAACAAATGTTGAAACGAAATTTCGACATGAAAGATATGGGCTTAGCCGATGTGATTCTAGGGATCAAGATAGTACAGACAAGTGGTGGAATTGTCTTAACACAATCTCATTACATAGAGAAAGTGCTTAAGAAATTCAACGCTTTTGATAATCCACCGGCTAAGACCCCGTTGGAACTCAATGTACACTTGAGCAAAAACCGAGGAGAACCGGTAGCTCAAGAAGAGTATGCAAGGGTCATTGGGAGTTTGATGTACATCACTAACTGCACTAGACCTGATCTTGCATGTTCTGTGAACAAGTTGAGTCGGTACACGAGCAATCCAAGCAAAGAACATTGGAAAGCTCTAGTACGAGTTCTAAGATACTTGAAGTATACTTTGAACTTCGGGTTGCAGTATACAAGGTTTCCTCCTGTACTTGAAGGGTACAGTGATGCGAATTAGATATCAGACACAAAAGACTCATTTTCGACTAGTGGATTGGTTTTCACCATCGGAGGTGGAGCAGTGTCGTGGAAATCCACGAAACAGACTTGTATAGCCCGTTCTACCATGGAATCTGAGTTTATCGCTTTGGATAAAGCATGTGAAGAAGTAGAATGGCTTCGCAACTTTCTAGAAGACATTCCATGCTGGAAAAAACCAGTGTCGTCAGTGATGATTCACTGTGATAGTCAAGCGGCTATCGGAAGGGCACATAATGCTATGTACAATGGTAAGTCTCGACACATACGTCGGAGGCATAATACTGTGAGGCATATGATCTCAAGTGGGATTATCTCAGTTGACTATGTGAAGTCAATAGATAATCTAGCGGATCCGCTAACCAAAGGGTTGAACCGAGATCAAATGGCTAAGTTGCTAGAGGGAATGGGTTTGAAATCCACACTGTAAAGAGTGCTTGTAATGGTAACCCAACCATGATGACTGGAGATCCCAAGAACTTGGTTCAATGGGAAAACTAAGCTACAAACATTCGGTTTGGTAGCACTTGGAAAGTGTACATTTCCCTGTGAGCAAACCAAGTGCACACCTGTCAATGTAGTGAGGATAAGTCCTATGACTTTTAATGATTCCTAAACCTAATAAGGTTGAGTATGGCAGGATACTCGGAAGAGGAGATCACCTATATAAGTGAGAAGTGGGGCCGCTTCTAAAGAGATACTTATGAACTCAAAGAGGTTGTCCATGGCCTGAAAAGGACACAAACGTGAGAACAGATAATGTTTGATATACAACTGTTTTCAATACTATTGTCTCGGTATACACTAAGGATGTATAGTTCAAGGCATCATGTCCACTAAACAGCCGGTATACTCGATAGTGTTGGAAAATGGAAGGTTCAAAGTCACAAGCTACCTATCCTGGTGCAGTTGTGTTTCTAAGAGAACTGGGTAGCTTGTCTGCATACATGCATGCACTATTTCCACTCATGTGGGGGATTGTTGGAAAATAGGATTTAATAAAGTGAGTGTGACTCATTTTATCCGATTTTTCGTGACCAGGATATTTAATTTTGGAGGAATTAAATACCGTACGATTGCTCTATGTCGTGAGTAGATAATCATAGTATTTTTATTTGCCCAAATCCGATTTTCGGTGAGTGAGAAATAAATGGTTAAAGTTGGTCACACGATTGGGCATTTATGGTGTGTGGAATAATGTGTTTAAGACACATTAAATAATCCCACATTGATTTCTTAATCAAATTAAGAAGTGTATTTAAGTGTATTAACACTTAAGTGGAGTAATCAAGTGCACAAGGATGTGGGCCATGAGCCCACACGCGCGCGCCCGCCCGTGCCCGTGCCCGTGCCCGAGCCCGTGCCCGTGCCCGGTGCCCGTGCCCTTGCCCTTGCCCTTGCCCGGCTCGTCTCGTCTCGTCCTCGGACTTGGATCTTGGCAATTGGACTTTGGGCGTACGTGGGCTTCCGGGGCTTAGCCGTATCAGTTTTACGGTACAGAAACAGTCGGGTCGTGGAGCGGGTCGGCGGATCGACTATCTGGGTCGTGGGTGCACATGGTGCATGTCCAGCTTGAAGGGTGTAACTCCCATGAGTTAAGAGCCTTCAAGTGAGTAACTGCCACTGGAGCTGGTGGAGCCTTCAGGTAACTGCCATCTGGAGTTGGTGGAGTTAGTGGGCTGGACAGTAACCGAAAGTAACTCCTGTCGGGAGTCAAAGTCTGCAGCTGCCCTGGACACGTGTTGGGATCCGAGCCGACAAGGGACACCTGTCGGGATCTGCAGAAGGTAACTCCTGGAGGGCTTAATGGCAGAGCTATAACTCCAGAGGGGTTACAACACCTGGTTTGAATGCCCTCAAACCCTAGCTGCTGGTTTGAATGCCCTCAAACCCTAGCTGTCCCCTGCAATGGAGATGTGCCTATAAATAGGACATCCTGCATGGATCCAAATGCTACATTCTGCATAATCATATTGCTTGCATACAAAGTTCTCTTCGAGTCTACAGCCTCTCAGTTCTCTACATTATCTAGTTCGCCGGAGCCTTACCGGACTTGTGGTGCTACTGCCGGAAGGACGAAGCCGTTTCATCTTTGAAAGACAACCGCCGAACCGTGAGCACTAGCCGGGGCGTATTTGTCTTGCGGAGAGAGGTCCCCTCTACTCGGATTGCCGGAACCGGATTCTGCACATCGGTTCTTTACTTTATTTGAATTCTGTTGATTACTGTTATTGTTCTATTCTACTCTTCTTCATTCTTGTACTTCAGTTGTAATCCAATTCCAGTGGAGTGTAACAAAAGTACAACAATATGTACTAGCTACTAAATTTATTTTTAAAAAAATGAGGGCACATATGCTATTAAGTTAATTGAAATTTTATTACAATATAAATAGACATGTAAACATGTATAAGAATAATGACATGTGCAAGTTGTGACTAATATTAGTAGTGATAATACATATTGGAATCCATGTATTCATAATTATTAATGGTGTTCGGGTTGAATATTCTAAAATTATAAATACCCTAATTTCCATCATATATATGATAGACAATTAATATTAGTCTACCACTTTTTCTGATTTTGTAAATTATCACATTTTTGTTGGTATATTTTATATAAATATCATCATCCATTGAGTCTGAAAATTAATCTAAATTTTATTGTATCAAATACATGATGTAGTCATCCCTCTTTGCTTCGGCAATTATAGAGCTTTTTTTTTTCCGGTCAATACGTGAATGATTACTCTGAGCATGTTAATATGTTCATGATAAGGATGAACATTCTCCTATATATTTTTCCTTTTGTATTTGCTATTCTCATATACATTATACTATGTACATTATAATAATAAATCAATTAAGTACTTTAAATCTGGTGCATCCCATGACATTTGCTAGTTTGTCCTAAAATCAAGGATTAAAATAATTGAGTTAGTGGACATTATCCAATCCATGGTGAAGCAGTTGGAAGAAATCAAGAAACATATCAATCACATGTGCATAATTATATATATCCAAAATTACTCTAATGTGATGAGTTAATATCAATATTATTTGGAACAAGATAACATTCTTCAATCTACTATATTTGAACCTCGCAGATACCCATTTTGATATTAGTTGTACTTTATAATGTTTATTTAATTATTTTATATTGTATTATGTATTATTTTATCAAATATATTGTCTCAGACGATATTTATATAATGTATTATTCATATGTCCGCTTTTAAAATATAATTTTATTAAAATTTTGAGTAGGATAAGCGCATAATAATATGTTATAATAGTTCATAAAATTTCTTACTAAATTTCCAAGATTTTAATATAGTTTCTGTCATGTTTTTTTTCAATTTTCTGGAATATCGATATGCGATATTAATGTAACCGGTGATATATCCATAAAATTAAAATTACGATATATGGTGCGATAGCGATATTTTCGTCATGAGCTAAATAGAACCCATTTGAACTTGATTCTTAGTTTCTCACATTCTTATAGGTTGTTACCGACTGAAGTTGGGGAAGAGCATTGATGTTAGTTTCTTACTCTTTTTTATTAAAAACATAACATGTGTCGTTTTAAGATTTTATATTTGAACCTATAAATGTCCCACACGTATGTTTATATAGTTATTCAATTTTAAACGTTCACATTTTATGTATTTTCATGCTTAAACTTAGTCTTTATGTATGGCTTAAGGTTTTCAATATCAACTTCTCCACCCTTTACAGATTTTTTTGAATTACGGGAGTTTATTAGATTGGATTTAATTATTTAAATGGACGCTTATTCCAAACAAAATGTATATCACAAATACTTCCGGATCTATGCACGATGTGTAAATAAGATTTATTTTAGGCGAGCGAATCAAATTCGCGGGTCAACCTACTTTGACCCGGATCAAAACGAATCAATCCACAAAAAAATCCTGTAAAATCAGTATCAATTGAACATTAAAAAGTATCACTTAAAATTCGAAAAGTGTCACATGTATATAACCATAAAAAGTAAGAGGTCTACTAGTTATCTTATACTAGTTTATTTAGTTCAAATTGTGATATTTTCCATTCCGATTAACATTTAGAGTCTAGGAGTTTAGGATTTTTTTAGGTTTTATGGTATTTTAGGGGTTCTTTTAGTATTTTTAGATTTTTTAGGGTTTATTTTGTGTTTTTTAGGGTTTATATTTTTTTTTCCTAAGTTTTATTAATCTCATTTATGGGTTATATTTAAGTTGAAAAAATTAATTGTCGAGCGCAATGCACGAGCCCACGTGTTAGTGTCAGACAAGTGCACTGCGTGAGGCGCCGAATTTCAAAATAAATAAATTAATTAATTCACTTTTATTTTATGATATATTAATTTCATTTTAGGGTATAAATTTATATTTATTTCAAATAAATTAAATCAATTCACTTTGTTTTAGGGTTTAAAATTTTGAAAAATAAATAAATGAAAAAAATATATAAAATAAAAAAAATAAAAAAATAAACCAGTAAAAAAAATTAAGATGTGTTGGAAAAATTATTGGAAACACCCAACTGATGGTTTTGATGAAATGTCAAAACATATTTGATGATCTAATGAAAAACTGCAGGTTATTTAAAGCTGGAAATCAGAGGCAATGACTAAGTAAGACTTCAGACAAAGTTCAGCTGAAACGAGAGTCAGATGTCTTGAAGCATGGTCAACCAGCTTAAAGGTTGCCTCGGTTAGACCAGTCAAAGTCAACTCTTCAAAGCTTAAAATGCTAGAGGGGGAAGAGAACTTTGGAGACTGGTAGGCATCCACAGATGAGTAACCATCAGTCTAGCTGAAGCCAAGAACGACTGATGAGAACAGAGCCAGCTTGAAAAGCTGAAGCTGAACTGATCAAAGATCAGTTAGTTGGGAGAAAGCTCAAAGAGCTTTGAGCCAGTACTGAACTGACCCACGATCAGTTTAATGAAAGAAAAGCTCAAAGAAGCAGCCGACTGGTAGTCCAGAACTGAAAGCTTTTTGAAGCTAAGCTGCTAAGGCAGCTTTTACTGGACCATCCCAGAACTGAAGCTTAAGGCAGATGAGGAACTGCCAACTGGACAATCTCAGAGCTGAAAGCCGAGATAGCTGAAAGTCATGAGCTGAATGTCCAAAACTGATAGCCGAAATACCTGCTCTCTCTAACAAGTAGTCAATGAAGATCTTGACAGAAAATCTTGGGAAGATCCCGATGATCTTTGAGCAGAAGTCATTAAAGTCAAATGGCTAGTTCATTTAAAGCTTCAAACAGCTACATGCATTAAACTGCCGCCGGTGAATTCAACAGATTCACTAATCACAACGGTCAAAAGATCACTCATCTATAAAAAGAGAGTGAACACAATTTTGACAGAGACTTTCGCCAATCTAACTTTTGCTATTTTGCAGATATTGAGCTCTTCTTTCTCCCTCCCCACAGTTCAAAGCTTAAACCTCTTAAGTGCGAAAAGTCCCAGCTGAGAAGGCGTGCTTCAAGTCTCAAGCAAGCAGCTAGCTGACACAGAATTCCAGCCAGAGCAAAGCTTCTCAGTTCAGTTCTTCAAAGATCAACCACTCAGCTTAAGGTTAAAGGAGCACTCCAGGTTAATAATAGGTTCAAGACTGCATTCTTGAAGATCGAGCGAGATTTAAAATCGTGAAAAGACGGGTAATAGAACCTAAAGTCTCAGCGAGCAGTTGGGATCGATAAGTGTGAGCTGTCGACCCAGAAACCGGCTGAGGAGGAGCATGTACCGACGGGTCCGTTCTTCCAGGACAACAACAGTTGGAAAGGAGACCGCGCTACGTTTGAAGGGTGCCGTTTTCAGGTCAAACAGAATTTCTTCACTGTGTAATTGTAATAAAGAAACTTTACTCTTGCATAGTGGATTGCCCTTCTGTGGAAGAAAGAGAGGACGTAGAAGTAGGAAGCTTCGAACCTCTATAAGTCTTGTATGTGCTGTACTCATTACTTTAAGCTTTGCATGTTCTTTAACTGCACACTCTAGCACGCAAGCTGCATTGACAAGCTAAGCTGAATCTTCAAGCTATCAGTCCTAACTGATCAACTCACCAATAAAATATCAAAAGCGAGTCAGGACTCTAAACATTCTGCAATCGTTTAAAGTTTTGAAGTCAGTTTATTCATCCCTCCTCTAAACTGACATATACTCACACCGGGACCAACAAGATGGGCGCGTGGACTCCACTAATCTCCACCATTCATCCATAAAAAATGTATAGTATAGATCAAAAGCAACACAATGTGGCATTTTTGTAATTTAAGGATTATTTTAATGAGGATAGGGTAGTTTTGTAATTTGATAAATGTGATTAAAATACTAGGGTTCTCTCTCTCTCTCTCTCTCTCTCTCTCTCTCTCTCTCTCTCTCTCAGCCTCTTCATCGCTTCTTCAACGGTTTCTTTGATTTTAATGCGCAAGAGACAAATTCGCTTATTTGATTTCTGATATCTATGTGTTTTTTCATGTAATCGAATTTTAATTCTCCGTAATCGTTACTCACGCGATTGATATAAATTTTTTTGGAGTTTTTTTGTTCGTTGTTCTTGGATGAAGACATCGGGTAAAAATCTAATTGTTATATATTGTCCTGAAATTTTTTTTCTTCGACGTGTTTTAGATTCGGTCGATATTGTTGATGATTTGATATATATATATATATATTTCCCGATTAAAATAATTAGATGTGTTCGTTCATGTAATATAATTTATTTTTTTATCCATTTTATTTTAGATTTGTTCGATAATGTCGATGAAGCTAATTTAGTTGAACTTTTGAATTTTCACGTTTGAGGGAATATGCATTAACATATATAATTTCTTACATTAAATAATTGATATTGATAATACTATATAATATTAATTAAATTATATATATTTCTGTTTTTGAAAATATAGTTTAGACGGAAAAAATTTAATAGTTTCTATTAATATAAAATATCTTTCTAAATATAATATATATATATATATATATATATATATATATATATATATATATATTGAGAAGATAAATGCCACAGTTGAAAGTTCCAAGAACATTTATAACTAAAGACAAATTATTAAAAGGGTAAGGGGTGAGCCGTGGGTGAATGGTGATTCGCATATGGCACCTTGGAGTATTTGGCGTTTTACCCCTACAAATAAAATCAAAAAATAAATATTTTGCAACAATGAAATGCGCATATATATGCGTGTGTACATATATAATTCTGCAGTCAGCAGTCTTGCTATCTCGTGAATATTTCCACCTGAAAATTATTTTGGTAATGAAATAAGGGTTATTAATTTTGGTACCTCTCGCTTCACATGCCCATTGGCTAGTGGCCACTCACTAGTTACGCTTAGGCCTAGTATTAAATATTTTTACATTAATGAATGAATAAAGGGAGTGGGAGTACTCCAACCAAAGAACACACAATTAATTACACTTCTATACCCCAACTTTTAATAAATTTTTGAGAATATCGTGAATTTTAAGTAATTATATTTTGGTACATGAACTTTGAAATTTATAACAAATTCAATATGAGACTCAAAATTCGACGACCGAAAAATAACATATCTCATCGATATTCCGCGCGGAGATTCTCCAACTTCATTTTTATAATTTGCGTTGAATTTCACTTAGAATTCCGACAAGAGACATTATTTCTCGGTCGTCGCATTTTGACTCTCATACTAATTTATTATAATTATCAAAATGCATGCACTAAAATATAATTATTTAAAGTTCACGACGTTTTTCGATATTTCACTAAAAATTAAAATTAAAAAAAATATAATTAAATCAAATTAAAAATAACTATAATATCATGGTTAAAGTGATTTTCCGATGGTTATTTACTTATTTCCATGAGGGGGTTCAAAATGTCAATTCTTGATTTTTAGGGTACAAAGTGGCAAATGCGCTATTTAGAAGGTGTGAGAAGCCAATCAAAAACAAATGTGATTGAAATAATGTACAGATAAATCCGAAAATGGAGAGCCAGCTCAAGATTATGTCACCATCTATCCATACATCAGAATTATCCGCAGAGAGATGGGTATTCACAAATCACTACACCCATAAATCATATATATAACTGTCCGTTACGTGGCAGCCTATCCATTATAACATTATTCTCACACATTTTATCGGAATTGTCTAAATCTTAGTTACGGTCAAATGTTGACATCCTCTACTTTATAATCCATGCATGTCTCGTTTATGTTTTTATTGCAAATTATAGAATAATCAAATCAAAATCGTATCTCATAAATTTATAGGAACATTCTTACAACTTTCAAACACGATTTGAAATACTAATTATATACTAGAAGAGTAGAAATCTTAACTCCTAACATATGTACTCTGAACAAGTGTAAAATACATCGAATTACACCAATTTATAGATGTATACTTTTTTTTTGCATATACCTATTTATTTACATTAATGCAAAATAGTTATATACAAGTAATAGATAATATGCATTTTCTTGACTAGGGAAAAAAGGTGGAAGGTCGACAGTCGATTCGAACTCTGAACAAGTTACTTTTTAGTTTTTACGTTCAGCATATAAACATTAATTTTAATTTTGGAATTGGGGCCCACCCTCATCTTCTTCCGTTTTCTCTCGTACACAATCTTCACATACTCTTTTTAAGAAACCATAGAAATTATAGTAATTATCTGGACTCCATATAAATATATTCACTTCATACATTTGTATTGTATCATCATATCACACCGCGCTATTTCATCCTCAAAAAAACTCTGAGCAAGAGAACATTTACAAACAAGCAAAAATACGATGACCGCCATCTCTCTTTCATTTTCTGCTACCTTACGTCCTCTAAATCTTCCCGATCATCTAAATATTATTATTAGGTGCTACTCTTCTTCACTTTGCTTCTTTTTTTTTTTTTTTTTTTTTTTCTTTTTATGGATTCCTTCACTCTCCTATTATTTTCTGTGCGTATTTTAATTTAGATTACAATTTATTTGTTGAGTTTAATTTATTTTTTGCATGTTTTAGGAGTGTATCAGTGTCTTCACCAAATGTGATCAAGAATCAGGTTTGGCCCATCAGACGACGTAGTTTTAGCACCAGCCACAGAGTTCCCGGGTTCAGGTAATGAATTGATTCTTTTAGCAGATCGGAATTTTGATTGCATCGTTCTATCAAATCGTACCCATTATTCTTATTACAGAGGAAAACAGGGTAGTGGAGATGAATTCCAGTTCCATCAACTATGGTTCTAAAAATGCATGACCATAACAAATTGTGGTAATCACTGGTCAACGAGCTCCGAACTAGCAACTGCTATGCATCGCTCTGGCATCTCTTCTGAAATCTGAGTGCATAGGCGTAGTTGTGGATTATCTTGTTCGTTAAGGGGCCAATTTTGCAACCTTTTTCCACGAAACACTTTATAATCGACACCTATGTGATATGTCTCCCATTATAAACTTGTTATACGATTTTGATCTAAATTGAGCTTATTGAAAGCCTTTGCTAATGTTGGTGCTGATTGTGTAGATTTCACTTGTCTTTAGCTTAGAAGACAAAACAAATATGATATTTGTAGACTTTAGCCCAGTGTCTAAACAGTGTACCTAATTAACCTACACATTTTGTTTAATTCACTCTTGAACTATATATAAGTCTTAAATGATGAATGTGTTGCAGTGGGATGGTAGCAGAGAGCGGGAGTGTGCAGTCGCCCACTGTCCCAACATCAGTCCCCGTTCGTGTGGCAAATGAACTAATTCAAGCTGGTCATCGTTACCTGGACGTTAGGTACTGATGATCATATATATTTTTGGTTTAATTAGCTACAACTTACTTCATCTTGTTGGAAAATTTTGCACTGCGCAGGACCCCTGATGAGTTTAGTGCTGGCCATGTCGTTGGTGCTGTCAATGTTCCTTTCATGCTGAGGCTCGGACCAGGTTCGCCTTTGCAACTGTGAGGTTATGATGAATTGTGATTTTGTGGCCAAGCTTACAAAGAGAATCCTGTTCTTTTTAATAGCTTAAGCTTTGAAATAAAGTTAATAGTTTATCTAGTTAGGAGTTGGTTTATATGATCTAGACTGGAATACTTTATGCAGTTTATGAATATTTGTTGGATTTGATGTGATGTGATTCTGTAAAATTATGGTCGAGCAGGTATGAGCAGGAACCCCAAATTCTTGGAAGAAGTATTGGCTCATTTTAGCAAAGATGATGAGATCATTGTTGTAAGTTAGTTGAGGCTCAAATTTAAGTGTGTTTGGAATTGGGTGCACTGCTGATACTGAGAGTTTCTCCATTGCAGGGATGTCAGTTGGGGAAGAGGTCGCTCATGGCTGCATCTGTGCTCGTATCGGATGTAAGTTCAATCTTGCCTTTTACTTTTAGATACCTACATGTTACATATAACACCAGAATATATATGTTATACTCTACATGCATGCTTGGACGCACCTTAAACTATGTTTATTCACATTTTCATCTGAAAACATAATGTTTTCTATTGATTTTCACAAATTGGTGTCATTCTCATTGTATTTTTGTATACACTGTAATTTGAGACTTGTACCATAAAAATAAGAGATTTTGTTTTTATTGATTTTATTTATAGGGTTTCACTGGAATCACTGACATGGCTGGAGGATACGCTGCTTGGGTACAAAATGGACTTCCCTCCACAGAATGACACCATCAAGAAATATAATTAACATGAAGAATAGGCATATAATAATTTTTCATAATTTCTTCTATCTATATAAGAAAATGGTTGAATCAGGTTTATGTATTTTGTAAAATATGTTGGATTATACATTGAGACAGATCAAACTTGTTTGTCGTCAATGCCTTATTGTATAGATGATTAATATTAGGGATATATTATCAGATTTTAGCTTTACTTTTTAAATAATTCACAAAAAATGTCTAGACTTTTTATAAATAATAATTTAATATCCGATTTTTTTAAATATACAACAAATCTAGCCCAAAATTAATTTTTGGATTTTTAGTTGTCGACATGTATTTTTTTACATACAGTGTGGAGTGAAATATAATTTTATTTGATCAATTGATATGGGATAAATATTTTCCACATTATTAAAATTTCAGGCAAAAAGACACGTCGGCAACTAGAAATCCGAAATTAATTTCAGGTTAGATTTATTGTATATTCAAAAACTCGGATATTAAATTTTTATTTATAAAATGTCATGACATTTTTGTGAATTATTTGAAAGATCAGGCTAAAATTTGATAATACCCCTTAATATTAATGCTATACTGGACGCTTGATTAAATTCTTATAGAAACAAGATTAAAAATGTATATGAGTGGAAAATTAAAATGTTTAAAAAAAAAGAGCATTTTCTATATTGTTTTTTTTTCTTTTTTGGTTTGTTTGCTACATCTTCCTCTGTCTATGAGAAAGTTACACCTCTAGAAGAAGAGTGGTTAGGACTATAAGAATGTGATTGGTACGGTGGAATGAAATGGAATATAATGATCATTTCTATGTTCATTTTCATTCCACCGATTGGTATGGTTCAAAATCGGGAATTACCATTCCCGATGGAATTCCTATTCCCAAAGGAAGGGGAATAGCCATTCCACCCAATCCCCATGGGTTTAGCTATTCCAATGAACAAAAAAATTAATATATGATATATTTATACATAATCATGTTTTATAATATTATTTTATCATATTTAGAAAAATAAATAAAATCAAATTAAATATTTATTATTATTATTATTATTTCTTAATTATTTTTATATTATTTATTTATTTTCAAAATATAATTTAAAAATATATGTTAAAATCAAATTTTGATAGCTTTTATAATTTTGTTGAAGAAAAATGAAAGTGATGCCAAAATAAATATACCAAAAAAATATGTTATAGAACAATATAAAATATTTATATATTTTATATAATTTAATATATTCAAATGAAAAATTGAAATGTTAAAGTACTGTTCTATGAAGTAAATTTTTTTTTATTAACTTGTACAAATTATTCTATATTGATTAATTAAATATTTTAGAATAAAGATTTTCAATAAAATAAATAAATATAATTTGCTAAAAAAATTAGAAAAAAATCATATACTAAAAAATAAAAATGATATTTAGAAATATAAAAGATAAATTAAAGCACGTGTTGATATTTATTAGCTACTACATACACTTTATTCAATTATAAGAAAAATTTTAAAGCAAATAAAATATTCATTATATAAGATAAAAAAATGATATTTCATTCCGATCTTCATTCCGTGCACATACCAATCATAAGAATCATTATTCCATTCAGACCCTCATTCCATTCCTAAGTTCATTCCATTCATACATAATTTCACTCAATCATATCAATCACCTCCTAAGAAAATAATGTAAAAGAAAATTCAAAATACTGTTTGACAAGTGAAAATTTATTAAACGAATTAAAATTCATATCTAATACTGTCATATATGTAATTTTTCGTGTATTTTGGTAGTATTTAGATTTAGATGTTGATCCATCTAACAAATTTCAATTGGTCGGATGATTAACACAATAATTTCCCAAATAACTTTTTTGTTACGATAACATTCATAATTCAACTAGATTTTATGATTATTAAGTTAGGATCTAAACTAACAGGAACGAGCCAATGCACTATAAAAAATTCGTGTTTTAGCGACCGATTCTACCGACAGAATTACATCTGTAATTGCTTGTGACTGATTAACGATGGATTGACCATCGTTAAATTTTTCAGCTATTAAAGTTGGCGGGAGTGTTTCCCGCTGAAACTTAGCGACTGATTAGAGATGGATGGTCCATCGTTAAATTAATTTTTTTATTTAATAAAGATTTAAAATTATAAATATAACGACGGACAGATCCATCGTTAATATTTTCAGATTCAATAATTATTTAAAATAAAAAGCTAATGACGGACTAATCCGTCGTTACTATTTTCAGATTTATTAATTATTTAAAATATAAAGCATATCGCTGTAAGTGTATTCAAATTATATGTTTACTTGATTTAAGTGTATTTTTTTAATTTAAGATGACATGTTATGTTTATTTAATTAATTAATAAATATAGGACGAAGTACGTGAGGCGATTGAGCAGAGGACTCAGGTGTCTCCCGACTCATCTAAGGTGCCACCGGACACGACATCGATCTATATCGATGTCGTGGGCGTGGAGAAGAGACGCGTCTTCGAGCTAGGTAACCGAGCTGCAGCCCACATCGGATGTAGTCAGAGGAGTAGCAGTATTGATTCAGTGGGCCCTCAGTACTATGACTCTCAGGCCGCTATCCAGGAGCTGCAGGTAGGGCTGGGGAAAAATACCGTCATACCGTCATACCGTACTTACCGTACCGTAAAAAATACCGGAATACCGAACTTTAAGGTATACCGGTATTTTCGGTAAGGTATGATACCGTACCGATATTTTTCGGTAAGGTAACGGTATAGAATTTTAAAAACCGAGGTATACCGGCGTATACCGATACCGACGGTATACCGAATTTTTAAGGTATATACCGTTAATTCGGCATATACCTTTATACCGGTATATACCGTAGGTGCGGTATATACCGGTATACCGTTATACCGGTATATTTGTGATATTATATAAATATATGTATATGTGAATTATAGATACTTGATATATAATACTTAGTAAATATGATATATATGTAAATATCTAACACTTATAAATTAATCTTATGTTATACTTAATGCATAGTAATGATAATTAAATGTGTTCTTAATTAGTACTTCGTAAATAATTCTTACAATTTCTAAGTAAAAGATTTCAAATTTGTAATATTTAGTACGTTTATAATATTTGTATACAATTTATATTAATTATAAAAACATGATTGATATATACTACTAGTAAATATATTATACATTTATAAATATCTAGTAAATTTACAATATTAACACTTATAATTAATCTTATGTTATACTTAATGCATTGTAATGCTAAGTGTGTTCTTTGTTAGTATATACTTAATAGATAATTCTTACGATTTCTAAGTAAAAGATTTCAAATTTATAATATTTAGTAAGTTTATAATATTTTATACAATTTATATTAATTATAAAAACATGATTGATATATAATACTAGTAAATATGTTATATAATTTATAAATATCTAGTAAATTTATAATATTAACAATTATAATTAATCTTATGTTATACTTAATGCATTGTAATGCTAAGTGTGTTCTTTATTAGTATATACTTAGTAAATAATTCTTATGATTTCTAAGTAAAAGATTTCAAATTTGTAATATTTAGTAAGTTTATAATATTTTATACAATTTATATTAATTATAAAAACATGATTGATATATAATACTAGTAAATATGTTATACATTTATAAATATCTAGTAAATTTACAATATTAACACTTATACTTAATCTTATGTTATGCTTAATGCATTGTAATGCTAAGTGTGTTCTTTGTTAGTATATACTTAGTAAATAATTCTTACGATTTCTAAGTAAAAGATTTTAAATTTGTAATATTTAGTAAGTTTATAATATTTTATACAATTTATATTAGTTATAAAAATATGATTGATATATAATACTAGTAAATATGTTATACATTTATAAATATCTAGTAAATTTACAATATTAATACTTATAATTAATCTTATGTTATATTTAATGCATTGTAATGCTAAGTGTATTATTATATCTATTTTGTTTTATTGGACTTTAATTATCGTGACATGAAGATATTTATTTTATTTTGTTGAATTTTGATCGTTATTAGGAGTGTTTCATATATTTTGAGTAAATATATGAGATATATGATATATCCTAGGATGGTATAATAAGGTATACCGATATTGGTAAGGTATACTGATTTTAGTAAGGTATACCGATATTAGTAAGGTATACCGATGTCGGTAAGGTATACCGAACTAAAGGTACGGCAAAGGTATGTCATTTGTTTCATACCGAACTTAAGGTATACCGTTGGAAGGTATACCGAACCTTAAGGTAAGGTAACGGTATGGATTTTCTCCATACCGTACAAGTAAGGTAAGGTAAAGGTATGGGGAAAAAAGTAAGGTATACCTTACCGTGCCACCCCTAGCTGCAGGCACAGGAGGAGCGATTTCAGCAGCGAGAGCAGACCTGAGAGCAGAAGCACCAGGAGATGATGGATTAGTAGCTTGCTCTCCTCCAGCAGATGCAGGAGATGCAGCGTCGGTTCGGCGACGCCGGCGCCAGTGGGTCATCTCATCAGCCTCCTCTAGACATGTATGATATTTTTATTTGTTTTTGATTATGGATGATATTTTCATTTTTATGTTTGATATTATCTATGATTCTAAAATTGTTAACTATTTTTATGCTAGATAACTATTTTTATATGTTTAATCCCTTATTCCCAGTAAATATTTATATATATATAGGGGTGGGGTTATATAAAAATAACCCCTTGTGTGAGAAATGAGAACATATCTCACACCACACATCCATCAAAAATCAAAGGTCCAGATTTGATGAAAAAGGCAGTGGCAATTTTGTAATATCTGAAAAGTTTTTCGCGCGGGGGTATTACTGTAATTTGGTAATTCTTATAAAAATCGCGGAGGATTTGATAATAGATCGTTATGCTAACGAAGTATTATCATAATGCTAACGAAGCATTATAGTTATGCTAATTAAAGTTTTCAAATATTGTTGGCGAAAAAAATATTCTAAAAATTAATTATAAACCTAATTCGATTTAATAAACCCTAATTAAATGGAAAAAATCATAATTGGATGAAATAAACCTAATTAGATGAAATAAACATTGATTGGATGTGGTAAACCCTAAATGAGTTGAAAGAAATAATAATAATAATAATAATAATAATAATAATAATAATAATAATAATAATAATAATAATAATATATTTGTACTACGTTAGTATTATAGTTTTGGTTCGTCAGCATTGCGAATACACTATGTTAGCATATGGCAATACTCTATCAACATACGTTATAAATTATAATTGGATAGGATAAACCATAATAATCAATTAAGAACTATAAACAAAAAATTAAATTTCAAAAGAATAATGATAATTAGATGGAATAAATCATAATCGAGATTAAATAAACCATAATTAAGATTTAATAAATCCTAATAAATTTATACTATGTTAGCATTATGATAATTCTTTGTTAGCACATCGAATATATTCTGTTAGCATATGACAAATGCTTAATTAGCATACGTTCATATGTTATCATAATGCTGACGAAGAATTATTATATGCTAACGAAAGCATTTACAACCTGGGCACGCGTAAAAAAATTTCTTTTTTATTCTTTGTTCATATTTTTTCATCCAAACATAGCCTTTCAACATCTTAAATGAAAGGGCATGAAGAGAGCTTTAATTTGATATATTTTTTATGTGCATTGGATTAAAAACGAGGAAGTTATGGTCGATTAAAATTTTTAAGATTTTTTTTTAATTGCTGACATCATCAATTTTAATGGATTTGGACGAAAATAGCCCTCCTTCCTTATTTTTTGCCCTATTATTTACGAAATTGCCACCTTAAATCTCAACCATTGGATCATTAAATTGGATGGTGTAAGATGTGTTCTCATTTCTCACACCAACAAGATGTTCTCATATGAACCATATCCTATATATATATATATATATAAACTCTAACGATGGATTAGTCCGTCGTTAAAAATAAAAATAAAAAATATAAAAATGTATAAAAGAATCTAACAACGGGCCGTCGTTAAAAATAAAAATAAAATAAAATTTAAATAAATCTAACGATAGACAGGTCCGTCGTTAAATCGGTCGTTAATAATTTCCCATGACAGAAATGGGGACCGATTTAACGACGGATAAATCGGTCGTAACACTTGTTCCCGACTAAAGGTTTAACGAAAGATTACGTTCGTCGTTAGAGCATTCTAACGACAGAAATTCGAAGTCTAACGACAGAATAATCTGTCGCTATGTCGCAATTTTTTTGTGGTGATGTTCTCACACTTGAATTTGCGGTGGAAAAAAAAATCAATTCTCTGTAAATTTTTTTCTTTTTAGAAAACAAATTTACTAACATTAAAACACAAGTTCCCCTACTAAACTAGGAAGAGTAGCACAACTCTCAAGAAATCTCGTAAAAACAACGGGAGAAGAAAAATAAACAGTACGACTAGTCAATTGATGAACGACATAATTTACCCCATGTTGTATCCAATTATACTCAATAGAAGAAAACGGGAAGCGAGAAACTTGATGACACCATGATACGATTCAGAACACGCAGACTCAAGAACAAACACACGACGACGGTGTAAGGGTTCAATATGATACCGGGAATTGATATAGACACGAAATAGTGGAAAATTCGCGAAGTTATGGCTTGGAAGAATGATGGCAGCGGAATGGATGATGATGATGATGATGGCGGACGACGTTGATGGAGATGATGAAAGGTAGAAGAAGATGATCTTCAATTGAACCACGAATCAACACAAAATCGGAACGCAATTACTTTGAACAACTCCGGATTGTTTAGTACTTTCTCCTAATTCGCAAAGAACTAGAAAGAAGCTTGATATAGGACTTTAGATTTGTAAGGTCTAAAGAACATCAATGAGTGATCAACCGATGGATCGTGAGACAAAGAGAATTTGAGAACTCCAATTTTATTCATTCAATGTCTCACTCCATTATGAACGAAAAATCCCTTAAATATCATACTAGGGTGGTTTGAAATTATCAAGGCTTTGGGCTTGGTAATTTCGAACTGGGCTATAATCAAAATACTGGGTCCAATATCACCTAAACAAGTTGTGATAATTAGACTACTAATTAATTAAATAAATAAATAAACTATATTAATAGTCTAATTACTTAAATAAATATAATTTAAATAATAAAATTCGTGCATAGATGTTGTCCGAAACTGTAACTCCATGAATAAATCTACCACAAACTGTAAGCTAAACCGCTGGAGCAGATTCTAGTCTGGATCTTTCCTTGTGAGTAAAGTGATGACTTGGGTTTGGTTTTTTCATGCTTGGCATGTCTTCTTTATCACAGTCTCAACATTCCCCCCGTGCTGAAAAAAATTCATCCTCGAATTCAAACCTCCAGGATCAAAGACGAACATGAACTGACCATCAAAGTTTTGTGTAATAATTCGCACCAGGCACATCTTTAAAATCTGGAACTTGAACTTCCAACTAGTGTCGAACGTTTGCCACTTGAATTCCATGGTACAATCTAACTTGGGAACCCAAATTAAATTGGGTGACATATTGATTACCGATGGAACTTCTTCAACAACCTGTAAAATGAAAACATTACAAGAAATTGGATGGAAAATAATATTAGAACTCGGTAATTCCTCCATACTTGTTTGTTCGAGTTCTTTATCATCCACAACTAGTGCTCCATGGATGTCATTCTTTCTTTTAGAACAAGGCTGGATTTTCATTAGCTCTTCAACTATATTCGCATCCTCACTTGTGACAGTGATCTCCATTTCGGCTTCCTCGACTTCAGCTACTATCTCCTCAGATGTGGCGTCGATTAAGGGCTGTTCTAACTCGTCTTCACGGGTTTGACATATAGGGCATTGTACGTCACATGCTTGAATTGACGTAACAATGGCCGGCTGAACGGGTGGTGTAGACTGTGTATATGGTGTCGGTGTAGCAACGGGCTGCCGAATTATTGGTGGGGGCGGTGCATATACGGGTCTTGCAATGGGTGGCCTAAAACTGGACTGTGGGACGTTTTGCGTGTAGTGCTGCGCGAACTGATCAACTAACTTGACCATTAAATCCAGCTTGTCCAATATTGACTGTGTACAAGTTTCCATGTTATCGAACAATGCTTCACAAGACTACGTCGCACCCTAGGTGGGAAACGGGCTGAGTGTACTGTTTGAATTCATAGTAACCTGCACAAATGAACAAACAAAAGAAATAAAAGGACCTTACAATCCTCACTTTTCTCTCGTTTGTTTCCACTCTTTTTCTTTTTTCTCTCGTGTATCACTCAATATATGTGGTGCAACATGTGTGAATGTGAAGATGGATCGAAATTAGGATGAACAAGTTCGGCTCCTTTTGCCTTCTTACAAGTTTGAACTAATTGACCAACGTTCCGTTTGTTGCTCGTTGATGACGTAGGCGTGTTGATAGGAAAGAAATATGATATGATTTTAATTCCGAAAGTGTAGTAGGAATAAAATTAAATCCCCAAGGAAAGATATGGAAGGAAATAGATAAGGAAACAAAAAGGAATAGATAAAGTAGGATTTATTTAGATGTGATTTACCTAGATGGCACAATCTAAAATATCCTAAATTATCTATAATAGAAGGAAAGTCCAAAAAACAATGCAACAAATCAAGGAATCGAATCACAATGCAGATTTTTTTTTCAGATGAACAGTAACACGCACAATACTATGAATAGTAATGATGAACAGTGCGATGAATAGTAATCGTGAACAGTACCTTTTTTTAAATGAACAACGCAGATTAAAATTCACGACTCAACAAATACGAAAAGATAAACGACCCAGTATTGAACCACAAACAGCTATTTCCGTCATGGCTTTGATACCAAATGATACGATTCGGAATACATAGACTCAAGAATGAACACACGGTGACGGTGTAAGGGTTCGATTTAATACCGGGATTTCAATATATATATCACAATTGGTGGAAAACTTGGAATGGTATAGACTCGATTTTACAGCGGAAAACTTACGAAGATATGGCTTGGACGACAATGGCAGAGGAATGGATGATGATGATGATGATTGATAGGAGAAGATGGTCTTCAATTAAACCCCAAATCAACATGAACTCGAATCGCAATTACTTCGAACAACTCTAGATTGTTTAGCACTTCCCCGTAATTCGCGAAGAACTAGAAAGAAGCTTGATATAAGACTTTAGATTTGTAAGGTCTAACGAACATCAACGAGTGATCAACTGATGGATCGTGAGACAAAGAAAATTTGGGAACTCCAATTTTATTCATTCAATGTCTCCCTCTATTATGAACGAAAAATCCCTTAAATATCATTCTAGGGTAGTTTGAAATTATCAAGGCTTTGAGCTTGGTAATTTCGAATTAGGCTATAATCAAAATACTGGGTCTAATATCACCTAAATAAATTGTGATAATTGGACTACTAATTAATTAAATAAATTATATTAATAGTCTAATTACTTAAATTAATATAATTTAAGTAATAAAATTCATGCATAGATGCTGTCCGAAACTGTGAGCCAAACCATTGGCGGTTTGGAACTCCATGAATAAATCTGCCACAAACTGTTAGCCAAACCGCTGGCGGTTTGGAGCGGATTCTAGTCTGGATCTTTCCTTTTTAGCAAGGTGATGACTTGGGTTTGGTTTTTTCATGCTTGGCACGTCTTCTTTATCACGGTCTCATCATACCATCAACAATGCTAGCTGCAATTCTCCGTGTTTAAATCGTGCTACATTCTCGATATCATCAATGTTGAATATAGTGAAACTCAAAAATAATGTGCGTTTATTAATCTCATAGAGTCACATATATATACACAAATACACGATATATGAATCTATTTTAGGAATGTAGTATCCTATACAATCTATACTTTATATATATATATATATATATCTATAACACTATCCCTCAAACTGGATCATAGATATTAATCATGTCCAGCTTGTTACAAAGATTATCTATCATCGTCCCACTAAGAGCCTTTGTGAAAATATCTCCTGCTTGATCTTCAGTTTTCATATATCCTGTAGAGATCAACCCCCGTTGAATCTTCTCACGAACAAAGTGACAATCAATCTCAATTTGCTTAGTCCGCTCATGAAAAATCGGATTAGATGAAATGTGAAGTGTGGCTTGATTATCACACCATAACTTTGTGAGTATTGAGAGCTTAAAACCTATCTCCTTAAGGAACTCATGTATCTAAACTATCTCATATGTAGATTTGGGTATAGATCTATATTCTGATTTTGGACTTGAACGAGAGATGACATTCTGCTCTTACTCTGCCATGAGACCAAATTTCCACTGAACATAACACAATATCCTGATGTAGACCTTTGATCTTCCCTGGATCCTACCCAATCAACATTTGAGAAACAGTAAATATTTTCATGACCATGATTACTGTAACAATTCCACACCCAAGGGCTGTTTTCAAGTAGCACAGAATCTGCTCGACTATCTTCCAATGATCAATAGTTGGTGACGATATGTATTGGCTGACCATACTTATTGAATACGCAATGTCAGGACGTGTAATCCTAAGATAGTCCAATTTACCAACCTGACACACTATTTATTAACAAAACAACACGTTCCACATGTGCACGGTGCTATTGTAATACCTAGGTGAGCAAGAGTATCGTATCCCCCACAGACTGAATAGACTGACTCCCACACTAGTACTCACTTAATATCTAGACACTAATAATCGCATAAAAAGAGAACATAATAAACAACATAAAATAAGACAACAAATATCGAAAATATGCAGATAAACAAATAAATTGAGAAACCTAAGTTTTAGGGATAGTTGATTTATTATATCAGATTATATAATCATTGACTCTTTCAACCCGACTTCTTGTCTTTAATCTATCAATAGTGAGGGATCACTAGGATATTATCAGGCTGCTTATAGCGGCATATACCATAACATAGACATAACAAGCACATGCTTCACTACTGTCGGTTCTTCACACATGGTGTTACTCCTAATCACGCACACGAAATCTATTCAACCCTATGCAATACTTGTTCACTTGGTCGGTCCTTCCAAGCACACATAAAATGATTCATATTTTTCTATCATTAATCCTTGTCTGGTCAATGCTTCAGATTAATGACTAGCATGCATAAATGGTGATCAAGCATTCATAAAAGATATTAAATAAACCACAAAAATCAAATCCCAAGAGATAGCAGGAAGAAAAGTAATCGAGTTATATATAAAAATTCATGATATTTCACACCCTAAAACCTAGCTAGAAACACAGACTTGGAAGGAAACAAGACATGAAAAAGAGACTCTCCTGAGATAACAGAGGATGGCATCCTATTAATGAGGAAACAAGCTGTAGAAACAACATCTACCCAGAAGCGTTTAGGGACTTGCATCTCAAACAATAATGCTCTATCAGTTTCAAGATGTTTGTTTTTCCGCTCAGCAACCCCATTCTGAGACGGGATATCAACACATGAGGATTGGTAAAGAATGCCATGTTGGAGCACATATATATGAAATTGGCCAAATAAGTATTCCTTAGTATTATCCCTTGTTAAAATTTTCAAAGGAACACCAAACTGCGTGGTAATTTCAACACAAAATGAAGTAAAGTGGGTAAATAACACAGAATGATTCTTTATCAAATATAACCAAGTCATACAAGAGTAGTCATCAACAAAAGTAATAAAATAACAAAATCCAGGAATAGACAAAACAGGACAAGGACCCCAAATATCAGAATGTACTAGCTCAAACGGAGCACTGGCTTTTTTATTGACTCTAGGACTAGAGCTAAGATGATGATACTTAGCAAAATGGCAAGACTCACAATCTAAAGATAACAGACTCAAAACTGAGAAAATGACTTCTTCAAAATGAAAAGGGAAGGATGACCCATCCGACAATGGACATCAAAAGGGGTGATAGATCTAGCGTAAGCAACCGACTTCGGTATCTGTGAATCCAAGACATAGAGATCACCCGAAACACATCTCTTACCAATAATCTTCTTCATCGACAAATCCTGAAACAAACAATAATTAGGAAATAAGAAGATATAACAATTAAGAGAATAAGTAAATTGGCTAACGGAAAGCAAATTATATGAGAGTTGAGGCAGACTAAGAATAAATGTTAAAGAGAGTGAGGAAATAGGATAAACTGTTCCCGAACCATCAACACGGGACTGAGAACCATCGGCCAGTATAATAGAAAAAGTGGGTACTCGATGGTTAAAAATAGAGAAAATGGATGGATTACTTATCGTATGATCTGTGGCACTAGAATCAATGATCCATTTAGAAGAGGTTGAAAGAAGATATGTATTAGGCTTACCAGACTCAGTAGTGGAAATGATAAGGGGATGAGAGGGATGCTAATCGGCCAAAGCCTTCAAGTTAGCAAACTCATCGGTAGATAGTGTAACAGAAGTACCAGGAACACTACTAGAAGCAACATGGGTAGATGGGACATGCATATTCTTCCACCACCACCCTTGGAAGGAGCTTTCCCATAGTTAATGCTAGAACGACTGAGAAAAGCAGACTGACTCATTAGGGGCAAAGCGATGGGCTCAGTGCAGAGAATCTGACAGAAAACATCCCCCAAAGATGAAGTCGTAGAGTCGGATAAGACTTGAGACTTAGCAGTCTCAAACTTGGGAGGTAATTTTTCCATAAAAACTCATAAGTGCCAACATGTCGTGTTGGGAGCGTTGAACATCGACATCGGTACTAAGCAGAAGTAACGTATTCAACTCTTCATACGTCCGTTTAAAGGACATGAAATAATCAATAAGGGACTTATCATTCTTCTCTGGTCTGTAGAATTCTTGACATGCAGCATACATGTGTGAAATATTCTCGATCCCAGAATACAGAAACTCAAGAGACTCCAGCAAAGTCTTAATAGTGCGACAGTGAGTAACCATCCCGATGACATCACTGTCAATTGAATTATGGATCTGTAAAAAGAAACATGCATCATCCCGCAAACAAGAAAGTTTAGAGGTAGCAACAAACGAAGGATCGTTAATCATATGAGTATCCATAGAAACACTTAACAAGTACAACTCAATAGTCTGCCTCCAATCCAATTATAATTAGAAGAACCGAACTTGTGCTCCGTAATCTTGGTCATCACCGGCACAACATCAACAACCTTCTTTGGAGTGTCGTCAGCCATCAAGCACACAACGATAGAGGGGGGAAAAAAGGATCAGGAAACAGGTCGAAGTATATAATATTTGCGAAAGAGCAGAAAAATGGCGGTGCCATGTGGGGGCCACACGTGCGGAATCCGGCGATTGAACTCGGAGTGTTGGCCGGCGGAGAGACGACGTAATAACTGGTGGGACCGGAGAGGCGCCGAAACATAATGGGTTACGATCGAAACCCTAGTCTAAAAAATATATCTCACTTATCCTAAATTTCGAAATCCCTCAAACCCCAGGATTGAGTGCTGTGATACCATGTTGAATATGGTGAAATTAAAAAATAATGTGTGTTTATTAATCTCATAGAGTCACATATATATACACGATAGATGAGTCTATTCTAGGAATCTATACTTTACATATATATCTATAACAATCAATAAGAAAACCCTCAAGCTTGTTATCTAGGAACTTGTTCAAAAATACTGTAATGAAAGGAACACAGGAGTTTGTTGCTATAACATGATTAAATTTATTAACTTTTTTTTTTTTTTTGTGTTTTAGTTTAATTCTACATTGGTTAATTAGGTTCATTCTACATAATTAGGATTTATGGTCATTGTTAGTATTTACTATTTAAATAATCATTTATCATCTAAAAATTTAAAATTAAATTCTAAAAATAATTATAAATTATAATGGGGTAAAATGAACCCTAATTTTTTATTTTTTATTTTACTCACACACACCACCTGTGATTTTGAGGAGATTCGAACTCGTGACCTTTGGTTTCCAAACAACCTTACTAGCTCTAAATTTAAAGTAAAATACAAAAAAAAAAATGAAATTGCAGAAAAAAAAGGACATCTAATAAATTTGTTGGTGTTACGTAACACGAATTGGTCGCAAATTTCACCCTTTAAAAAATACTGTATATAATTATAGAAAAAATTGAAAGATAAATACAAATGTGATTAATATTGCATGATGGTAAATAATAGGTTAATCAGAATTGATTGGGTTTAGAGTCTTCAATCTCTGGTCCATTTTATTTGGAACCCATAGAAAAAGGCGCGGCTCTTGCAGTGCTAATGTTATGTTAGTTTCAATTTAATAAGGTTAATGTGACTTTTCGCATTACTCATACTGTTTTTTTTTTTTTTTTTTAATATATATAAATAAAGTTGAATATCATACAATAAGACAAAATCCATCCTCTCGTATTATGTATCGATATGTTCCATGCTTAGCCATGGCCCCCGTTCATGCATGCCAGCTTTAATGTTGGAGAAGATGGAGTAATTAATTATTTTTGGTTCAATAATACGGTTGCAAGAACTACCTATTTTTTATCGTGAAATATGTGATAATATTTCACTATATTAAACATGGGTAAAATTTTGAAATTGGGAGAGAAGTCTTGGCGAATGGCGACCAAATCGTAATTTAATTATGATAGCATATAATATATATATACACACACACACGCACTATATAGTCTTACGTACTAAATGAACTGCTACGCGTTTTGGCGTAGCCAGAAAAATTGAATACGTCAAAATTATCTTTTCATAAGATATATATATTTTTTAATTTATAAGTTGAGAAAATATATTATCGAGTTTCGAGTAAAACGCCTATATCATTTGTGCGTAATGTAACTGATCGAAAAATACTTGGTTTATATGTTGAATTGGTTTCACATTTATTATATTTTATAATATATAATTTTATGCACTATAAATAAACAAAAGAGATGCATATATATTTTTAGGTGATAAATACATATCGCCAATTAATTTAATAACTCAAAATCAAAATAATAAGAGTATTAAGTTACCCACGTATTTGAAATGAAATGAAGTAATGCATTAGATGAAATTGAATAATTAAAAATAATATGCTCTTATCATCATTATCCACTAAAATAAATGAGATCCCTTATTAATAGGCGTAAAGAACCCCTCAAGATTGCTCACGAGATTGCATGTTGTACCCTCTGTGTTACACCCAGTGTTACATCTTTAATTATGAGTTTTTTTCATTAATTTTATTCTAGGGTTCAACCCACCCCAATTAAAGTTTATAATTATTTTTTAATCTTTAATTTTCACTTTTCAATTAATAATTCATTATTATGGTTGATTTTTTCAAAATTATGTTTTATAATTTTTAATTCATTTTTTTTTTGTTGATAAATGTTGACTATGATTATTTATGTTATAATTAATTTTTATTTTATAATTAATAGTATTATTAAAAACATAAATTTGATAAAGAAACACGAAAGAGTACAACAAAAAATTTGAACAGTTATCTAAGCACTCATGCATTCGTTTATTCACATGCATGCACGCGACTCATTTCATAATTTTGTTACTAATTTTCAAATTTCTATTACATTAGTGATTAGTCTAAATTTTATTTATAATTTATACGCGCGTGCTGCAAAACAAAATTGCATAATATTTATATATTTTTTTGGTTACAAAATAATTACGAGCTAGATTCGCAATCGCGATAAGCAAAACTGTACGTTCATTAATTAGTCAACTATAATACGTTCAATAATCAACTATAATAAATAAACTTATCTTAGTGACGAAGAAATATTGAAATGGATATTTTAACGTAACAGTATTAATTAATGTAGAATCAGCAAGTAGTTGCCATCACATTTCCAAATTCCAATTAGAAATATTAATACAGCAGAATTAAAGGATTAAACCACCCCAGCCACCCTGTTAGCCACCGTAAAATAATATTATCATCCGTATATTAATATATTATGTGTAGAAAATCACAATAATAACATTAATTGTCCACATAGACAGGGTTTATTCAATTCGCATCTCGGCAACGACTGCGTTACCCTTGACAAAAAAAGAAAAAAAAAGAGTAATGAGTAATGAGTAAGCAACATATCTCATATGTCCTTTTCCTTTAAATGGCATCTTATATGTCTTTAGATACACATGGACATACACGTACTTCACCTGCATGATTGAACCCGATTATTATTAGTTTAGTTATTTTTGAACAGTTGGCCAAAGAGTGAAATATCACAAGTGGAAAATGGTGAAGTTTCGAGTTCAACCATCAATATAATCGGATCAGATCCTCTGTTGCAATTTCTATTTCATTTGGTGTTGCATAACTAGAATTTTTTTTAAAAAAATATTAATATACCCTAATTGGGTATGGATGAACCATAAAGGGAAAATTTTAATTAAATAAAATCATAATAAATTAAAAATTAAAAAAATAATTTTTTTTTAAAATGAAGGCTTGGAACAGAAAATGTAATAGGAAATGCAACAGGTGATCTGGTGTGCAATATAATGCCCTTAATTATGTCAACTAACTAAATAAAATTAGAAGAATAATAATAATTAAATGAATTTAGAACCATATATAGATTGTGGCAGTTGAAATTGAAATATAAAGCGAGTGGCATGAGATTAGTAGGGTGAATTATGTAAACTAGTGGATGAAGGGGAAGTTGAATCTCGTGTGAGCATTAGTGGACCATTTCGAATCCTTACACCACACGTTCTCAATTTTGTCAAAAAGGAAGAACCATCCCTTTCCCTCATGTCTCCCTTTTTTATTATTATTTTTTATCATTATTATTTTTCAACCATTTTTTCAACTAATTAAATTTTAAAAAAAAAGAGTCCTAAAATATGAATTTCCATCGCTTACAGAAGATGATATTACTTAATCAGTATGTCATGAATCATGATATATTATAAACGTCTTTATTGAAAATTAATTTTAAGTAATTTGAAGTCAATTAAGAAAAAAACTCTTAACGTTATTTATTTGTACATTTTCTTCAGTAACTAGCTTATAAATTTGTTACTCATGACCAAACGATATTATTTGAATTATGATTAATTGCATTAAAAATCATGAACTTTGAATATATAATTGCAAATTTAATACGAACTTTAAAAATAAGCAATTAAAACACTAACTTTTAACTTGGTGTTATTCAATATCTTCAAATTTTGTAAAACAAATTCACCTCTGATTTAACCATCAACTTGTTTGTCTCTTTGAATTCATCTTGATTCAATCATCAATTTTCGAAAAAAAATGTCGATGTAGCCAAATATAACAATCTCCATTTTTTTCCATTGATACGATCATGCATTCATATGAGTGTTAAATTCAACCACTTTGATGTCCCTTTTCAAAAATTGATGGTCGAACCACAACGGGTGGTTCGAAGAGACGAGCAAACTATAAGTTGAATTGGAGGTTAATTTGTTTTACATAAAATTGGGGATGTTGAATAACACAAATTCAAAGTTGGTGTTTTAATTGTCTACTTTTAAAATTCATGTTAAATTTGCAATTACGCAAAAAAAAAAAACATGATTTTTAGCGATTCCCATTTAAATTATTACAACAAATTTAATTTTTATAACTTTCATAAAAATTAGTGGTTAGTTTTTAATTTTCAAAATCTAATAAGGGTGTATTCATACATTACTGTAAAAAATAATATTAATTCTATTAATAAGACTATATAATTGGGACACTTCAAAATAATAATAGGAACTATATAATTGAGACGGATGGAGTAATTAATACCATTATTTTTAAAAATATACGAATTTATCATGTTACGTACAATACAATTACTCAAAGACTTATTGATATAAACTGGTTCCTAAAAATAGTCACGTGCTTCAAATTTAAAACTCCGCCTTTCTCTAGCTTTGAAAAAATCGAAATAAATAAAAAATAAAATAAAACAACTCTCCATTCTTTGTTTTTCCGTCATTTCTCCACCACGAGAGGAGGGAGAAAGTGGCTGTTTATTTTTTATTTTTCAGTATTTTTTTTTACTTCATTATAACTAGAATATATCCGTGCGATGCAAAAATAAGAGATATGTATAATTTTATTTATTAAAATTATAATTATGAAAAAAATAATAAAATTATTATAATAAAATAAAATTAATTTACGACGTATTATTGTGAATTATAAAAAAAAATTTACATTTATTGTGATGATCATTGAAATTAAACCCAACAAAAAAAAAGGAAAAAATGATTATTTAAATTTAATTTTTTAAATTTAAATTAGCTCGAATTACGAAGAAAATGTATTAATTGCGACACTATGCAATATTACCTTTTGTTTCCAAAGCATACATGTGAAGATTTTGCTAAAATGATTCATTTTTAAAAAAATTGATCAAAATATAAGTATCAAAATGTAATTTACCTCAAATAAAATTAATAGCACAAAGATCTAGAATTAAGTGGATTATTAAATTGAGTAGCCCCGAAAATTCCTTGGTTCAAAACGAGTTTTTTCCTTTTGTTTTTGTAAACGAGTTTATATTATGAAAGCCATTAAATAGGTTAGGCAAAGAAACTCGGTAGCAAACCGTGGCATTTGACGAGTTTCCATTGCCTTGTCAGATCAACAATTTTGAAAAGTACATGCGTAAATATTTTTCTAGAAAACTAATTCCAATTTCATTATTAATTCTTTCTTAATTGGATCCTACAATAGATTGATACTTTGTGCGCACTTATTAATTATTTCTTAATTATTAAGGAATGCTCCTTTATTCTCCTATACACTATAATGTGCTCATTTTTATCAACGGTGCCACGTAAAATATTATGCTTCTACTTCACTTATATAAAATTAATAAAACTATTTTTTGAGGAAACCTAAAAATGAAGTATTTTGAGAGTTACAAGTTCGAGGCTGTGATTTTTCTATATTAAAAAAATTAATAAAATTGAAATAAAAAATTGAACTTTAAATCTTTACAATATATATAGTATCCTAGTAATTTTGCGGTAATATTACAAATACAGGACATGTTTAGAAATTAAGACAATTTTTTTTACTCGAGACAAGGAATTAGAGATTGAAATTGAATTTTTCACTCTAATAGTTATGTCATGCAATTTTGTCTATTTTGCAAAACTGTCCCACATTTCAAAATATACTTACAAATACCAAAGCTTTCCATATTTATGCAAAAATGTCATATGATCCATTTTTTATTGTCAAATTGTTGATAAGACATGTCAAGGTCCGGTGTAAAATAATGTAGAAAATCATATTTAATCTCAACGTAAAATATGATTTTTCATATCATTATAACTGCTCAGCAACCGAAAATTGAATTCCGGAATATTTTATAAAAATATGAATTTTTTTTATATTTTTTAAAATTCAGAATATTTTTATGAGATAGACGAAAATTCATGACATAAATATATATTTAATCATGTAAAAACGAGGAATCTCAATAAACTGGGAAGCTGGATAGAAACTAGATATGGCATAAAACATACGAGAAATCGCGTTCAATTGTCATAATAGAAAATTCGATTCCCATAGCGTAGAGATATTTCGAAATTGGCAAATTGAATTGAATTTAATAATAGAAAGCTCTAAATACAAACCAACAACGCGAGTTATCACCCACCGGTGACAAACAAATATATATATACACACACACATTATGTGTGGGTATATATATTTCGGACAGCTGTTTTCTTAAATCACCTGAACAAAAGAAAAGGTTGAAAGAAAAAAGAAAAGGTTGTCGTCTCTCCATTTGATGAATCAATGGAGTTTTATACATACCCATCTCATCATTTTCCCCCATCATCATCGCCATCATCATCAGAATCGTATTCTTCGTTCGGGTTTTTAGTCAATAAGATCAAAGAATTCATTCGATGCGCGGTTTCTGCTGTAGTCGGGAACGTTTTCTCGGCAATTTTCACCTTTTTCTTCGCTTTGGGTGAGCAATTCTTTCTTCCTCCCCATTTACGTTGTGTTTCTTGATGGTTTTTCTCGTTTCTTTTTTGAGGAATTTGCCAATTTTGATTCGATCTTGCACATTTTTGTGATCTTTGCATGTTGGGTTTCCCTAATTCTTGTCTGGGTTGGTTGTGCTTTGTGTCCTTTTCCACAATAATTGGGCGAATTTAGCGTTGATTGGTCGTTGTGACTGAAATCTTTTTATTCGGTAATATTATTCTTGCGTTCTCAAAATTGGGTCTTTTTTGGCTGTCTGGATGATAGAGGGAAAATACGAGGTTTTGAGTAAACTAGGTTTCAATTCATTGTGGAATTTTTTAGAATTTGGGGAGGTTGTCTCTTTTGTTGGGGGGGGGGGGGGATATTATATGTAGAGTTCCTATTTTTGTCATTTTAAAATGCTAATGTGAAGGGCGAGTAGTTTAATATACGGATTGTTTGATTGCGAAGTACTGTGTTGGGATAATGCATTTTGGGATTAGATATTTCTTTGTTGTTTTGTGGCTTTTTGGTATTTTAAGCTAATTAAGATGCTTGTCCATGTGTGTGCAGTTGGAACTCTACTTGGAGCAATTACAGGGGCGTTGATCGGCCAAGAGACAGAAAGTGGGTTTATTAGAGGGGCTTCAGTAGGAGCCATTTCTGGGGCTGTTTTCTCTATTGAGGTCTTTGAGTCGTCGCTGCTTTTATGGCAGTCGGATGAATCTGGATTAGGGTGTCTCCTCTATCTGGTGAGCAATGAACTTTCTTTAGATGATCATTACATCCTCTATCAATAATGGGTTTGTTCATTGAAGCAATGTGCATTGTCGAGTTGGGTTCTTGATTTGCATCCCCTGAGAGTTCACACACCATTTTTTTCTAAATCTGTTTTGAGTTGATTCTACTGTACACAAACTTATAATGATATCTTGGAAATGTACAGATTGATGTCATAGCAAGCCTTCTGAGCGGTAGACTTGTACGTGAGCGTATTGGTCCAGCTATGCTTAGTGCAGTGCAAAGCCAGGTATGAGGCTGTGTGGTTGGCTGCCACACCTTTTTGGAATCCAACGTGAATTGATCCCTTTTGGCTTACTCAATTCTTTTGTATTAACCAGATGGGAGCCGTTGAAGCACCATTTGAAGAAGTTCCCAACATCTTTGACACAGGAGGGGCAAAAGGTTTGCTGGTAGACATGGTTGAAAAGATCCCAAAGTTCACAATCACTGGAGATGAGAGTGCCGATACCTCAGGGGATGGAGTCTCATGTTCAGTTTGTCTTCAGGTAGGAATGTAGTGGTTCTCACTATCAATGGTATGTTGTGTATTTATATTAAAAACTGATGTTAACAGTCTGTCTCTCTCTCTGGATTTTTCATACATAGGACTTTCAGCTGGGGGAGACCGTACGTCGCTTACCACATTGTCACCACATGTTTCATCTACCTTGCATTGATACTTGGCTGGTGAGACATGGTTCTTGCCCATTGTGCAGAAGGGATCTGTGATATACTTGTTCTCACTTATATTACATGAAAAACGAGTTCTTTGATTTCTTCATACTTACATGTAGGGGTATGACCATTTGCCCGGCGAACCCATTAGTTGTAGAATATCTTCCTATAGTCTCATATGTATGTAAATCTAAACACCGGTATCGGTTCGGGTTTGGTCATTCTGCTTGATCATCCTTTAGTGTAGAGCAAATTTTGACTTGTGATAGTAGTCTCATCATGTCCTATGTCTGGTTTTAGCATTATACCTTGTATTTTAACAACACTAAATCTTGCTTCATAATAGGATGTTTCCCAGTTGATGTATTCCACGAATGAGCTAGCTTTTTTTCGGTCGGTTTCTTGTGCCTCCTCCTCCTCATACAGTAACTGCACATCATGTAATATCTGTCACTAACTTTGGTGATGATATTGACTTTCTGCTTCAATGGCCATTTTAATGTGCCTAATATTAGATACACTACTACACTCAAATCCATTTTGACATAAAGTATACTTCATTTTTACCAAAAATATATATTTTACTGTGCTTTAGCGGTGGTCCTAGCTACTCAGTATTTCTTATAGGAAAATTTCCACGGTCTAATAGTGGTATAACTGCATGTGTAAAGAGGGAGTTTCTTGGTCTCAAAAAGGAATATGTCAAATAATACTTTATTTTGTATTATACAATATATTATTATACTAATTATGTTACGATGCGCATAAATCCTGGCATACTACCCTTTTGCGTTAAAAGATCAATTCAATTTTTTATTTTATTTTTTACTCACATGCCCTACTATAGCATTGAGGAGATTCGAATTTGTGATTTTGGTCTCTAAGCAATTTTACTCCACGTAATCCTCGTCAGGACAAAAGATTAATTCAATTTCAACCAAGAAAATTGCGGGAAAAGGAGAATACATAATAAGTGCAATTATTGAATGATGATACTTTTGCATGTATGATTATTCATTTACAAAACGTAATATATCAATTAAAAGATCCACTCCTTTCAAAAACAATTTAAAAGATCCAACTCTTTGTTTGTTGTGATATCGATAGTAACCTGCAGCTGCTATCGAGGTGAGCACTAGGTAAATCTCGTCCTTGTATATAGCATGTAAACCACCGAGTTGAGCACTGGGTGTGAGATTTGAACTTGAGACCTTTTAATGATTTTTTTTTTTTTTTTTTTTTTTTTTTTTTTTATGAATTTGAGGAAGTGCCATTTCTTAACATTTAAGTAAAGCTTGCCTTAAAAACACAAATTAAGTAAAGCTTAGTTAGGGGGCTTGCATTTATGTATGAAGACAAATCTATGGTGATATTATTGCCTCCTACACAAGAAGCAAATTAGGCTGCAGTTACAGAAAAATAGGGAGAATTCGAAATTCATCAATAAACCAAATTTGTGATGATGATACAGGTAAGGTGATTGTTAATTCTACCATTAGTTAAAATTAAGCTAAATCCTATCATATCCTATCCTACTACATTTAAAAGTAGGATAGTCAATAAACATAATAATAGTTAGTTTTCCGCACAAATCTAAATCTAATAATAGTAGCACAATTATCACTACAAGAAAATCATCAAATTCCAGCGGACTTCAAATACGCTGGAATTTTTCGGATTTCAGCGGTTATTCCAGTGAAAAATATTTGCTGGAATTTTCCACTGAACATTCCAACGAAATTTATGCTTGCTGGAATTTTACACCGGATATTCCAGAGGATTTATATCCGCTGGAAATTCCAGAGTATATTTGACTTGATTGGAATGATTTGTTTTATCTTTTTCAAATTCCAGCGAAAAACTTATGCTTGAATATTTTAATATTTTTAATTATTGTTTTTTTTTTCAATTTTTTCCATATTCCAACGGTATTTTTTTCCTGAAATATTTTAATATTTTTTATTTATCAATTTCTTCGGATTTCAATGGTATTTTTCCACTGGAATAGTTTAATATTTTTTATTTTTGCTTTTTTTGATTTTTTTCCATATTCCACCGGTATTTTTTCACTGGAATATTTTAATTTTTTTTATATTTTTTTCCGGATTCCAACGGTATTTTTCTGTTGGAATATTTTAATATTTTTTATTTATGATTTTTTCGGATTCCAGCGGTATTTGTCCGCTAGAATCTTTTAATATTTTTTATTTATGATTTTTTTTTTCAGATTCCAGCGATATTTTTTCGTTGGAATATTTTATTATTTAATCTAATTTATTTAATTTGTTATTTTTTAATAAATTCCAGCATTATTTTTGGGCGGGTTGAAATTTCATTTTTTTAGTGTACAATGTTTATTAGATATTATAAATCAATATAAATTCATATAAATAATACATTACAAAAATCATATTAAAATGTACTTTAGTCTTTTTAACTAGATAATGAATATTAACATTTTTAATTATAGGAGAAATATATTCTTATATATGAGATAAATTGATCATAAAAATATAAGATGAACTCGAGATTTATATAAATGGATCTTGTTCTTTTAGAACTTATAAAATAACTAATCAATTAAAGTTTAGAAAACTAATATATTACATTTAATATTAAGGTTAAAAATTATATATTGTACTGAGTTATAATATTTTTAAATTCAAAATGGTAAATTTTTATAAGTAATTGAGTGTTATATCGATGCAATATTATTTTATAATTGTTCTACACTTATAATGAGTTTTGTTCAATCTATAATCATAATATGACAGTCTTCTAAATTTAAAGTTTAATTAAGTTAATTTAGCACACATACAACTAGTTTATTTAATATGTATATATAATATACGCAACTAATCATTTAAAGTTTTATATAACTAATATAGATAATGTATTTTTAAAGTTGAAAAATATGTATTGTAGCGAGTTATAAAATTTTTACGTTATAAATCGTAAGATTAGTAATTCATTGTTGCACAAATATTATTTTATAAATTTTCAACACTTAAAATAAATTTTCTTTAATATGTGATCACAATTCAAATGTCTCTCTTACATTTTGAGTTTTAAGTAAGTTAATCTGGTATTATAGTTTACTATAATATATAATATACACAAATAATCAGTTAAAGTTTATTAAGCTGATATAGAAAATCTAATTTTAAAGTTAAAAATTATGTATTCTTGTGAGTTATAAGTTATAAGATAATGCAAGTTATGAGTTATAATTTTTGTTACATCTCTATATAAATGTTATAAAGAATAATTATTAAAAATGAAATTAAAATTAATTTCTAATTTTGATTAGATTTTAAAAAAATATATATATTCAGTACCACCTAATAAATAATATATCATTTGAACTTTTATAAATTAATCTAACGAATCTTGGGAATAGCAGAGGCTGGGGATTTTCGATCGGCGTGTTTGACGCACGGGTTGGGCAGGCTTTCCTTGGGTGGGTGGTGGTGCCCGAGCTGGGCAGGAGAGGACCTTTTTTTAAAATAAATTTAAACGATTCTCGCAGTTAAAATATGTTAGAATAATTTTTTCTATATAAAAAAATCTAGATTCCAACGGAAAAAAAGGGCTGGAATCTTGTTCCAGTTAAAAAAAAAAAGCTCTTGGAATTGTGTTCCAACGAAATAAAAAAGTGCTGGATTCGTGTTCCAGCAGAAAAAATTCACTGGAATAGAAATTCCACCGCACCATTTTCCAACGTCCGAGATGCACTGGAATACCCGTTGGAATTGGTGATTCTGGCGAAAATTTAACCTATCCAGTGGAAGTATGTGCGGTGGAATTTGTAGAATTTCTTGTAGTGTATATTATATATACATATATTTAATCTATTAATAATTTGCAATTAAGATGAATAGCAACCTGTTTAAATCATTTATTTATGAATATCAATCTTCTAATATAGATCAAATCATTTAATTTTGATAATTTATTTATGAATATCCTCTGGTATAAATCAAATCATTCAACTTAGGTAATACTTAAAATCAATCTATTGTTCTAAATAATTTATAGCAATTTGTTTAATCCCGTTTTTTTTGGATAATGTTTAATCCCTAATTTAATAAAGCATGTGAATAGAGATATATCGAAATTAAATTTAATGATGTTATGCTTTTATTTTCCTTTATATATATATATAATAATTCCTTCAATTATATCCAATATATCTATTCCTTAAGAATAGATATAGAAAAGGCCTCAACATTATTAATTTAATTATGTCACTGACATATTTATGGGATCTTACAAAATATATATATATATATATATATATATTATAGAAATGTTTGACATTGTATGTAGGTCGAAATTGATAAAAGAATGTTAGGGGGCACAAATTCATACATATGCTTTTAAATCAATAAAATATACAATTCAAATACTTTTAATGTATATTCTGCGTAAGCTATTTTAAAAGAGAAAATATATAAATCTTAATTTCAGATGGCATATGAATTTATGAATATCAATCCGTCTAAATAAAATATATGTTGTCCTATACAGTTTATAGCTAGAAATCCGCCAATCTGTGCGCACTCAATTAGTCTAACTCTAACATACGTATTATTGGTATTTGGAAATACATATTAATTAATTAAGAAATATTAATATTAATTAGTTAATTAAATAATCACATATCTATATCTATATCTATATCTATATCTATATATATTATATATATATATATATAGAGGATAGATCAAATGTAAACCAATACCTGGTGTGTAAACAGTAAACCAATCTACCACCACACATTCGAAAAAAAGGGACGCTCCAAATTTAATGAAAATTGCGGTGGCAATTTTGTTATTTTCGCTACCTTTTCTGGCTGCGGGGGCAATTTCATAATTTAGAAATTCTAATTTCCTTTTCCGTTGCTGATTTGCTTTCCTTATCACGATTTCATTCCATAAATCATGGATATTTTAAATTTGTTAAAGCAAAAACCCATAGATTCTGTTAGACAATCGATATCGATTCTTTCTACGGTTCATCGTTGAATAATCACCGTTTAATTCGAGGATTGGATGGATTCTACAGGTAATGTTATGTTTTTTAAGTTTTCTGCGTGTTTTTTTAAGATCTGTTCATAGAGTTTTCTTATTAGTTTTTTATGAAATGTGACTTGTTTTTCGTTGACGATGTTTTGTTGATAAAAAAGTGGATTTCAATTTGATGTATGTTGTTAGCATAATGTTATTTTTGTTGAGTAGTTATGCGATGATGTTTCTGTATTTTTGATCGATTAAAATTATTTCAGCATCATACTGCTGTTTATTAGCATCATGTGTTTTTTTATCGTCATTTACAAATTTTGTGAATAATTACTGTATTTGTGTTTTTCTATTTTTTTAATAGAATAACATCATTCTATATGTTTGTTAGCATCATGTGTTTTGATTGTTTTAAATAGATTAACATTATACAATTTGTTTGTTAACATCATATGTTTTCACTGCATCCTCATGTTTACATTGTGCTAACGAATATCATCATATATGATGAGTAAGATGAGTTTGTATGTTGAAGTTGTAATATTTTGATGACAGGTTCAAACTCAAGTTCTGACATTTTGGAGACTAGGATAGTTGTATCTCTTGGTTTATCTGAATACTATATACCAGGATGTGAGTCTTCTATGAAGCCATTGGTGGGGATGATGTTCAAGAATCTATCAGATGGTATAGAGTTTTATAAGGTTTATGCAGCGGGTTGTGGTTTTGATATTCGATTAGGTACTGCAAAAAAATATAAGGATGGTACAATTACTTTGAGGTATGTTTATTGCAATAAACAAGGTTCAAAGAACTCAGCGAAGGAGTATGATGATGTGTCTGGTCATGTTATGAAGAAGAGACGTAGAGTATCAAGGAGGATGGATTGTATGGCTCGTATAAGTTTTAAGTTTAAGGGTGAGCATGGGTATGTTATTAATTTGTTTGAAGATCGCCACTCACACGGTTTGTTGCCTGATAAATACAAGGAATTTTTGAAAGTGAATAGAAAATTAGATCACGTACATCAAAAATTTGTGTTGAATTGTGTTAGGGCGAACGTTGGTCCAATGAGATGTTACAAACTTTTCAAGCAAGTAGTTGGGGCGTATTCTAACGTTGGATGCACAAGCTCTGATGTTAAGAACTTTACTCGTGATCTGAGGGCTTACATTGATGGTGCGGATGCTCAAATGATTCTTGACAATCTTTTTAGGAAGAGAGAGTTGTGTCCTGCATTCTTCTTTGACTACTGTGTTAATGCTGATGATCAGTTGACTTGTTTAATGTGGGCAGATCCAATCTGTAGGAGGAACTTTGCTTTATTTGGGGATATTGTTTCATTTGATGCTAGTTATTCAACAAACAGGTTGGCAATAGGGTTTTATTTGTGTTTTTCATGATTTAATTATTGTTTGCAATCTTTTTTTTATGTATGATGTTAATGTAGTCTTGACTTTATGCTAAAGATAGACTTTTATAATGCTAACTGTTTAAATATATGTATTGTGATAGGTATGAGATGATATTCACCCCTTTTACTGGGAAGGATAATCATGGGAAATGTGTAACGTTTGGGGCCGCTCTGTTGTCTAGTGAAGACAATGAGGCTTATTCTTGGGTGCTTGATAATTTTAAGGTTTGCATGGGCCGCTCACCTGCTATGTTGATAACTGATCAAGATCCTGGATTGAAGATTACAGTTCAACGTTCACTTTCTGAAACAAGGCATCCGTTATGCATGTGGCATATTATGTTGAAAGTTCTAGACAAGGTCCCTGCCCATTTAAGGAAGAATGAGTTGTTTAGGGAGAAATTTAATAATATTGTTTGGTCTGATTTCATAGAGCCAGTTGAATTTGAGAAAAAATGGGAGAAAATTATGGTGGAGTTTGGTTTGACTGAAACATCTTGGTTCAGTTCAATGTTTGATATCCGAAAAGATTAGATACTTGCTTATTTCAGGGATTTCCCATTAAGTGGGTTGTGTCGGACTACGTCGATTTCAGAAAGTGTCAACAACTTTTACTGTACATTTTTATATCTCAAGTCGAATATGGTTGAGTTTTTTATGAAGTATGACAGTGCTTTAGATTCTCAGAGGCATACATATGCTGAGATGAATAGTTTGGATGAATCATTTGTCCCTGAGCTGAGGACTCCAATTTTGCTTGAGAAGCATGCTGCAACTGTGTACACTACAAGTATTTTTCATAAGGTTCAAAAGGAAATTTATGCTGCTTGCTTCAAATGTCGTCTTATGAGCATAGTTCATGATGAAAGACAGTTGGTTTATGAAGTGAATGATGGTTGTTATGGGATTTTCCAAGTTCGGTATGACAGAGATGAGAACACAGTAGTGTGTAGTTGTGCAAAATTTGTTCGGAAGGGTCTTCTGTGCTGTCATATATTCATTATATTGAAGGATTTGAGTTTTGATAGGATTCCTGATAAATACATGCTTTCTCGATGGAGAAGGACTTCTTATTTCGATGCTGGGAATGGGGGTTCTGGTGATTTGGTGAATCATTGTGCTGGGTTGGAGGATAATAAAGTAATGATCAATACATGTATTTCTGAATTCTATGCATGCATCACTTTAGTTGAGGGTGATAAAGAAAGGACATCAGAATTACTGCGTGGTGTTCGGGATCTTAAAATCATTATTGGACAGAATGATGATATGGAAAATAGTGATGACAAGGACAAATTATTTTCTGATTTTTACGGTTCTGCTCCTCCAAGCAAAATAGATGTTCTGCCACCAAAGTTTGTGAAAATGAAAGGAAGTGAGAGTCGGTTGAAACCAAGAGAGGAGAAGCAAGTCGAGCGTGCTAATAAACCCTTAAGAACATGTCGAAAATGCAAGAAAAAATGTCATCATGATGCCAGAAATTGAAATAAAAAGAGTGAATGATCCTTCTAACGTAGGTATGGTTATTGTGCTAGTTATGTTTCAATTATATTCAATGGGTATGTCTATATATTTTATGTTTTTTATTTTTTGTTTTACATTTTTTTGCAGGTAGTTGTGGTTATTCTTTTCAAGATAGTATCGAGATTGACAAAGATCTGAAGCACATGAATTCTTTAGAAGGGACTATATTTTTCTTCATGATTTCTATTTTTTATAGTTGATATGATGAAATAAGTTTGGAGCTTTTATATAAAGTATCCAATGCTAATAAGCAATATGTTTAATGTTAACGTACATGTCTTTTAATGACAAATAAAGACTTTGGAATTGTTTTTCTCATTACGTATGTTTGGAATGAGATTTTCAATTTGAATTTTCTGTTCACGTGTGTTGTTGTGTATACTCTAATATTTTCATATGGTATGATATCATCTTATACAAAAGATAGGTATGTTGTCATGTTAGCGAAAAAGTAAAAGATTGTTAGCATATATATACTTATTTGTTAGTATAATCTTATTTTATCATTAGCAATATGATATTGATTCATTAGCACCTATTTCAGTAAACACATATTTGAATAAAATCATAACCCTGTAGTTACTGTGATATTATTTTTTACAAATGAAATGCTCATGTAAGTGCTAAAATACTGACTCTTTTTTGCTAACAAGAGTATAAAATGAGAGCTTTAGCATATGTGTATTTATTCGTTAGCATTCTGCTATTTTATCATTAGCAACATGGGGTTGATTCTTTAGCACCGAATTCGGAAAACACATATTTGAAAGAAACAAAATGTTAGGAAAAACTATCAAGGAACCTCTAGATAAGGTTTTGATGAGATGTCAAAACTATTTATGAAAAACTTACTAAAATTCAAGCTGTAGATCTGAGCTGACCAATCCAGAGCATCAAAGAGGAACTCAATTAAAGATGAAGTCAACCAAACTGGAGTATGGTCAACCAGCTGGGAGGATAGGCGAACCAGTCAGAACTCAATTCAACTGAGGATTCGAAGAGACAAACCAGTTGAAACAAACTGACAGCTAAGTCAGCTGAGCTGAGGGAGAAAAGAATCGACTAGACTGAAGAAACTGATACGAGATCAATTTAAACTGAAAAATTGGAAGTATCTAACTGATGGCCAAACTGAAGTGAACAGACAAACCAGCTAAAGGTCAGAACTGGAGTCAGCCAGCTTGTGACTAGTCAAGCTGACAAGAAAGCTCAAGAGAAAACAGTCGAACTGACAAGCTAGTCAACAGTTTGTGAATAGTCAAGCTGACAAGAGAGCTTGAGAATGATTAGTCAAACTGACAAGCTAGCCAAAAACTTGAGATCAGCCGAACTGGAGGAACAAACTCAGAACTGCGAACTGGAGCAATAGCCGAATTGAGCAGACAAGCTCAGAACTACCAACTGGAGTAATAACCAAACTGAGCAGACAAGCTTAGAACTGCCAGCTGGAGTAATAGCTGAACTGAACAGACAAGTTCAGAACTTCCAGCTGGAACTCAAATTTGCTAAAACTGAGGCTTAAAACTGACAGCCAGAGAACCCTGGAGTTATTGCCCAACCAGCGAATATCTACAAGAAATACGCTCATACACCACGCTTGATTTACCACGGTTTTAGTGAAAAACCGTGGTAATTTATCTAATTACCACTGTTTTTAACAAAATCGTGGTCTATGAGCGCGTTTCTCCTGAAAATGCACCACGATTTTCACAAATTACGTGGTCTGTATACACGAATGCACTACGGCTATTGTCCAACTGTGGTGTATGAGCGCATTTTTGTCAACCACCCTTACTTAAAACTGTGGTATACTTAAAAAAGTAATTTTCTATTTATTTCAAAATTAAAAGAAAAAAAGAGGGAGGGAATTAGAACTTGAAAGCGGACAAATTGAAAAGAACCCTAGCTCTCTCCCTCTTACTCTTAAGCCACCACCGATTCCACTCTCCATCTCTGCAGTTGTGAGCCGCAGGGAAGTCGAGTTGTGTTCATTGTCTGCAGTTGTACCCTAAGGTGCCGTGAGTGTCTTGGTTTCAAAAGGGTAGGAGAAATTGAAAGCTGCAAACTAAAATTGAAAAGACCCATAGCCGCTGCAAAGTAGAGTTGTTCGCTGTCTGTTGTTGTGCCATGAGCCAGTACGAAATGGAGTTGCTGCTTTGTGAATCAAGATCCGGCTACATAAGTAAGAAAGATTTCTATAATTTTTCAGTCTCTTCTCTCGTCCACATCTCTTAGGAAAACTCTGCCCCCTTTCCCTAGAATTCCTTGTCTAATTGCAGATTGGAGAAGGAAAACCTAGCAATGGTGTTCAACCTTATTTTTTTGTTTGGAGAAGGAAAAACTAGCGATGGTGTTCGACCTATTTTTTTTTGGAGAAGGAAAAACAAGCATTTGGGGGAAAATGCACAGCTGCGTGAATTCAGTCTGTTAATTTGTATATTCTTGATTGAGAATAAGGAAAGTGCATAACTTTTTGTTGGTGTATGATTAGAATCTCTTTGAATGGAATGAAACTTATGGAGACATATAACTGCATCAATTGAATCTGGATCAATTATGCATACGATCAAGATAAATGCTTCTTTTTTTCTTTTCTAAGTTGTTCCCTTAAAAAAAGCTGGGACATAATTTTGTTAGATTTTGATATTCTTTTTCAATTTCCAATTTTTATTATGATGGTTGAAGAGTGAATGCAAATGTGATGTTATTCATTTCTTGGTTTAGCCAATTGCCAAAGTTGTTGAAACATCCATTCAAGACTATGATGAAGGCATGCAAGCATGCGCCAATGCCACCAATATATGGATGCAAGTTCCATTTACTTTCTTCACAGATCTAATCATTATGACCTAAAAGTTTAAATCATGTATTGCCACAAAGATATAGATGTAATTTTTTATTGTTATTTTTTCCTTACATGTATCTCATCTTTTAAAGCACTGTTCTTTCAAGATTGTGCCTACATTAAAGGAACACTTCACAAGTCATGTGTGCTGCATCTTAGTCTAAAATATTGAAAGATATGTGTTAAGCTTATTCTCTTTCGTTGGGGCAATGTTCTTTCAGGAAATAATTGATATGTTCTTTAGCCTTCAACTTCCTTTGTGCTGTTCTTGGTGAGTATTTAGAGCAACATTTGTTAGTTTACTATAGAGTTTGGGGTAGCCGGGGCTTAAAACATTTCATATTAATTAGGAAAACTAGTAATTCTTTTTTATTAATTTTTGCATATGTTTTAAGTACTAATATTATCTTTTGGTGTGTGATTGTAGGATGGAATGCGTGCATAGCTCTAGTTTGTGGAAATTCTGTTGTATGGTGAGTCCCCTACTCTGCTATGACCTATATTATGATTTATTTATCTAAGTGCTGACCTAATCTTTAATGGTTTCAATTCTTATTTGATATGCTTGTTTGCAATTGTATCAGAAACAATTTTCACAGCATTTTGTGAAGGTACTGAAATTGGTGAAGCTATAGCAAAAGATACACGCATTCCTCAAAGGTACTAACTTTTTATGCACTTACACTCTCACAAAGGAATGTATATGAGCATTTCATTATTATCGAGGCCTAAAAAGTTTGGCTATAAAATTGGTAAACTAAGTCATTTAAATTCCATCACATATGACTATTTGTTTTAATGAAGTATTCTTTTATTTTAATTGAATTTTACATTTCAACTTGTTGGCAGCCTCTCATTATGGATTTCTTTTTCTTTTCTTTTTTTTGCTCATGTACTTATGAAAGAGAAGCAATACTTTATACTGCATATTTGATTTTTGTATCAGGATTTTCCTTTGATCTTATTGCAATATAATATTGCAATGCATATTTTTTTCATTGGTGTTGCTCCAGATGGGTCTAATGGTTCAACAAACAGTAAATCAAAGATATGGCAAGTGTCTGCTGAAACTAAGTAGCAATAATGCTATAATAGTCATGGATGATGCTGACATTGAACTTGTTGTTCGCTCCGTTTTGATTGCTGCTATTGGTACTACTAGTCAGCAATGCAGTACTTGCCGTAGATTGGTATGATAAATACTTTACAGTACTCTCCTCTACTGATGAGATAATCGATGTTTTACGCACAATTTCTTTTCTTCTTCCTGAAAATGCAGCTTCTTCATGAGAGTATTTATCAGAAGGTGTTTGATCGATTGTGTGCTGTATACAAACAAGTCAAAGTTGGAAATCCATTAGAGAAAGGTACCTTACTTGGGCCACTGCATACTCGTTTGTCAAGGGAAAGCTTTGCTAAGGGAATAGAGATAATCAAGTCTCAGGTATGTCTCAGCTTCTTTATGATTTTTAAGGCCTTGTAATTAATTACTTGTCTTTTGACATGTTGCAGGTTATTGTGAGCTAATCATCTCTCCTTTATTTCTTCAATATATCATTGGAGCTAGCTAATGGAACTAGTAAGATCTTTGTAATAGAACTTTGGATTTTTTTAGTAGTTTTTTAATAAGCAATAGCGATATTTCTTTGCAATGAATTTTATATTTTGGATAAGATATTGTATTTTAGATGAGATTTTATATTTTGAATGAGATTTTTGTATTTTGGATGATTATCATTTTTATAAAATATTTTTTAGTTTGGAATTATACATGCTCGACAACAATTTATCAAGGGATTTAAAAATAAAATAATAAAATAATAAAATTAAATAAAAATAAAAATATACCACAGTTTTAATGGTGAACCGTGGTAAATTTACCACGGTTTTATCGAAACTGTGGTAATTTTACCACGGTTTTTTAAGAAATTCGTGGTAAACTTACCACGGTTATACTTAAATCGTGGTAAAATTACCACGGTTTCTTGTAACCGTCATAAATTTACCACGGTTTTTCATAAATTTACCACAGTTTTTTTGAAAATCGTGGTAAAATTACCACGGTGAATAACCGTGGTGTATATGACCGTCGTAAATTAACCACGGTTTTGATAAAACCGTGGTAAAATTACCACGGTGATTACCCGTGGTGTATGAGCGTGTGCATAGACGACGCCCACCTAGACCACTGTTGGGATTTTTCATACACCACAGTTATTACCCGTGGTGTATGAGCGATTTTCTTGTAGTAATTAATTTTGGAATAAATGCTTCAACAGAGATCCTGGAATTAAATATCCAATGGAGATTGATTGGCAAAGCAACGACTACTTCAATCAAAAGCTCCAGCGATCAATAAAGACCATCTACCATTGGTGAACCAACAGAGCCATCGATCAATGGAACTCAACGATCATAAAATCACTCCTCTATAAAAGACGAGTGAATCAAAGTTTTAAAAACTCTTGCCTCCGAGACTTTTCGCAATACTTATTCTTGAAGCCTTCATTCAAGCAGAGCTTTCTTTCTACCTGACACATAGCTCAAGTTTAGCATTTGCTAAAAACTGCGAGAGTCCAACTGAGAAGAAGAATTCAGAGAGTCAAAACATTCAGCCAGCTATTGATAAATCAGCCAGGGTTCTCAGTTTCAGTGATACAACGATAAATTATCCAGCTCAATTGAAGGAGCACATAAGTTGATACCCCATGTTCAAGACTAACCTCTTGAAGATCGAAAGAGATCTAAAACCTTGTAAAGACGTCAATAGCACCTACCTTCCTAGCGAGCAGTTAGGGACTTCAAGTGTGAGTCGTCGACCCGCTGAGGTAGCGAGTAGTTACCAGGTTCAGCCAACTGTCCTTCATTGTGTAATTTGTAAAGAAACTCAAGTTATATAGTGAAGTTGCCTTTCTGCGGAAGGAAGAGAGGACGTAGGAGTTTGAGATTTCGAACCTCTATAAATCATTTGTGTGCTGTACTGTTTTGATTAATTGCATATCTTTGAACTATACACAAGCTCACACAATCTGCACTCAAGCTGTCCAAAGTACTTATTCGAATTATGCATAGATAAGTTTCTAAGCGATTCAAGGGCCCTTATTATTCCACAATTGAAGAAAAAGTTTTAATCAGTTTATTCACCCCCCTCTAAACTGATATCGACTCGTCCGAGACTAACAAGTGGTATCAGAGCGGTTGATTCTAAGGATCAACCATTTCTGCAGATCAACTGAATCAGATCTACTTATCTGTGCTAACATTTCAAGCTATGGGAAACCATAAGCTACCTTTGTTTTCAGTTGAGAATTATGATAATTGGAGCAGGAGAATGAAGGCGCATCTCTGCTCGATCCATGAGAACATGTGGGAAGTTATTGAAGATGGTCCAATCATTATTATGATGGACAATGATGCCCACATAGTTGATATCAATCAACCAGCCAGGATCCTAAAGCTAACTAATCTTCTCACCAGTGAATAGAAGAAGTTGAAAAATTTAGAGTTTGTGGCTCAAGCTGCACTATTTCAAACTCTAGATGAAGACAGAATGAAGGACACAGAGAATTGTACAACTGCCAGGGAGATGTGGGACTTACTAGCAGATCTATGCCAAGAGTCCGAAGCCATCAAAGGAAACAAGCTCCAACTGGCAATCGACAGATACGAGTCCTTCAAAATGCAGCCAGAAGAGTCCATCTCAAGCCTTGAAACCAGATTTCTAGGCATCATCAGTGAGATGACCAACTTCGGGAGAAGTTATCCCAATTCTGAGATGAATTCCAAAGTTTTGGATAATCTCACTGAAGAATAGGACATGAAAGTAATAGCTACAAAAGAATCAAGAAATCTAAATAGCATCACTCTTAGAGAATTGTTTGGCTCTCTCAAAGCTCATGAGTACAGCCTAAACCGGAAGAAGGAAGCATCAACATCGTCAGTTCAAGATGCAGCCTTTTATGGTGAAAGGAACCAGTTTAGAGATACTCGAGGAAGGAACAACTTTCGACCTAGGAGCTTACCAGCCAGAGAAAATCAAGATGGATCTCCATCCGAACGAAAAAGAGAAACAACCGAAAAGAAGAAAAACTTAACTGAAGACATCAATGATCAAATTCAGTCAGTTACCAGGTTGTTAGAAAAACTGAAGAGAGTCCAGGATAAACAATCAGTTCCACCTCAAACTGATGAGATCCCAAAAGATGAGAGAACTCATCAACCAGCTGAACGATCAACTGAACCGTTCAGGGGTGGCAATCGAAATCTAGGAGAATGTTTTCACTGCCACAAACAAGGACATTACAGATATGAATGTCCAGAACTCCCTGAAGACAAGAAAGCCAAAGTAAGGAGGAACTTCTTCAAAAGGAAAGCAATGGTTGCAAACTACGAGAATGTCGTGCTAGACGATTCAGACTATCCATCTGGAATTGATTCTGACGACTACAGTTCAGATGATGAAGCACTATTTTGCCTCATGGCTGACAATGATGAAGAGATTAGTACAGTTGATTCTCAAACCTCCTTCTATCATATTAATGAAGCAACTGTCTCTAGCAATGAACTTGATATGAGACTTATGATGCTAGAAGATTAATTAGCTTCAATATCCTGCTTGCATGTTGAATTGAAAGATGAAAATGATGAACTAAGAAATAAAGTTAGAAAACTGAGCATTGATCATGAAAGAATGCATTATCTTGAGTCCCAGTTTGTGGAATTTGAAAAGTTAAAATTAAGAACTGTTGATCTAGAAGCTGAGAATCAAAAACTCAAGCAAGAGATCCATGAGAGAGAAAAGGTAAAGGAAATTCTAGATGAGATACTAAATCATCAGAGAACTGGAACCAGTAGCACAGGGCTGGGATATAGCAAGTTCACTGCCTTAGAGAAAAGAAAGGAAATTGCTCAACCCAGTGATAAAGAAATCCTAAAAGGATTCACCAGGTCAACTCATGATCAGCTAGCTGAGCCAATTAAAGGAAAAGGAATATTGAGAAATCCTCAAACTCAGCCCAGACAATTCAGTCAGTTCTCCCAACCAAAAACACCAGGTCAACTGAAGCTAAAATTCCAGTCAAGACCATCAGTTCACTCAAACCAATCCATTGATTCAAAGCCTTCAATTCAACAAAGACCACCAGCTCAACACAGAATGCCCCAAAGGCAAACTGATAGATCAGCCCACTTCAGAAAGAAAAACCAGTTTAGATCTCAAGCCTATCCTACCAAGAAGTTCAACCAGAACATCTATAAGAGAGATAAAAGAAACTCGTTTGAACCCTACCATCACTATAATGAGTACCTGGATTCCAGAAATGAACCAAAAAGGTTCAATCCAATAAACTGGAAACATACAAGGCACTGGCCTGATCAAAGAGCTCAAAGGTCTCAAGACCAAAGTATTTTAGTTGAATTGTTTTATGCTACTAACTATCAACGTAGGTACCATTCAACTGATTCAACTCAAAATAGAAGAGTTGAAAGAAAATCTAAACTGGTCAAGTGATCCAGATCAGTTGGATCACTAAATGATAAAAAGCTAAAAGTTTGGCAAGTTTGGATTCCAAAAAGCTTAATGTATCAACAAGGACCCGATATGAAACGGGTCCCTAAATGCTAATCCTTATTTTTGTAGGAAAAGAGCATCCTATCTATGAAGAAAACCAAAGATATCTGGTATCTAGATAGTGGGTGCTCCAAGCACATGACCGGAGATAGAGAAGATCTCGATGGTTATGAAGAAATCAAAGGTCCACTTGTCACATTTGGAGACAACTCCAAGAGCCGAACCATTGGAGAAGGGTTCGTGGTCAAAGGAAAAGTTGTAGTAAATGGAGTCTCCCATGTGGACGGACTAAAATACAAACTACTCAGGATCAGCCAGCTGTGCGACAATGGCTACTCAGTTAACTTCACCAAAAACTCCTGCAACATAAGAGACAAGTCAACTGGAATAACTCTTCTCACTGGAATAAGGAGAGGTAACATGTATATTGTTGACTGGTCAACCGGCTACTTAGAAGCTTGCTTTCTTTCAAAGGGATCAACTGAAGCAAGTTGGCTATGGCATCGACGACTGAACCACCTCAACTTCAAAACAATAAACTACATAGCCAAGAAAGATCTAGTTGAGGGGCTTCCCAAGAAGATATATAAGAAAACAGGTGTGTGTGGACCATGCCAAAAAGGGAAGTAAGTGAAGTCATCCTTCAAGAATAGGAGCTATCCACCAGGAACAACTGATTGCCTCCAACTGCTACATATGGATCTGTTTGGTCCAGTCAGACCACAGACCCCAAAAGGTAAAAGATTCACTCTTGTAGTAGTTGATGATGTCTCAAGATATACGTGAGTGGAATTCTTGAAGAGTAAAGGTGAAACTTACGACAAGCTAACGGCGCTGATCAGAAGGCTACAAACTGAAAAAGAGAGATCAGTTCAAAGGATCCACTCCGATAATGGAACTGAATTTGTGAATTAACAAATGATCAGTTTTCTCAGCCAACTTGGAATCACTCATGAACACTCAGCTGCAAGAACTCCACAACAAAACAGTGTAGCTGAACGGTGAAACTGAACACTTAAAGAAGCAGCTCGAGCAATGATAGCTGATGCCAACATAGCTGAAGGATATTAGGCTGAAGCAGTCAACACAGCTTGCCACACTCAAAATCAAAGTGCAATCGTCGCCACACATGACAAAACACCCTATGAACTGTATAAGGGTCGTAAGCCTTCCATTTCATATTTTAAAGTATTTGGCTATAAATGTTATATTCACAATAATGGTCAGACTCAACTGAAAGCCTTCAGTGCTAAAGCTGATGAGGGAATATTTCTTGGGTATAATTTGCCTCACGCACAAGCTTATAGAGTGTTCAATAAACGAACTCTTGTTGTGGAAATAACATGTCATGTGGTATTTGATGAATTTGCTAATGAGTACAGGAACAAAGAAACAATAGACACATCAGTTCTAGTACTACCTAGTGAAACTGAGAACTCGCAGGACTATGTGGATCACATTGTTCCAGAGCGGCTTGAGGTTTCACTAGAAGAAGGCGATAAAACTGGTACTAAACTAGTTGAGAACAATCTGGTCAATGAAGACACAAATCATGCTGAGACTAAAAACCCCACAACTGAAACAAGAGGAAGAACTGATGAAGATGCCGAACCTACTGATGAAAAGGTGACTGATGATGTCACCACAATAGAAATAGCTGAAGCTATTTTGCCCAAATGGCTCCGAAGCCATCCAACTGACAAGATAGTTGGTGATCCAAGAAATCGAGTTCAAACCAGAAGTTCAACTGAGCATGCATTATTCACATGCTTCATATCTCAAATAGAACCAGCAAACGTTAAAGAAGCCTTAGAAGACTCAGACTGGATCATGGCCATGCAAGAAGAACTGAATCAGTTCATAAGAAATGACGTATGGTTTATTGTCGATAGACCACACTCTCAGAAAGTCATTGGTACAAAATCGGTTTTTCACAACAAATTGGATGAACAAGGTGTGATCATAAGGAACAAGGCAAGACTGGTAGCCAAAGGATACTCACAAAGTGAAGGGATCGACTTTGATGAGACATTCACACCAGTTGTAAGATTGGAAGCCATCATACTGTTCCTAGCCTATGCAGCTCACTTCAACTTCACAGTCTACCAAATGGATGTCAAGAGTGCTTTTCTTCAAGGAATGCTCAAGGAGGATGTGTATGTCGAGCAACCGCCAGGCTTTGAAATTGGGGATCTAGTCTTCAAGCTGAAGAAAGCTCTCTACGGACTGAAACAAGCTCCTAGAGCATGGTATGAAACTCTCACAACATTCTTGCTGAAAAATGAATTTCAAAAGGGAGTCATTGATCGAACTCTATTCCGAATAGAACGATCAACTGAGATCTTAATGGTTCAAATTTATGTGGATGACATAATTTTTGGATCAAAAGGCAAAGATCTATGCATACGATTCGCTCAACTGATGCAAAGCGAATTTGAGATGAGCATGATGGGAGAAATGACATTCTTCCTAGGACTCCAAGTGAAGCAGCTGAAAGATGGGATCTTTATCAGCCATGCCAAGTACACTAAGGAGCTAGTTAAGAAGTTTGGAGTTAATAAAGAAAAAACTCTCCAGATTCATATGAATACATCGGTGCAGCTAACTCTTGATGAAGAAGGAGAATCAGTTAGCCAAACATATTACAGAGGAATCATTGGATCGCTACTTTATCTAACAGCTAGCCGACCAGACATCTCCTATTCAGTCGGTCTATGCGCACGGTTTCAAGCCAACCCAAAGAAAAGCCATCTTGAAGCAGCAAAGATGATTATCAAATATCTCAAAGAAACCATAAATCTTGGAATATGGTATCCCAGAGATGACAGTTTGAGTCTAATTGGTTATTCGGATTCAGACTTTGGTGGATGCAAGATCGACAAAAAAGCACTAGTGGAACATGTCAGTTTCTTGGAAGCAAACTGATAATATGGTTTAGAAAGAAGCAGCACGCAGTTGCCACGTCAACAACTGAAGCAGAATATGTAGCTGCGGGAAGCTGTTGTGCTCAGATACTCTGGATGAAGCAACAGTTGAAGGACTACAAAGTTGAAACTGAAGAAGTACCTATATTCTGTGACAACAATAGTGTGATTGCAATATCTCAGAATCCAGTTCTACATTCAAGAACTAAGTACATTGACATAAGACATCACTTCATCAGAGATCACATCGAGAAGAAGGACATATGCATCAAATATGTCAACACGGAGAAGCAGATAGCTGACATCTTCACCAAACAATTGCCTGAGGCAAGGTTTATGAAGCTATGTATACAACTAGGGCTACTTGAGCTAGCATCAAAGGATGAAGACGGTCAACTGGAAGAAAAAGGCCAAGAAACCATTACAGCTGAAGAGAGAAACTGAACCGAAAGGCTTCAACTCATCCAAATGAGTAATTCATAACTGAAAAAGTCGTTAAACTGATCAGTTGGACACATAAGCTATCAGTTTGAAATGAAGCAAGAAGCTGTGCAAAGAAAGTAAACAAAAGCTGATCAGCCTAACTCATCAGCTCAACTGAATCATCAGTTCATTTGCTCAAACTGAGCAAAAGGAGCAAGACAGGGTTGGTCAAATGGTCTCAACTGATGATCCTGTTAGTCAAGCAAAACATACCAGCTTCAAAATCATCAAACTAATGGAGAAATGAAAGGAACTGGCTTCAACTCAATAAGGAGACATCAGCTCAAGAACTAGCTGAAGGAAAGCAGCAGAATTGAAGGATCAGCTGAACTGAGAAATAACTGAATTAAAAGTTCAAGCAGTTGAGGAAGTAAGGAACTGATGAGAAAATATCTTAGTTGGAACTGATCAACATGGAGATCATCAGCTACAGTCGAAGCCAACTGATGACGTAATCAGTTTCAAGCCAAGAAGAAATAGCTAGAGAGAAAAGATAAGTTCAAAATTTTCAATAGTGGAAACGGTAAAAACACGTGTCACTCAAATATTACCGTTGAACTCTCTCTCTCCCCACATTTATCCCCAATGGATAGAATTGAAAGGCCAATCGACGGGTCGATTGAATTAATCCAACCGTTGAATTCCAGGCATTCGAAATGTCACAACCATTGGATGAGCCTCATCTCTCTATATAAATAAGTCGGCTGAATATTCGAGATAAACTTTACATTTCACTGCCGACTTATCTCTCTCTCCCTCTCTCCCTTCTCTGGGTTAAATTAAAATTCTTCAACTTGCAAAGATCAATCTCTCAGTCTGACAAATCAATTCCTTCTATCAAAAACATCTCATCAAATATGATGGCTCAAAACCCCATCTGTCGCACTCGCAAGAGATTCAATTTCCGTCAGTTCAGAGAAGATTCCAAAGTATTTTGTGAAAAACTCAACAGAGATAAGTTTTTCAACCCAGCCGGATTCCTTCAAGCCTGCAATGCTTCTCCTCTAAGTGTAATAATCATCGAAAAGCTTTCTCAGGCCAAGCTGAAGACATTCCTGGAGGAGTTTCCAGAACATATTTACCCAGAACCAGTTGCTGAATTTTTCTTAAATTCAAATGGTTCCTCAAATCCCAAAGAGATCAGATCTGAAGTAAGAGGACATGAGATCATCGTGACAGCTGAATCTCTAAGCAACATGTTCAATCTACCCAACAAAGGACTCAAGTTGGAAGAAGTTCAAATCAACTTCCAAGAAGCTTATGATTTCTGGAAAAAGGAAGACGAAACTTAACCGTATAAAAGCAATCATCTCATCTCAAAGTTTCAAGATGAATATCAGGTGTTCACTGCCATCGCCTCAAAAATTATGGTATGGATAACTGGCAGTCAATCTGAAATGTCAGAAACAAAATACAAGATCTGCGCCGCCATCTACAACCGAATGAAGATCAACTGGGCACAATATTTTTTTGATTAATTGAAGAGATATGTTGATATCATTGAAAGCCGCTGAGATAATAAAAAATTCCCACAAAGAATTGGGTACGTCAGTCGGGTCAGTATAATTTTGGAGAAGCAGTTTTCCTGGATAACTGAGGAAACAGAGTTCAAAAGCATAGTCAACAATGACTTTATTTCAAAACCACTTAAGATCATGGAAATTAACCCTGACCAAGCTGATCAGTTTAAGAAGAAAAAGCCTGCAACTGAAGGAAAGGGAAAGGAACAGATCACAGGCACTTTCCAGAATATCTCTGATGATATTCCTATAGCCCAGAGATACAGACAACAAAGCTCAGTTGCCACCAGAGCTGACATCATTGGACAATCAGCCAGACGAGCAACTACCAGATCAGCCTAAAAAAGGAAGCAAGCTGGTCAAACAAAAAGGAGAAGAGCCTTACTTTCCAAATCCAAGAAGAGTAGGGAATTAAGTCCCATGCCAGATCCAACAGTTCCACCAAATCTAACTATTGAGGATTTGGCTCCATGTGAGAACCCAGAAGACATTATCCCAGCAAAAAGAATTCCTCACGATGGAGCTGGGGCAGACTATTTTCAAATGACATGCCCCCTAATGGCTCAAGTTGAAGGAAACATAAGAGCCTACTCACATGGAGAGTCCGTGAAGAAATGGGCTGATGAGACAACACAAAAATATATGGCTCAACACTATGCCCAGGAACTAACTGGCCATGAAGAACTCTTCCACACTTTGACCAAGTACATCTATTGGTTTTTATGGAGACATGTGTATTCGTCAGAACCCTTCCTCTCATTGCTCGCATTCCATGGAATGAGCTTCTGGAGGCGAGAAGAAGAATGGAGTCTATAGTGGACGGACAGTGAGAATGCTGGAATCACTAAGGGCAAACATCTTATGAGGCAGCTACAGCTGAGAAAAGAATGCTCAAATCCATCAGAAGGCTCGATGAAAGATGTTTTTGATGAATTGTGCAAGCTTCAAAGCTTAAAACTGCCCGTCATCACTACAGAAAAAGAACGGGAAAGATGGATGCACTCCCATGTTCAACACAAATGGCTATTCAATGAATTAATGAAGAAATCACAAAGCCATCAGTCTGGCCAGCCATCAACTGCAGAAAGAGATCAAACATTCACCCCAGTGGATAATCTCATTGATGAAGTGATGAGAAAACTCCACTCTGAGAAATCTCCTCATGAAGCTGAAGTTGAAATCAACATCATTCCCGAAGAGTCGAAAGAGTCAGCTGAGAAGACTCAACAGTTTGAGAAGTCAGCTGAGCCCCAGACAGCCCCTTCCCAAGAGCCAACTGCTGATAAAGGAGCCACCTCATCCATTCCACTAGCTGATCCAGAATCAGCTGAGACTGACCAGTCAGCTCAAAAGGATGATCAACTTGCCTATCAAGACAACATGGAGAAAGATGAACTAACCCACATAGTTCCTTGTGAGGAACTAATTGGAACTGAAGCAGGTGAAGAAGCTGACTCAAGAGCAGTTCAGTTCAATGCTCAACCAAGCAGTTCTACAGTTCAGCTCTCTGCTTACTATGTGGAACTGATCCACAGCCTGCAGCAACAGGTTAAACTGCACACGGAGCAAATCCAGCGGTTGCAAGGTCATCCAAGACTCCAGTCAGCTGAAACTGAGTCATCAAGCAGCGATGAAGATGAGGAAGTTGACATCACAAAACCGCTTGCCAAAAGGAGGAAAACTGATCACAAGAAGGACTAGTGGCTGATCAAGTTCAAACTGATTAGAAAGCCCTTAGTTTACTTCTTGTAATTCAGTTTGTCACTATTTATTTTTGATATATAAAAGGATTATCTTTTGTTTTCAAATAAATGTCGAACTTCACATTTATTTTTGAATATTTTGACCGTTGCAAAACAATGACACGTTTTAAAGTCATTAAATGCCAACGACCAAAAGAGGCCAGGGGCTAGTACCATTTCAACCATTAGATCTATGAGCCTGCCCAAACACTCATAAAAAGCCCTCTCTTTCAAGCCTCTTAAAAATACTCCCCCTTCACTCTCAAAAATTCTCTCTCTCTCAAAGCTCTTGAAATTTCCCAAAATCTCAACCAACCTCAAAGATGGCCGAATTATCCAGATCTCTAAATTCCTTCAAAGATCAACTTATGAGAGACAAATTCCTTGATAGGAAGAAATTTTAAATGATTCTAAATGAATCAAACAATCCAATCCTTCTGTCAAATCTTCACAAGACAGGAATTCTTCACTACCTGGAAACACCACCAAAGTTCTTTAGACAAAATTTGGTGAGTGATTTTTTGCTTCAAGCAAAATTGTTTGTAGATGGAAAGACAGTATCATCAGTGATTCAAGGACGGCTACTCCAAATCACTGAAAGAACAATTGCAGAAGTGTTTGAGCTTCCACAGGAAGGCTCATTAGTTCAAGAACTAAAGGAATCTGCAGAGTCATACTGGAGAGAATGGAAAGCTTTAACCTGCAACAAGCAATTCAGTTTTACAACCGCTAAAACTGACCTGAAGCCCGAGTATGGCGTTCTACTCGATATAACGAACAAGATGATGTTCAGGTTATGATTCACCTTGCTAAAGGTTGACAAACAAACTGGGCAGAATTTGTCTTCCAACAATTCAAGCATCAAGTCATCAAGGCCGTTGACTCAAAGAAATCTGGCAAATTTGAGTCCAAGGTAGGACTTGTTCTAAGAATGAGCAAAATGCTTGAAGACCTGTTGAAGCTCCCAAGTGATGAAACACTACCAGTTCTCATCTCTGATTGGATTCCTAAGAAGGGAACTGCCCATCTTCAGTCATTAAGAAAGAAAAGAAAATCCAAGGCAAAGACAAGGAACAACACTTCGAGCAACTCAACTGCCAACGCCGTTCATTCTCCAAAATCAAAGAACGGATCGTCAGTTGACTTCCTGGTTTGCTCTGATCCAGATGAGCTTATTCCATTCATTAGAATCCCTCATCCAAACTATGGAGCGGACTATTTCAGAAGAACATGCCCTCCTCTCCAGCTGACTGAAGAAAATATTCGCACTTTCTATAGTGGTGAATATATAGTTAAAAGCGCACAAAAGGAAGTGACTAATCTCCTTCTCACACACTTTGCTTTTGTTGCACAACGTGACCAAGAGTTGTTCAAACAACTCCACCGATATTTCTATTGGTATAACTGGAGACATTCCAAGTCCATCCAGTCTCATTTTCTGCTAACTGCCTTTCATGGCATGAGCTACTGGCAATGTGAAGAAACTTGGAGCATTAAATGGTTAGGATCGTCAAATCCATTCCCTCCAACCATTGTACAAGTCCAGCACATCATGAATCACCGGCTTGTCAACAAAATTCCAGCAACCACCTTGTTAGCCGAATTCAAGACAAGCATCATGCCTCAAGGAGCTGTGGTTGCAAATCAATCAGTCAACTGCCCACCTGACTTGCTTTGCTGAAAACTGAACTTTGATAATTTATCAAGCCAGTCAGCTGAGCCACCACAACGAACTCCAACTGCTACAGAGAGGATAAAACCACATCTATCACATACTGAAGTCGTGGCTCCTCAGAAGAATCCAAGGCATGATGAGAGCGACAGTGATGATGAGGATACTGTCACATCACCAAGTCTCCTATCCAAAAGCTATGTCATTCCCCTACTCACATCCAACTCAAAAGGCATGCAGTTGATTATGAAAAAAGATCAGTTCAGATCGTCGCCAAAGGAAACTTCACAATCTCTCAATCAAAGGATGAAAACTCATCAGTTGTCATTCAACAGTTTCACCAAGCCCGGAAGACAGCAAGGCCCGTACTGTCAAAGAACAGAACTAGATCTGTATCAACGTCAAAGCGATCAAAATGCTCGAAAGGAAGCAGTGGAACTAGTCCAGCTCGGCCTTTCAAAAAGAGAAAACTGACTCAAGCAAGTCAAGCAGCTGACCAAACAAACTGATCAGTTCAGATCAGTTAGAGCTTCAGTCAGCTCATCAGCGACGACTGGAAACATGACGAAACTGATCATCCAACTGCTGAATCGTTAAACCAATCAGTTGGACTATATCCCAACTGACTCCGGATAAGTTTCTCCTAATCCTCATTATTATCATAACTTAATTATTACCATTGTGATTATAAAATTTCTTATATTATATTCAATGGCTACAATTTGAAAATCGGGCTCTCTCTCACAAGTTTCCATTAATAACTTTGCATCGATATTAAATCAATTTTTCAAAGAAGAAAATGAAAATATATTCTTTTAATGCGATATAAATAGCAAAATCTGCAGAAAATATTTTGCTATTTACGGCAACTACCCCATTTTCAAAATAACTTCATCTCAGCCACATGATCATAAAGTTGTTTCACTATCGAACGGCTGGGAAGCATGCATCATTAATTCAGCTAATCATCCATCAGATTGGATAGCTCATCAGCTAAGAGAAGCAATCGAGTGTCCTCGATCAATGCATGCAAAACTGAATATATATATGCAAGGAGATGCAGATTCTGATCATCTATAAACTCTCTCTCATCCTTGCTCTGATCACCTGCAAACTCTCTCTCTCTCTCTCAACACACTTGCATATCTAACAACACCATCTCTTTGCAGAAATGAAGCCTTCATTTTAGATGGTAGATGTTAACTCGCTCATGAACAAGATGAAGAAATATAAGACTCTTAATCTAGAGCTTCTTAATGCATGTATTGGCCCAGATAACTTTCAAAGAATTTATCGGCCATTGAAGGAAACTGGGTTGCTGCCATTCTTGATAATCATGCCAGTCAAGAATATACCTTCCCATGTTGCGGAGTTCTATCACAACGCAACCATCTCTGGCAATAACATCATCTTCACCGTCCAGAACAAAGTAATCACGGTGACAAAAGATATGATGATGACTACACTTCTCCTCCCCGGTGAAGGCCCTGACGTGATGGAACTGGAACTACCGTGCAAATATGCACTGTGGGGTCTTTGGAAACATCCTCACGTACACCATCATGACTGCTCACACAGGCTAAAGGAAAGCCTGCCCAGCGAGATCATCCAACTCCTGGATATCACTGGTCATATCCTGCATGGGAACTTTGAGTCAGTCCAATTCTCGGAACTCAAAGCCCATCTAACGGCCGCTCTATACTTCAGGTGTAAAGCTGACTAAGCCTCCTTTATTCTTGCTCAACTACGAGCAAATGTCGAGCGAGCAGAATATGATCCATCAACTGGCTCGTTCCGAGAGAATATTGGGTTTATGGGTCGCATAAGCCACATCATTCTAAGCCAGTTTGATGAGATCATTCCAACTGGCGAACCGATTGGACGAAGGGACATGCTCCCGACCATCTACTGCCATCTGATCCCGAAGAGATCCCACCAACCAGGAACTCCTGACTCAAGTCGTAGAAAGCAACCGGTGGTCACCCATGCCAGCTCCTTAGAAGAAAGGCAGCTGATGATTGAGAATGAGCCCCTCTCTAGACTGAGTAATCAGTCTACCATACCAGCCAGCTCACAACCTCTAACCTTAGTCCATCGCGACTCAATTGAGGTTGAGTTTGAGGTAGTTCTGGACCATCAGCTAAAAAGCAGCTTCGGTCTCATTAAGGGCACCAATCCCTCCTTATTCGAGCAACTGAAACGGTACCTCCAGTACCACATCTAGCGATTTCAACTCAATGAGGCCACAATGTTCCACCTCATCCACACTCGTGGATCCCTCTTCTGGATCAACGAAGGAAAATGGAGTAGACATTAGATGAATCATCCACTCTGCTCACCGCCAACACTCTCAGAGATAATGGATTCAATGATCAAATGAATCCAGCTCAGTATACTAGCCGACACTCCTCTTCTCAACAATGAACCAACCAACTCCTCCTGCACCCCATACCTCGAAGATCTACCAATCACTTCACCCAATGAGCTTTTCACCAGCTTGGCCTCCATGGACTTCAGAGAGCAAGAAGTCTCTCTCACCACTGATCTTGGTTAATTCATGACAACTGAAGAGGCCTATGCATGGTTCTCCTAGTCCATGTCCATTCCTTCAGTTCTCTCAGTCCATGATGACAATTTGGCAACTGCCTTCACATTCTTGCCAAACCTATCAATACCATCATGCGATCCACCCCAGCTTTTGGATGATGTCAAAAAGGAGGAAGATGGAAAGTATGATGATGAAAACTTAACTCTTTAGGATCAGATCCAAAGAGAAATACATCATGAGGGGGAAGCCTAGCTTCAGGGGGAAGCTTGGAAAACACAAGGAGTCCAAGAAAGAGGAGAATCAAACAGGAAAAGAAGGAGCAGCTAAGGAAGTAAATTAGTAGTTCTAACTACTAAAGATATGTTGATACTCTGATAACCATGCATAGAAGGTTTGCTCTAATATTTAGATAACCATGCTCTAATAAAATAAAAGCATGCCCAAAATGAAAGTATACCTTGAATGCTCTGATACTTGGATTTTGAATGCTCTGATACTTGAATTTCATGCTCTAATGTGCTCTGATTTCAAGAATTTGCCTAAGCAAACTAAAGCATGTCTATCAAATGAACATTTGCGGTTTTTCCATAATCATTCACAAGGTTTTGACATCATCAAAAATGGAGAAATTGTTAAGAAAAACTATCAAGGAACCTCTAGATAAGGTTTTGTTGAGATGTCAAAACTATTTATGAAAAACTGACTAAAATTCAAGCTGTAGATCTGATCTGACCAATCCAGAGCATCAAAGAGGAACTCAATTAAAGCTAAAGTCAACCAAACTGGAGTATGGTCAACCAGCTGTGAGGATACGCCAATCAGTCAGAACTCAATTCAACTGAGGATTCAAAGAGACGAACCAGTCGAAACAAACTGACAGCTAAGTCAGCTAAGTTGAGGGAGAAAAGAATCGACTAGACTGAAGAAACTGATACGAGATCAGTTTAAACTGAAAAACTGGAAGTATCCAACTGATGGCCAAACTGAAGTGAACAGACAAACCAGCTAAAGGTCAGAACTGGAATCAGCCAGCTTGTGACTAGTCAAGCTGACAAGAAAGCTCATGAGAAAGCAGTCAAACTAACAAGCTAGTCAACAGCTTGTGAATAGTCAAGCTAATAAGAGATCTTGAGAATGATTAGTCAAACTGACAAGCTATCCAAAAACTTGAGATCATCCGAACTGGATGAACAAGCTCAGAACTGCGAATTGGAGCAATAGCGGAACTGAGCAGACAAGCTCAGAACTACCAACTGGAGTAACAACCAAACAGAGCAGACAAGCTTAGAACTGCCAGCTGGAGTAATAGCCGAACTGAACAGATAAGTTCAGAACTGCCAATTGGAACTCAAATTTGCTTAAACTGAGGCTCAGAACTGCCAGCCAGAGAACCCTGGAGTTATTGCCCAACCGGTGAATCTTGGAATAAATGCTTCAACGGAGATCCTAGAATTAAATATCCAATCGAGATCGATTGGAAAAGCAACGACTACTTCAATCAAAAGCTCCAGCAATCAGTAAAGACCATCTGCCATTGGTGAACCAACAGAGCCATCGATCAATGGAACTCAACGGTTATAAAATCACTCCTCTATAAAAGACGAGTGAATCAAAGTTTTAAACACTCTTGCCTCCGAGACTTTTCGCAATACTTATTCTTGAAGTCTTCATTCAAGCAGAGCTTTCTTTCTACCTCCCACATAGCTCAAGTTCAGCATTTGCTAAAAACTGCGAGAGTCCAACTGAGAAGAAGAATTCAGAGAGTTAAAATATTCAGCCAGCTGTTGATAAATCAGCCAGGGCAGCCTTCTCAGTTTCAGCGATACAACGATCAACTATCTAGCTCAATTGAAGAAGCACATCAGTTGATACCCCCTGTTCAAGACTAACCTCTTAAAGATCGAAAGAGATCTAAAACCTTGTAAAGACATCAATAGCACCTACCTTCCTAGCGAGCAGTTAGGGACTTCAAGTGTGATTCGTCGACCCGCTGAGGTAGCTAGCAGTTACCAGGTTCAGCCAACTATCCTTCATTGTGTAATTTGTAAAGAAACTCAAGTTATATAGTGAAGTTGCCCTTCTGCGGAAGGAAGAGAGGATGTAGGAGTTTGAGACTTTGAACCTCTATAAATCATTTGTGTGTTGTACAATTTTGATTAATTGCATATCTTTGAACTGTGCACAAGCTCACACAATCTGCACTCAAGTTGTCCAAAGTACTTATTCGAAGTGTGCATAGATAAGTTTCTAAGCGAGTCAAGGGCCCTTATTATTCCACAATTGAAGCAAAAGTTTTAATCAGTATATTCACCCCCCCTCTCTAAACTAATATTGACTCGCCCGGGTCCAACACAAAACCCTGTAGTTACTGTCATACTAAAAATTTTAAAAATGGAATGCTCATTTAAGTTCTAAAATATTGACTCACTATTGCTAACAAGAGCACAAAATGAGAGTCTAAAATGTCTTGAACTTGAAACGAGTTCAAAATAGTGTTTCAGTAATAAGGAAAACATTAACATATGTTTCAGTTGTCAGCATAGCATTCATCATAGAAAACAGTAACAGAAACTAATGTTATATCTTAATTCAGATCCAGATTCTTTTTCTCCAATATGAGAGGCTCCAGAGGTATAGGTCCATTCTCACAAAATAGCCGATAATGGAGATTTTCTGTCTTAACATGAGTGGCCTTGAGTGTATTGCTGTCTGAATTGATAATAGCAACACAATATTTGGCTCGTAAGAACTTCATCTGTCATTCGTTACCCCTTTTGAGGCTGCTTTTATAATTTTTTAAACCATTGCCCCTGTATGTCTCCATATGCCTCATCACATATACAGCACAATCAGTCTTATTGTTATTGTCTCTCCATGGCATCTTCAATCTTTGTATGTGTCCTATTTGGCATTTAATTGACTCTGCCTTTGTGTGAGACCATTCTTTTTAAGGAATTGGGCTAGAAAACTTGTCTGCATGAAATATATTTTTTCAATTAAGTGTTTCCAATGTGGATGTATATTTGTATCATTGAGTCTTGATGCTTACCACTTCTTCTGGGATGCTGCGATTCTTCAGCTTAATACCGTCTTTCTAATTCTCCATGGCACTAGAGTTGTCAATAATTTCAACAGTGAAATTGTTGACATTAACTATGACCAAGTAGAAGTGATTTGACTGGCATATTGGGAAAAAGATTTGCACAAGTTTGGGTAAATTAATTTGTAATATATTTACTGTTAATTATGAATAATAAAAGTCCATACCAGATTAATGTCATTTAGCTGGACACATGGAAAGCTTGCAATTTCATGCAATAATCGATCACAAAAAACAGCACATCTACGTGATGGTACCCATTTTTAGGGGGCATCAACGACTGTGAAGCTCTGAAAAAAAAAAAGAACATATGTTGCGTTATTCAAATGCAGTGATTTTTTTTATTAATTCACTTTTTTTACTTTGTATAGTTACACATGTTGTGTAGTAAAGAAGAATCTTTGCTTGAAGTGTGGATTTCATAATTTTTCATTGTGGTTGAGTATGGTGCTCCACACATCCAAAACTGGAGCATGAATATATTCATCCGGAGACAAAGACTTCATGTCATGCCTTCTTAACTGAACACGTCCGTCATCATACAACACTTGTTCCCTAGCATTATATTATCTCACATTAGTGTTTATCTTTTTATTTTATTTTTTCTAAAATAAAAATAAGATACCTGTCATCAACAATATTATGCATAACCCATAAATATATTTCCTGCTGAGTCTTGTCAATTGACTCCCTTGCATTGATGTATCTGATTCTGTACGGTGACATCATTTTTTCTGTTGGCTTCAACATTTCCTTTCCTCGTGTTTTCATTCTTCTGCCTTCATCTATTATGTTTTGCATTATATTTTTCATATAGTCAGTGAATAAAATTCATGCTAACAGACTGAGTAAGGAATGCTAATGTAGTGAACATGGAATGCTAATAATAAATTATCATACACCTAGTGCATAAAATCCATGATATTTTTGACGCATGATGCTAATATAGTGAATAAAGAATGCTAATAAAGCATATATTAAATGCTAACGAAAGATTAATAATTACTTTTCCCTTGTCTGTCACAGTTTGCTCGCCTTTCAAAATTGCACCCTGTGTATATTGGTTCAATAAAAATTATGTATAATAAAAAGTAATTGAATAATTTAGTAAATATAAATTCATATTTTTCAGATAATGATTGAACAAAATTTACCTTTCCTTTCTGGATCAATGATTTATCACCTTTCAAAGATGCTTCATGTATGATATCCATCGAATACATATTTTAGGAATAAACTACATATATAATAATTTATGAATTAGTTTAAAACACATACCTGATCATTGCTTTCTATACAAGTTTCCATCTCAGTTACTCCGTAAACCACATCCTATATTGGAATTTTCGATATGTTTGATTTAAAAAAATTGATACTAATATAATGATCAAGAAATGCCAACAAAACATATACTACATGCTAACGAAAGATTAATAGTTGATAAAATTATTACTTTTTCAAACAAATACCTCAATATTCTTTGCAAAGGAATTATTAACGCCAGTCCCTTCATCAATATGTTTGCCTTCATGAAACACATTTCTAGAATTAATTTCTTGCGTAACTTTGAGAACATCACGCCATGTATCATCACTGATGCCAAGGTTGAACGTTGGTATGTCATCAATTTTCTTCTCAAATTCTGCTTTCTTTGTTAATGCTTTCTCGATCTCCTCTATTGCAGCTATGTGTTCTGGGTCACTCCAGAATTCATCATCATCTTGTGTTATAGGTTCTTCATTTTGCTCATGCTCAACCTCAGGCATGACAGTTGCTGGTTTTCGAAGCAGAAGTTGTTGTGCTGTTTCAAATGACTTTTTAAAAAATAGGTTCTGCAACATATGGTCATGTACACCTTGGACAGTTTTCATCAGCTTTAGTAGAATATCCGCCATCATCTTCGACTGCTCAATTATCAAATCTGCATACTCTTTGACTTCATCTATGGTATTTTCTTGCTTTTGTCGATTACCAGTGTTAGAAGTCTCAGCATCATTATGGACAGCAATGTCTGAAGGTGGATTTTCTTCATTCTGCTGTTTGATCTCATTTGTTTCAGGTGGATTTTTTTAAAAAAAATTTCCATATGTCTATGGTTCATACACATGCCCTCCTCCAAATCCTTCTGATTTCAACTCTGCGGCCTGCCTCTTGCTCAACAAACCATATGTCCAGCCTTTGAATGCTGGAATCGAATGATCAAACTGTCTCATGTGCGGTACAACTCTGTCAACACAGAACACCTGAGGTAAAGAAATTTATATTCAGTAAGCATTGTGACAATAAATAAACCATATTGCTAAGTATGAGAAATCTGTAAAGTTATGTTTTACCATCAAGAATAGTGTAGGCCCATTGAAGTATCCATCTTTGTTTATCTTCCAGAAAATTGATTGATTCACTAAACATCTCTTCGTGTAATCACACCAGTTGTAATCACAAATTTTTTCAACATCAGAAAGTACATGCATCAGCTGGGGGTGTACATACCCATTTCCAGTTGACTTTATGAGGCAGTTGATAAGAAGAACCATGAAATATATCTTAAACCAATAACCTCCATCTGTATGAGACACATTTTGTTGCAGATATCAACAACTAAAATTCTGTTTGGCTCCTTTGTGAAGCAATTTCTCCATTGCTCTAGCAAAACACATGGTTCAGATCTATGCATTTTTTGTATCCTTCCAGTACCTTTTGGAAACCCCATTATCAGAGAGACATCATTTGAATCTATATGCAATCTTCAACCTCTCTTTAACGCCAGCTCAGAATTCTCCAGATCAAAATTGTCTATCAACCAGTAGCTCAATATTTGTGGCATTTCCTTGATACGCAAGTGCAGTACGCTACTAAAGCCAATTGATTCAACAGCTCTCTTCTGCTCATTTGTAAAAACCTTAACTGCATTACAAAGAAGTGATGGACTGGTTCTGCTTCTCAGAACGGGGTAATTTTTGGGGGGAGGTATTTCTTGCGAGCTGTAGTATTGAGGTTGGGAATTTGATTTTTCATCAGCAGTCGTTAAGTTCATACACTGACCTTGTTTTAGTTCATTAAAGAATGTTAAAGCCAATGTTATAGATTTAGATTCTGCTTCATCATCATTTCTGTGAATCCCTTTTTCTTCATTAGGTACTTGTATGATTGCTTCCACATTGAATTCTTTTGCAGACCTTTTTCTTTTGTTTCTTCCTGCAATTTTTTCAAAAATGAATGCTATTTCTAGAAAAGAAATGTATAGTAACTGTATGATATATAAATGTTAAGAAACTAGAATAAGCATACTGGTATATGCATTTTCAGATGTTTGGATTGAGCATATAGAAAATTCATGATATTTATAATTTACACAAGTGCTAATTATAACATAATTGTATGCTAACTCGAAGTAATATACATGCCAATCATGATTATATATGTATATTTTTCCAAATATTTGTTTTCGTAGACAAACAATGCACGCTAAATTTAAGTAATCTAAGGCTAACAAAAGAGAATACTAATGCTAACATATGTATATTTCAGAATGCTATCTATAAGTAAGTTAAATGATTACAAGGAGATGTATGTATGTTAATGGATGTGTTTATGACAATATATAGATGTAAATGAGAAGGAATAATGTCATCTAACATCCAAATTTCTTACAATTTGCATTTTATATTTATTTTTTTGATAGTATGTAGCACAGAGAATACAACTCAAAATTCAGACGTACATTTGGATTAAATTTTAGTATACGATGCTCAATTACAGTATAATTTCTTAAAAATCCAATTAAATCTTAGAATATCTATAATTTCTGTTCATTTTCTTAAAACATTTTGTTGTGAACTTTTACTTATTCGAAAAATACATAAAAATTTTCTGAGCACTCTGTTCATAAATTTGACGAAGCAATAAAATCTACAACAGATAATGAAAATTGCTCAAATTCGTAAGTATATTACCGTGTTGTTGTACTATATGTTTCATCGATTGTCATTTTTTAGAAGCGTTGTGTAGCTCATTCATGGTCTTCCCCACTTTTGTGTATCCTTCTGCGAAGAACCCTAACTATGTTCGTCGTTCTTCTAAATTTTTTGCTCTGTATTTTTTTGGTGTGTGAAGAGCTCTGTGAAACAATGTGAGGGAGCATCTTTTTGTTGTACAATTAGTTATATTTATTTTATTATTATTTTTACAATTTATTTTTTGCTTTATTTTTCTAGTTTGCGGGTCTTTTACAATTACAGTAATTTAAATAAAGATTAAATAAATTTCTAAAATTATTAAAATATTTAATACATCTTTCTGAATTTTATTAAAGAGATTTTTAAATTCCATGTAGATATTTTATTTAATTTTTTTAATAAATACATATTGTTGGAAATTTCCTATATTATTCTTTTAATATTCTTTTTTTTGTAATTTATATTTATTTTTTATGAAACATGGTTTCTTTATTGCGTAAAATGATAATATTTTTTTTACTTTAGTATGATTTAATTTGAATTACATTAATCATTATCATTGATTAGTGAATTAGAATTAATTATTATGAGTAATTTTATTGGAGGTTGGTTTGTATGTGATTTGCTAATGACTCAGAATCATGATGCTAACCAACGAAACAACAATATAGTTATAGGAATACTAATAAGTATTAATGCTAACGGACGCAATATGAGAATGCTAATGAAGGTACTATAATAATGCATTTTTTTTGGAATGCAAAAGTAAATACATATTGTTGAAATTTCTCATATTATTCCCTTTTATACTTTTTTAAAATGTGTATTATTATTATTATTATTATTATTATTATTATTATTATTATTATTATTATTATTATTATTATTATTATTATTATTATTATTATTATTATTATGTCTTGTTGAGTTTCCAACTTTTTTTTGTAATTTATATATATTTTTAGGAAATATGGTTTCTTAATTGGGTAAAATGACAATATTTTTTTGACTTTTAATATGATTTAATTTCAATTGCATGAATTTGAGTTAATTATTGTGAGTAATTTAAATGGAGTTACATTTAATCACTGAAAATCATTATGCTAAAGAACAAAGCAACAATATAGTGATATGAACACTAATGAATATGAATGCTAACGGAGCAAATATCTTAATGCTAATGAAGGTACTGTAATGATGCAAATGGATTACAGTACGATACTAATACTAATAAATATAAGTCATAATAATTAGTCTTACATTACAGGGAAATAGAAATATTGTTTGGTAATTAAAATATCTACATGCCATGAACATTGTTAATTGTTTTCAAAATGTAAAGACAGAGTTTAGAACTTTCTTTTGAATGTAGCTGGTAAAAGGCATTGGCTTAGAAAATGTTGGTCTCTCTATGAATGTTATTTCTTTCAGACAGTATGGAAGCACAATACTTTATCCTGAAGTATTTTAGCAACCTTGATGAGTTTTTCCTCAATCCACAATTCCATTTTCAGACATCACTATGCCTGTAAGTCTCCATATGTCGCATCACATAAATGCCACAATCTGTCTAGTTTGAATTGTTTCTCCACGGCATTTGCATGCAGTCGAGGTGGGTGATCTTTTTCTTAACATCTTTTGCAACAGCATTAAGGCCTATTTTCCTCAAGATGAGAATGAAATTAACAAGCTGCAAGGTAGAACTGACAGTAAAAGAATTTGTTAGCTATCATATTTTAAGTTTTTTGAAAAAAGATGTGTTATTGTTAATTTTTTTCCTTTTAACATTACCAATTTTCCAGGAACATGCATGTTAGTGCCATCTGCACTTAGGTATTCGGGATTGTCATTATCTGGTTGAGATGATATAGCAATTTCAAAAGAACATAAAAGGTTTTGGTTATTCATATTCAAATAACATGTTCTGGACATTTTTGTGAACATTCCGCTGCCAATCTGATTAAAGATCAAGACATGTATTTAATCATGTTCAAAGATATGCTCATGTACATGGTTGTCCAGAGAGTTTACAAAAAACGTGTCATGCTAGATTCAAGGAGTTAAAGCTGCAGATACAAGATGGACGTTTCAGAATAGAAGCTGCATTGTTCGTGATGAAGATCAAGAAGGAAAAAAGGAGTTCTATTCAAGGAAGACATCTACACTAGGAAAGTCTGATTTAATTAAGGAAATTATTTCCTTGTTGAATCCTAGTTAAAGTAGGACTTCTGATTACCTTGTTAAGGCTATATCTATTGTTTATAAATAGCCTGGAAATTAGACTAGATTAGATGACACAAATTTTATGAATACACAGAAGGGCTAAAAGCTAAAAGACTTTACTTTCGAAATATATAGTATTCGGGTAGACTAGGTTTGATCGGTTAGATCATTGTGTTTCTAGTCTGTGTTTGAAACTCACTTTCATACACACTTAGAGGAGTCTCGGGAGAGATTTTCTGTGGGAACTAGAGAGATTCTAGGTTGTGAGGGGATCTCACAATTCAGTTTAGTGAAAGAGGTTGAATAGGGTAGGAAAGGGGTCGAGTGACGAGAGTCTTCGAGTAATAACCTTCGTAACCATTCAACGGAGTAGTAAACTGTTTATCACGGACTTGATAAGTGCCTCTGACGTAGATCAGTTGATCGAACAGGGTTACCAACCTCGTGTTCTTTGTTTGCTTAAATTTTTACATTCTGACCTTACATGTTCACAACAATGTTCAAGTACATGATGATAAACATGATCACACAGTTTATGTAACTTCAATTGGTACCAGAGCAGGTCGTCTTTGGTGTTAGTGTGAAAAGAACCCTGAAAGCTACATATCTGCGTGAAGGTTTTGGTTACATTCTAGTTATGAGTGCAATCAAAGAAGAAAGATCCACGGTCAGACCACCACTGCTAGAAGGCAACAACTATCCCTACTGGAAAGCAAGGATGAGGGCCTTTCTGAGATCACTTGATGAACTTGCATGGAAGAGTGTCACTCAAGGATGGGAAAAGCTAACTGTTGCCAAAGAAGAAACGTATGTGGAAATTGAAGAAGGAGAATGGACTGTGCCACAGAAGAACTGGTACAATGTCAACTCTAAAACTCTCAATGCAATATTCTCTGCAGTAGATCTTCAAACATTCAGCTTAATCTCAACCTGTGAGACTGCTAAAGCTGCATGGGATATTCTGGAAACTACCTTTGAAGGGACTAGTTCTGTGAGGCTGTCAAGACTTCAAAATCTAACTTCAAAGTTTGAAAGTCTTAGAATGAAAGAATCTGAATCCATTGGAGAGTTTAATGCCAGATTAAGGAGCATATCAAATGAAAGTTTTGCTCTAGGAGAACCTATCAGCAATGAAAAACTTGTAAGAAAGGTTCTCAGATCTCTTCCAAAGAAGTTTGCCTACAAAGTTGCTGCCATAGAGGAAGCCAAGGACATCCAGAGTATGAGACTTGATGAAATAATGAGATCATTGAGGACATTCGAAATAAATCTTGAAGATGATGACAACAACTCAAGGAAGAAAGGTATTGCTCTGAAAGCTGAAGTTTTTGAGGATGTTCCTAAACATGTACAGAAACAAAAACATGTACTTGATTCAGAAACAATGAATAATATGGTCCTTATCACCAAAAATTTCAGTCGAATGCTTAAAAGAGTTAATAGACAGTCCTCCAGAAGGTCAAACAATAGGAGACAACAACCTGGAACTGCTCAGAAAGATAGAAACTCCAATAGTGAGCAAAAAGAGTTGCAACCATAAAACACAAAGAGAGGAATTCAGTGCAGAGAGTGTGATGGTTTTGGACATATTCAAGCTAAATGTGCCAACACTCTGAAGAAGAATAAAAAGAACTACAATGGCTCTCTGAGTGATAATGATTCTGAAAGTCTCAGTGAATCTGAAGAAGAGAACTATGCATTTACTGTAAAAATCTCACAGTTCCAGGATCTTTTCAAACTTACAGATGAAGATGAAGACTCAGACAATGATGATGTCTGTAATGAGGAGTTTATTCAAACATACAGGGAGATGTATGAAAAATGGCTTGAAGTTGCTGAGATCAACAAAACTCTTCAATCTCACAACAAAGATCTTCTTAAAGAAAAAGAGAATTTGATCAAATCTGATGGAGAACAGAAGGCCTATCCATCAGTAGAAGAAGAAGATTGAAGAACTGACTACAAAGCTAAAGTCCATCAAAATGAATGTCAACATGCTGAACAATAGAGCTAAGAATCTTGATAAGATTCTTACCAATCCAAGACATTCTGGGAAAAGTCATCCAGGTCTTGGATACAATGGTAGAGAATCCAAGACAGTGTTTGTCAAAGCCAGTACAAGCCAGACAGCACATGTACAACATAATGTTCGGGCCATCCAGAAGAACATTACCAAAAAGATGACTACTAATAATGGCTACAGGAAAAGAATTATATGCCACTATTATGAAGAAAAAGGCCACATTCGACCACATTGTGAGAAGTATCTCTTTGATCTGAAAATAATAAGGAGAAGATTTATGGCTCAGCATTCCAGCAACACTTAAAAGAAAATAACTACTCAACAGAAGAAAAAGCCTGCACAGAAAAAGCAATGGGTCGTCAAGCATACCAGTCTAATTGCTCATACTTTTTTGAGAGTTGAAGATAAAGGAAGCTGGTACTTTGACAGTGGCTATTCAAGACATATGACAGGAGACTGCTCTGTGATGTAGAATCTGAAAGCTTGCTCGTCAGATTTTGTTACCTTTGGAGATGGAAAGAAAGGTAAAGTTATGGGAAAATGAGAGTTGACTGTTGAAGGAATGCCTAAACTCAAGAAAGCTATGCTAGTTGATGGACTCAAAGCTAATCTAATTAGTATTAGTCAACTATGTGATGATGACATGATTGTAGTCTTCACCAGGGAAAGTGTAATAGCCCGGTCCCAAGATAGGGATTAATGAATGGGGACGGGGTGTTATTAAGGGATTAATGAATAAAGTCGGAAGATTTACAGAGAAGTTTAAGAACAAAGATATGCTTTAGAAGATAAGTGGTGATGCTCGGGTTTACTTGGGTTAAAAGGAAACATGCTTAAGCGGAATGAAACGGCTAACTAATCAGATACCAACGTGAATAGGCCTCTTCGTAGGCAAACCGAAGACAAACTCGAGAAATGAAGATAAACATAATATGTATCTTATAAATATTTACTCATGTCTGGGATATTCTTAGAGTCTCGAAGATCATAACAGAACTTAAACGGAATTAGAAGAGTGTATCAGAGTAGCAGAAACATCATGGGGTTTCAAACATAATTCAGATAATAGCAAAACAGTCTTGGCAGCCAACCCACATCCACAGCCACCAACATCCTCCGCATCTCAACCTGAAAACATTTGAAAAGAGGGGGCATGAGCACTAATGTACTCAGTGGTTTTTAGCAAAAATACTTTAATAACTTCAAGATATCCAATAGTTAACAGACGGTATATGGAGAGCAAAACGCAAAAGCCCTCTCCATATCCGTAAAACCTTTTCTTTTCTTTTTGGGCCCAACTTGGCTCAAACCTGATGTCAACTGCACCCTTAGGCATGCCTTAGGATAGAAGAGGGGTTACCTCGAATATCCGAATGAGTTTGTGAGGGAAAAACCCAGCAGTGACTCCCTTAAGAGTTCTTAAGCTCAAATCCTGCTTAAGTGAAAAGCTAAGTTCCTTCCTTTCTTAACCTTGCTAGCAACATCAAACTTAGAACAACATCTAAGGACTAATCCTTTACTACTTCATGAACTCGGCCTACAAGGGATTTAATGCTACCCTAACAAGGCAAATCTTAGTTCTTAATTCTGCAAGCTTAACAAGCATAAACATTCGATTCTAGGAAAAGAACGTAAATAAATACGAATCAAAACTAAAGATAGTTCTAAACATCTCATGCTAAGCATAAACAATACTTCAGTAATTCTATCATTTCTAAACATGCTTGGGAGCTCAAGTAAAACATAATATCTTCCTTTCTCCTTCCGTGTACAGAGATCAATCAGGCAGAGCAAAAATACTTTATTGGATATCTCATTTGCCCTAACATGCTTCTAGAGCTCATTAGCTCAAACTTTAGATGAGTATAGATTTACCCACCTTGATCACGGAGCAGAAGATGTGGCAATGAGTTGATGATCCTTCTTCGAATTCACACGAGGTTCACTTCCTCCTACAAAAGTCGAATTATCGACTTAGCGACTTAGTGGCCTTCTACGAGAAACTAGCTAAAATATGGAATTAAATAATACCCATCTTATATATTTAGGACTTAATCATGGATAGCATGACTTTATGACTTTATAAAGATCCGAGAAGGATTTATTTTAATGAAGGAACTTCTCGACTTAGTTTCTCAATTTTTAGACGGAAATTAAATTTGAATAGCTTAATCGAATTAAACCGAGAATAACTTGAATGTTTCTCTAAAATTTAAACTTGAATATAGCTTGGAAATATCATGGTTTGAAAAGCTCAAAAAACTCGGAAAGAGGGTACAAAATAGCCAAAAAAATCGGTGTCGGACGACACGGGGAAGAGACCGCGCGCCGGCGGCACCCCACGCGCCCGCGCAGCCCCTCGACCGCGCACCCTCCGCGCTCGCGGGCTTCTGGGCCGAGGGGGGTTTTGCGTGACCGCGCACCTCCCCGCGGTCACGGCACATGGTTTCTCTCTCTTCCGCCCAATTATTGGGCAGATTTTTATCTTCCGGGTTCTTTGGTGTTCGTCGATTTCTTCGACGAACACGAAGAACACTCGAAAATTTTCTTAGATAACATACTTTAATTTAAAAAGAAATCAACATAACAACGAAAATAATCATGACAATCCTCTTGAATAATTAGAATAAATGGCAAAATTCTTAGCAAAAACTTTGAACAGAACTTCAGCGGATAAACGAGACTATCACTAGAAATAATGACGAAAATAACAATGGGAATAATAACGAGAAATATAATAGAATGCTATAACTTGGAACTTCAATAAATCAAAATACAACTTGAGGTGGAAGTAAATGAGTAATAATGAAGAACACGAAGAACATGAAGAACGGAAAGTAAATGCGGAATTTAAAAGATGGAAAGGAAATGGAATTGAGCCCGACGAAAAAGAATGGACGGGGTTAGGTGCGTCGAAGGAAGGTGGCTAGCTCGGCGTCTCGTCGAATCACAATGGTGGCAGAGCTGTTTGCTACGACCCAACGGCGCCCCTAGCACCTTCCCTCACCGCATCCCTTCCACACTACTCCGCTCATCGTTTTGCAGAACACTCACAAAGAACGCTCTTTAATTTCGGCAGAACTTTCTTGGCTCACACAAGCTTTCCCACTCTCTCGGAAGTGAAATGGATAGAATGAATGAACAAATGAATGGTGAGGGGTGGCTCTCTATTTATAGGAGAAGCTTTGGCTTCCCTTGGAAGCCATTGCAGTGCGGAGATACTGCAAAAATTACCTCGGGTTCGGTTAAAAGCTGCTTTATTCGATGTCGAGGTCCAAATGACTTCAGACATGAAATCTAAAAATACCGGGAGACTCGTTGGCTCGAATAATAGTGAACCAACTTGATTTATGAAGAAGATGGGGTCGTCAGAAGAAAGACGAGCAAAGATTCCCTTTTTGGAATTATTTTTTACTATTCACTCAGACTGACAGATTTTACTCCCGAGCGTTCAATTGACCTCAAAATGAAAATCCGTGAATGCCAATGGAATCCTTGAGTCATTTCCCATAAGAGGGGCCTGACAGAACTGGACTCGAATTAACAAGGAAGATTTCGTAAATTTCTCAAAACACGAACGCACGCAAAAGTTACTATTCATTCCCCTTTTTAAATACATTTTCCATCACCGGGAACTCAAATGACTACAGATTTAAAATCCGGAAACACTGGTGTACTCCTTGAGTTAAAATCTGTCTAAAGAAACCACAAATGGCAATAAAAGAATTAAGATCGTCTTTTCTGAAAAGACGATCTTCACGAAAACTAACTCTTAAAGTCGTGACTGACATCCAACCATAGCTAATCTTATTTAAATTCCTTCTTTAATTAATTAATTAATTAATATTAACAATTCTCTAAACCTTACTCAAAAATCTGGGGTATTACATCCTACCCCCCTTAAAGAAAATTTCATCCCGAAATTTACTAACCATGATAAGCGATATCAGGGTACTTCTTGAGCACCTCGGATTCAAGCTCATAGGTTGCTTCTTCTGAACCATGGTGATTCCAGATTACTTTCACAAGATTGATTTCCTTGTTTCTCAGCTTATGGATCTTTCGATCCACGATGGCCTGGGGCTTTTCTTCATAGACTAAGTCCTCATTCAGGACTATTTCTTCTTTGCTAATCACATGCTTTGGATCAAACACGTACTTCCTCAACCTTGAGACATGAAAGACGTCATGAACGTTACTCAGATTGGGTGGTAAGGCCAACCTGTAGGCTACTTCATTCACCTTCTCTAATATCTCAAAAGGTCCAATGAACCTGGGCCTTAACTTGCTTCATTTGCCAAAACAAACTATTTCTCTTGATGGGAATACCTTCAAGAACACTTTATCTCCAACGTTGAAACCGAGCTCCGTCCTTCTCTCATCTGCATAGGCCTTCTGTCTATCTTGAGCCTTCTTAATTCGTTGACGAATAAGCTTGATCTTCTGGACAGCTTCCTGGACCATTTCAGGTCCGAGTATCCTTCTCTCTCCAACTTCATCCCAATAAAGGGGCGATCTACACTTCTTTCCATACAGGGCTTCATAAGGGGCCATGCCGACCGATGACTGGTAGCTGTTGTTATACGCAAACTCTACCAAAGGCAGTAATTCCTCTCAACTACTTCCTTCATCAATAACTACTCCTCTGAGCATGTCTTCCAGAATCTGGATAGTCCTTTCGGACTGGCCATCTGTTTGGAGATGGAATGCCGTGCTGAAATTGAGCCTTGATCCCATTGCATCTTGTAGGCTCCTCCAGAATCTTGATGTAAACCTTGTATCATGGTCCGATGAAATCGAGACCGGCACTCCGTGCAAACGCACGACTTCCTTTACGTACAATTGGGCTAATTGATCAGCCCATCCATTATTTTAACAGCAACAAAATGTGCCGTTTTGGATAATCGATCAACGATTACCCAAATAGCGGTATTCCCCCGCTTAGACTTTGGCAAACCTACGACAAAGTCCATATTGATATGATCCCACTTCCATTCAGGAATTTCTAAGGGTTGAAGCAACCCAGAAGGTTTTTGATGCAAAGCTTTTACTTGTTGACAGTTTAAACACCTTTCCACAAAGGCGGCTATCTCTCTTTTCATGTTATTCCACCAGAAGTTCTTCTTGAGATCTTGGTACATCTTGGTGCTTCCTGGATGTGCTGTATAAGGCATGTCATATGCTTTGCACATGATTTCCTCCTTTAGTTCTTCCTTGCTCGGCACACAAAGCCTTCCTTTGAATAAGAGCGCGTTATCGGCGGCTTCCATGAAGTCTTGCGAGATATCAGATCGTGCTTCTAGTCTTTTCTTTTCGAGAAACTCATCTCTTCTCTGAGCTTCAATTATCCTTTACCTTAGGTCAGGCTGAGCGACTATCATGGCGACTTAAGCTTGAATGGTCTCGGGTGGTGTTAGCACCTCGATCCTTAACTTCTCGAATTCCTTGCGAAGATCCTCCTGGACTAGAATGAGTCCTAATTCTGTCTTCTCTTTCCTACTTAGGGCATCTGCTACCATATTTTCCTTGCCTGGGTGGTAGTGAATCATGCAGTCATAATCCTTTACAAGTTCTAGCCATCTTCTCTACCTCATGTTAAGATCCTTTTGTTCGAAGAAATACTTCAAACTCTTGTGATCTGAGAAGATCTCACACTTAGCTCCGTAGAGATAGTGCCTCCAGATCTTCAGCATATGAATAACTGCTGCTAGCTCTAGGTCATGCGTAGGGTAGTTCTGCTCGTGATTCTTAAGCTGCCTCGACGCATAGGTAATCACCTTTCCTCTCTGCATTAGTACGCATCCTAATCCTTTTTTCGATGCATTTGCGTAAACCACGAAATCTTCATTCCCTTCTGGAATGGCCAGCACTGGGGCTGTGGTTAGCATCTCCTTCAAAGTTTGGAAACTTTCCTCGCACTCAGGCGTCCATTTGAACTTGGAGTCCTTCTTTAGTAATCGCGTCATGGGCTTGGATATAGTCGAGAATCCTTTGATGAATCTGCGATAATATCCAATGAGTCCTAGAAAACTTCTTATCTTATTCACACTTCTTGGAGACTTCCAGTTGCTTACGGCTTCAATCTTGGCTGGATCTACCTTGATTCCTTCCACCGAAATGATATGACCTAAAAGCATAACTTCCCTGAGCCAAAACTCACACTTACTGAACTTAGCATAAAGTCTTTCTCTTCTTAACGTCTCCAGCACCATTCTTAGGTGTTCTTGATGTTCCTCTTCATCCTTAGAATAGATAAGGATATCATCTATAAAAACTAGAACAAACTTATCTAGATACGGGTGAAAAACCCGGTTCAATAAATCCATGAACACTGCTGGGGCGTTGGTCAAACCAAATGGCATTACTACAAACTCGTAATGCCCATAGTGAGTTCTAAAGGTAGTCTTAGGGATATCCTCCTTTCTGATATTCAACTGATGATACCCAGATCTTAAGTCCATCTTGGAGAAGATACTTGCTCCCTTGAGCTGATCAAAGAGATCGTCTATTCTTGGGAGAGGGTATCGATTCTTGATGGTTAGCTTATTGAGCTCTCTATAATCGATGCACATTCTCAATGTGCCATCCTTCTTCTTTACGAACAAGATTGGAGCTCCCCAAGGTGACACACTAGGTTGGATAAAACCTAGGTCTAATAACTCTTGTAGTTGAACTTTGAGTTCTTGCAATTTCTTAGGCGCCATTCTGTAGGGGGCTTTCGAAACTTGGGCGGCTCCTGGTTCCAACTTGATAGTGAACTCTACCTGCCTGTCTGGAGGCAGTCCTGGCAGCTCTTTTGGGAATACGTCGGGGTATTCTCTTACGATTGGAACGTCTTTGATTGAAAGCTCTCCTTCCTCCTTTCTTATTAGACTAACTAAAAAGGTTTGGCAGCTATTCTTCCTTATCATCTTCATAGCCTTTAGGGCGGTTATCACCGGGATTTTGGTTCCCAGCCTTGATCCGTAGATTTTCACCTCAAGTTTCCCGGGTGGTCGAAACACTACCTTCCTCTCAGGGCAGCTTATGGAAGCATAAGCTGAGGCTAACCAATCCATTCCTAGGATTATATTGAAGTCCTGAATCTTTATCACATAAAGATTTGACTTAAAGCTTTCCCCTTCTATGTTCAATTCTAGGTTAGAGCAGACTTTCCTAGACATCATTCTCTTTCCAGAGGGAATACTTATCTCAAGAGCATTCTCAGCATTCTTGGGTTTTATCTTCAGTTTCTTACAAATAGACTCAGCTATAAACGAATGCGATGCTCCAGTATCGAAAAGAGCTAAAACTGGCATCTCGAGGAGGGTAATCATACCTGCTAGGTTACCTGGGGCCTTAGCAGCTTGCTGCTGATTGAGAGCATAAGTACGAGCAGGTTGAGGCGGCCTTTGCCCTTGGTTAGACCTTTGATCTCGTCCTTGGTTCGGTCTTGGGTTCATCACTGGTCTTTGACCCTGAGATCCTCCTTGCTGCAGCCTTAACTTATTTCCAAGAAGTTGCTAAAGTGGTTGCGGGAACATGGGTTGTTGTGGTGTTTGAGATCGTCTGTTGTTTCCTTTAGGACACTCTCTCTTGAAGTGCCCCTCCTCACCACAGTTGTAACACCCAGTTAGATTTGCTCAGCAGACTCCAGGATGCATTCATCCGCACCTTTGCCACGGCCTAAAGTTAGGGGCGTTGCCAGGCTGACTTTGAGGCGCTCCTGACTCTCGGCTTTGCCAGTGGGGTTTCTTTCCTCTGTCATCTCTTCTTCCTCTTTCCCACTTTCTTTTTCCTTTTGAGTCGCTAGAAGGTTGGGGGGGCTGAATCTTCTCTCGAGGGAGAATGGCTTTTATGCTTAAGGCATTGGCTAAGGTTCGAGCATAAGACATGTCTTCTTGCCCAGCGAGGGCTATACTAATCTCAGACCTAAGTCCCTTCTTGAACTTGCGTGCTTTCTTCCCGTCTATGTCCACTAGATGTGGAGCATGTCGTGAAAATTGATTGAATTCTCTGTCGTATTCTGACACTGAGCCATCAAACGATACTTCAACTTCTTTGGCTGTAGATTTTTCATTGTTGTTGGCATGTAGATTTGTAGATATTTCAGCTTCAGTATCTTCATCCACTTACTCGCCACAAGTATCAACAATCATTTTTTTTTCAGCTTCAAGATTTGAGCATCTCGTTCTTGTATTCGCTTGGCAAGTCCTTCGGCCAGCTTCGTCAAATTTGTAATTTGCTCTTCCAGAATTATGGACATCTTGAAGCTTTAGAAAATTAGTGAAGAAAAGATATGAGAGGTAGAGATTGTCCCACTGGGCGTGCCAAAATTTGTAACACAAATTCTTGTATTTAATTTGGTAAAACACAAAATAGTGTACAATAAAATGATTTCGGATCAAAAATATAAATTTATTAATCCAATCTCTATTTTTCCTCTAATTCTTCTCTTCAAAACTTGATTTTCAAACGGTCTTTGAAATCTTCAGAGTAAATTTGTCTCTTTGATTTTCTTGGACTTGTTGTTTGAACTTGATCTTCAAACGATCTTTGAACTTGATCTTCAAACGGTCTTTGAAATCTTCAGAGTAAATTTGTCTCTTTGATGTTCTCGGACTTGTTGTTTGAACTTGGTCTTCGAAGTTTTCGGGGACGATTTGTGTCCTCGATCTTTTTTGACTTGGTATTTAGATCTGGTCTTCGAAGTTTTCGGAGAAGATTTGTATCCTCGATCTTCTTTGACTTGATCTTTAGTCTTGATAATGTTAAATCGGAAGGCCAATGCCTTGTTTTTGGATCAAACGCTAATTTCGGAATAAATTTGATGAATTGATTGCCTTGCTTATGGATCAAACATCGTCTTCCGGATGAATTTGGTGAAGAAAGCCTTTGAATGTCACAAGAACGCCTTGAATATCTAAGAGAATTTCACTTATGGAAGTTCTCAAATTCTTGAACTCTTCAAATGGTCTTGCTTATGGATCAAACGCCATTTTCGGGATGATTTTGGTGAAGAACGCCTTTAAATGTCACAAGAATGCCTTGAATATCTGAGAGAATTTCACTTATGGAAGTTCTCAAATTCTTGAACTCTTCAAATGACTTCTGGTGTGTTTTTCAACTGATATGGAGGCCCCTATTTATAGTTGTAGGAAGAGAGATCTAGAGCCGATGTGACACTATCTCATTGGCTGTTGGAAATTGATATATATCTTGTTGAAAGATATATACTTGTTGCCAAAGACTTTTAATGTTTATCATATAATAATATCTTTATTATTTAAATATTTTATTTAATTTTGGATTTTATAAGATTCCAAAACTAAATAAATATATAAAAATCCATAAAAATATTATTTATAGTATTATAAAATTTCGTCACCTACAACTATCTTTACCAATCTGCTTCTGCCATTTAGGCACCAGGTCATGTGGTTCACTGCGTTGCATCTTTGACATCTTGCGTGGTCCTCTAGAAAAATTGAAAATTAGCGATACATCATCAGCTTCTATGCGTAATCTTCTCCCATGCATCAGTTTCAGCTCACGTGAAAGTGGGTCAAAACTCTCTAAAAGCCAATAGGCAATAGCAGTTGGCAAGTATTTGACATTCAAATCCAATATGCTCTCAAACCCCATTGCAATAACTGCATTTTTCTTGGTTGCATTCATCTTTTTAACACCATTGTATAGAGACGACAGGCAAGTTCTGAGCTTTAATGTTGGGTACCTATTTTCAATCTCATTTGTGATGCTTGTGTTTTCATCGGAATGCTCTGTTGCATTCCATGAAGAACCTTGTTCAAGCCTTTTAAAGAAATCCAGTGGATTGATCTGTTTTTTTTGTGAGGCTTGGATGTCATGCCTCGCCTTTGTCCTTTTTTCATTTCTCACAGTATCAATGCTTGTTTCATCAGTCGAGCTTGTTGTGGTCCTTCTCCTTTTTGAGTTCCTGCATTTTGTAAATGTACGCAAAAATATGAGAAACAATAACGCAAACTAAATTTAGTTATGTGTATGTTTGTAATGCTAACAGATCTTAATGATAATGCTAATGTTTATGAAAATAGAGTTCTGTATCTCCTAACATTTATGTTGCTAACCAAGCTATATCATGCTAGGAAGTATTGAAATAGAGAATAAAGTTTTGTACAAGCATCCGATTCAGCGATTCAGTCGATTTTTCAGCGATTTTTTGCATTTTTTGAAAACCCTAGATTGCTTTCTTCTTCCAGATCTTCTATGAAATGAATTTTTTGCGATTTTGTGAAGGAGTTATGTGAGAAGACGGGTTGCAATGATGTTTAGCGAATCGGAGAACGTGTATAATTTTTTCCCATAATGCCCACAATGAATTCGCGCCATCCGCCAGTTTTAATTTATTTATAAAACTGCCACTGCGTGTGGATTAAATCTGGAGCGTCCATTTTTTTTCGGATGTGTGGTGGTAGATTGGTTTACTGTTTACAGACCAGGAGTGGTTTACACCAGAACCACCCTATATATTGTAACAGCCCGGTCCCGAGATAGGGATTAACGAATGGGGACGGGGTGTTATTAAGGGATTTAACGAGTAAAGTCAGAAGATTAACGAAGAAGTTTAAGAATAAAGGTACGCTTTGAAGATAGATGATGATACTCGGGTTTACTTGATTAAGAAGGAAATATGTTTTAGCGGAATAAAACGGCTAACTAATCAGATACCAACAAGCATAGGCCCTTTTATAGGTGAAAGGAAAATATACTCGGAAAGCGGAAATAAACTTAATATGCATCTTATATATATAATCATATCTGGAAATATTCTTAGAATCTCGAATAATCATAATATAACTTTGAACGGAATTTAGAAAGAGTTAATTAGAGTAGCAGAACACATAATGGGATTTCAAAGAAACTTATATAATAGCAAAACAATCTTGGCAGTCAACCTACATCGACAGCCACCATCATCCTCGGCATCTCAACCTGAAAACATTTGAAAAAGAGAGCGTGAGCACTAATGTACTCAGTGGGTTTTAATGAAAACTTCTTTAATAATTTGTTAAATATCCAATAATGAACTGGCGGTATATGGAGAGCAAAACGCAAAAGCCTTCTCCATATCCGCAAAACCTTTTCTTTACCTTTGGGCCCAACCTTGGCTCAAACCTGATGTCAACTGTACCCTTAGGCATGCCATAGGATAGAAGAGAGGTTACCTCAAATATCCAAACAAGTTTGCGAGGGAATTAACCCAGCAGTGACTCCATCTAAAAGTTGTGAGCTTAATTCCTGTTTACGCAAAATGCTAAGTTCATCTTATCTCGCTAGCAAAACCAATCTTAGAGCAATGTCTAAGGGCTAGTCCTTTAATAAAGCATAATCTCGGCCTATAAGGGATTTAATGCTACCTTAACAAGGCAATCCTTAATTCTTAACTTACGAGCCTTAACACAGCATAAACATTCAAATACAAGGAGATGAACGTAAATAAATACGAATTTCAACTAAAGACGGTTCTAAACATCTTATGCTAAGCATAAAAAATACTTTAATATTTCTAGCATTTTTAAACATGCTCAAAAGCTCAATTAAAACATAATATCTTCCTTTCCTTCCTTCCTTGTACAGAGATCGATCAGGCGGAGCAAAAAATGCTTTATTGGATATTTCATTTGCCCTATATGCTTCTAGAGCTTATTAGCTCAAACTTTAGATGAGTATAGATTTACCCACCTCAATTACTGGACAGAAGATGGAGCAACGAGCTGAAGATCCTTCTCTGATTTCCTACGAGGCTCACTTCCTCCTACAAAAGTCGAATCATTGACTTAGCGACCTCCTTTGAAGAAATCGACTATCTAAAGCGAGAAATAACGACATCTAACACAAAGACTAAAATCTAAGACTTAAATACAGATTGCACGACTTAATGACTTCATAAAATTCGAGAAGAATTTACTTGGAGAATTTATTTTTCGATACTCGAATTTAGACGGATTTAACTTGAAAAGTTTATTTGAAATAACTCGAAATTAACTTGAAAATCTTCTTAAATTAAACTTGGGATAACTCGGGATTAGATTGGAAAAACACAACTCGAAAGGCTCGAAAAAAGGGTACAAATATGGCCGGAAAAAAAATCAGCGTGAAACAACACGGGGAAGGGGGCGCCGGCGGGCAGCCCCCCGGTGGGGCACCCTAGCCCCGGCGGGCTGCCCCACGCCACGGCGCATGGTGCGTCGGCGGGGCGCCCTAGCCCCGGTGGGCTTGGAGACCGAGGGGGGTGTGGCGCGGCGGCGCACCCCCCCCTCCCCCCCCGCGGGGCTCTCTCTTTTCTCTCTCTTCAACCCAGTTCTGGGCGATTTTTCAATTGGGTTCTTTGTGTTCGTAGATTCCTTCGATGAACACGAAGAACACTTAACCTGAAATTTCTTAAAGACAACATACTTGAAATTAACATGCAACAACATGCTTTAACTTAAAAAGAATTTTGGCATTATTACAGCGTAAACACGATAATCCTCTATAAATATTTAGAATAATGACGAAGTCTTTAAATATAGCTTGAACGGAATTTAAACGGAATAAACGAGGCTAATCTCAAGAATAATAACAACAGGAATAAAGCGAGAAATATAACGTAAACGTTATTAACTTGGAACTTCAATAAAAATTGAAATACAACTTAGACGGAAGGTAAACGAGCAATAATGAAGAACGCGAAGAACGTAAAGAACGGAAAGTAAATGCGTAATTTAAAGATGGAAAAAGAAATGGAGATTGAGACCGATGAACAAGAATGGACGGGGTTAGGTGCGTCGATGGAAGGTGGCTAGCTCGGCATCTCGTCGAGTTGCAACGGCGGCAGAGCCACCCGCTACAACCCAACGGCGCCCCTAGCACCTTCCCTCACTGCATCCCTTCCATGCCACTCCGCTCGTCGTCTTGCAGAACACTCACGAAGAACGCTTTTTACTTTGACAGAATTTTCTCGGCTCTCACGAGCTTTCCCACTCTCTATGAAGTGAAATGGATGGAGATGAGAAAATGAATGCAAAGGGGTGGCCTTGTATTTATAGGAAAAGCTTTGGCTTCCAAGGGAAGCCACTTCAGTGCAAGAATACTGCAAAAGTTACCCCGGGTTCGGTTAAAAGCTGTTTTATTCAATGTCGAAGTCCAAATGACTTTTGACATGAAATCTAAAAATACTGGGAGACTCGTTGGCTCAAATACTAGTGAACCAACTTGATTCGTGAAAAATACGGGGTCGTCAGAAGAAAGACGAGCAAAGATTCCCTTTTTGGAATTACATTTTACTATTCACTCACACTAACAGATTTTACTCTCGAGCGTTCGATTGACCTCAGAATGGTAATCCATGAACACCAACGGAATCCTTGGGTCATTTTCCATAAAAGGGGCCTGACAGAACTAGACTCGGATCAACGAGGAGGATTTCGTAAATTTCTCAAAACACGAACGCAAGCAAAAGTTACTATTCATTTATCCTTTAAATACGTTTTTCATCACCGGGAACTCAAATGACTTCAGAATTACAATCCGAAAACACCGGTGTACTCCTTGAGTTAAAACCTTTCTAACGAGACCACGAATGGTCATAAAAGAATTAAGATCAACTTTTTCAAAAAGACGATTTCCACGAAAACTGACCCTTAAAGTCATGACTGACATCTGACCTTAATTAACCTTAATTAAATTTCTTCATTAACTTCTTAAATGATAGACGATATCAGGGTACTTTTTTTATGTAGCTCGGATTCGAGCTCCCATGTTGCTCCCTCTGAACCATGAAGGTTCCAAATCATCTTTACAAGATTGATCTCCTTGTTCCTTAACCTCTGGATCTTTTGACCCACAAAGGCCTGGGGCTTCTCTTTATAGGCTAAGTCCTTATTCAGGATTATCCCTTCCTTGCAAATCACGTGCTTTGGATCACATACGTACTTTCTCAACATTAAGACATGAAAGATGTCATGGACGTCACTCAGATTGGGTGATAAGGCCAACCTGTAGGCTACTTCATTCACCTTCTCTAGAATTTCGAAAGGTCCAATAAATCTGGGCCTTAGCCTGCTTCGTTTGCCCAAACTAACCACTCCTTGATGGAGACATATACAAGAATACTATCTTCAATGTCGAATCTTAGTTCCATTCCTCTTTCGTCTGCGTAAGCCTTCTGTCTATCTTGAATCTCCTTGATTTGCTAATGAACAAGCTCAATCTTCTGGACCGCTTCCGGGATCATTTTAGGTCCAAGTATCCTTCTCTCTCTAACTTCGTCTCAATACAAGGGCAATCTATACTTCCTTCCGATCCGGGCTTCATAAGGGCCTTGTCGATCTATGACTGGTAGCTGTTGTTGTACGCAACCTTTACCAATTGTAGTAGCTCATCCCAGCTGCTTCTTTGATCGATGACTACTCCTCTAGGCATGTCTTCTAGAATCTGAATAGTCCTTTCAGACTGGCTATTCATCTAAGGATGAAATGTCGTGCTGAAATTGAGCTTTGATCTCATTGCCTCTTGTAGACTCCTTCAAAATCTTGACGTAAATCTCGTATCACGATCTGATATAATCGAGACCGGCACATCGTGCAATATGCAAAAATTTCCTATCATACATCTGGGCTAATTGATCTAGCCCATTTTTCATGATAACAGCAATGAGAGGTGCTACTTTCGATAATCGATTCACGATTACCCAAATAGCGGTATTCCATCACTTAGACTTTGGTAATCCTACCACAAAGCCTATACTACTATGATCCTACTTCCATTCAGGAATTTCTATGGGTTGGAGCAACCAGAAGGTTTTTGATGCAAGGCTCCACTTGTTGACAAATCAATACCTTTCCACGAAGGCGGCTACTTTTCTCTTCATGTTATTCTGCTAGAAGTTCTTTTTGAGGTCTTGATACATCTTGGTGCTTCCAGGATGTGCTGTATGTGGCGTGTCATATGTCTTGCACATGATTTCCTCTTTTAGTTCTTCCTTGCCTGGCACGCAAAACTTTTCTTTGAATAAGCGCGCTTTATTGGCGGCTTCTGCGAAGTCTTGCGAGCTATCTAATCGTGCTTCTAGTCTTTTCTTCTCGAGAAACTCATTTCATTTCCAAACCTTAACTATCCTTTGTCTCAGGTCAGGATGAGTGACTATCATAGCGATTTGTGCTTAATTGATTGCAGGTGGTGTTAGCACCTCGATCCTTTTCTTCTTGAATTCCTTATCGAAGCCGCTTCTGAACTAAAACGAATCCTAACTCTGCCTTCTCTTTTCTATTTAGGGCATTTGCTACCACATTCTCCTTACCCGGGTGGTAGTGAGTCGTGCAGTCATAATCCTTTACAAGCCCTAGCCATCTTCTCTGCCTTATACTAAGATCCTCTTGCTTGAAGAAATACTTTAGGCCCTTATGATCTGAGAAGATTCTCACCCTTGGCTCTGTAGAGATAGTGCTTTCAGATCTTCAGCGCATAGACAATCACTGCTAGTTCTAGGTCATGCATGAGGTAGTTCTACTTGTGATTCTTAAGCTGCCTCAAAGCATAAGCAATCACCTTTCCTCTCTCCTTCAGTACGCATCCTGATCATTTTCTCGACGCATAAGCATAAACCATGAAATCTTCATTTTCTTCTGAAATGGCCAATCATCGGGCTTGTGGTTAACATCTTCTTTCTGGAAACTTTTCTTGCACTCGGGCGTCCACCTAAACTTGAAGTCCTTCCTCAACACTCGCGTCATAGCCTTAGCTATTGACGAGAATCCTTCGATGAATCTACGATAGAATCCCGCGAGTCCTAGAAAACTTCCTATCTCATTCACGTTCCTTGGAGACTCCGAGTTGCTTGCAGCTTCAATCTTAGATGGATCTACCTTGATTCCTTCTACTGAAACCATATGACCTAGAAACATAACTTCTTTAAGCCAAAACTCACACTTACTAAACTTAGCGTAAAGCCTTTCTCCTCTTTAACTTCTCCAGCACCACCCTTAGGTGCTCTTGATGCTTCTCTTCATCCTTCGAATAGATGAGGATATCATCTATGAAAAATAGCATAAACTTATCTAGATACGGGTAAAAACCCGGTTTATTAAATCAATGAACACTGCTGGGGTGTTGGTCAATCTGAACGGCATTACCACAAACTCATAATGCCCAAAGTGAGTCCTAAAAGCAGTATTAGGAATATCCTCCTTTCAGATCTTCAGCTGATGATACTCAGATCTTAAGTCTATCTTTGAGAAGACACTTGTTCCCTTAAGCTTGATCAAGAGATCATCTATTCTTGGGTGAGGGTATCGATTCTTGATGGTCAGCTTATTAAGCCTTATATAGTCGATGCACATTCTCAATGTGCCATCCTTCTTTTTCACGAACAAGATTGGAACTTTCCAAGGCGACACACTAGGTTGGATAAAACCTAGGTCTAATAACTCTTGCAGTTAAACCTGGAGTTCTTGCGACTCCTTAAGCGCCACTCTGTAAGGGCTTTTGAACTGGTGCAGCTTCTAATTCTAAACCGATAGTGGATTCCACTTGCCTATATGGTGGTAGTTCTGATAGCTCCTTTTGGAAATACGTCTTCAAAATTTTCTTGTGCCTGAAACGCCTTCTATTGCAAACTCTTCTTCCTCTTTCTTCGTCGCAACCGCTTTTCGGCTTTTATCAAGGAGCGTTTGTATTTCATGGACTATTGCATGTATTGGAAGATTTGAATAGACCAATGACGAGATTTATAGCCGCTTCTTCTTCTTTTTCTTCTTCACTTGGAGATTCCTCAAAAGGTTTGCCCCCATCATTTATTTCTGGCTCTTCTTCAAATTTGTGATGCTTTTGCACTGACAGTTCTTGAACTTCATTTGTGGCCATGCTTAACTCCATGTCGTAAGCTCTAATGGCTAATTCCTCGAAGGTCTTTGGTTGAATCTCTTTCAAAATATATCGAAGACCCCAGCATATGCCTTGAATGCACATTTCAATTGCTGAACTTTCTGATAATTGATCTTTGCAATTCAGGCTTAAGTTTCTCCAACGGTTGATGTAGTCTATGACAGACTCTTCTTTTTGTTGGTTTGTATTTGTGAGCTCAACCAAGCTAACCGTCCTTCGAGTGCTATAGAAACGGTTAAGGAATTTTTCTCCATTTGCCCCCCAACTATCAATCGAATTTAGCTCTAAATCAGTATACCAATTAAACGAGTTGTTTTTTAAAGAACGAATGAATTGGCATATCAGATAAAAATCGACCTGAGCAAAAGATGCCGCGCCCACAGTACTCGCGCAGATTCAGAGGAGGCAGTGAAGAGGGCATTCCCGGAAAAAGCGGAATTATGTTGAAAGAAGATAAAATTTGGCGCTAGAGCTTTATCAGAATTGAAATCTGAATAGAAGAAGGAAAGTTTGTTCGTAGATGGACTCTTGGGCAGCAATTCGGAAGATAAGGATGAGATTCCTTAAATATTGGGATTCATCCAACAGATAAGGAAGTTTCCTTATCCAGTTAGAGTCCAGCAGGCATAGGAGATCTAGCAGATAAGGAAGTTTCCTTATCCAGTCAGAGTCCAGCGGGGCACAACAATCCGGCAGATATGGAAGTTTTCCATTTTTGGGGGATTTTTATTTGATCTTTTGTACTCTTTTAAATACTAGTTTGATGGTTAGAAAAGGGAGAACTTCGTACCATATTATTTCCTACACTTTTATTTTCGCACATAGTTTAGTTTCAACGCTGCTGCGGCAACAAGACAATCTGGGGCCTTATGCCCACAGGGATTAGGATTTATATTTAATGTTGTTTACGTTCGGCGTTGGTGTTAGATGAGTTTTAATTCAATTCCAGTAAGTTTTTATTCTTTATCATGTCTTTATTTTATATCTTTATAATTTCATCTAGCATGAGTAGCTAGATTTATATTCCGGGTTGAACAAAGATGAAGATTTAACACACACTTAAAACTGGTGAGGTCGTGTGGGCATTTTACTGTACGAATGAGTTTCTGTTAGGTTTTGTTCCAATGCTAGAAAAAAGCATGTTTAATATGACTAATGTGGCTGTTCACTCTTTAGTTGTAATGGGCATTCTAAGGCTAAAAGAATTAATGAATCGTGACTGTGTGTTAATTCGATAGTAGCTGGGAACTTGGTGGGTTGTTGTGGGCACACGAGGAATCAGTAAACATAACAAACTTGGGTTCGTCTAGAGACACAATGCTTCCTATCATTTACATCTCTTAGGGGAATCGGGAGGTGGGTGGTAGGTTAGGGGTTTAATCGACGAGGAATCGCTTTTAAATCTAAACAAAAAGGATGAATGAGGAGATGCAGTGAGGAATCCGATCTCCATAACTGGGTGATTCAGTCATACAGAAAATTCAGTGTGCCCATGATCGAGTGAGTGTGAGTTAAATTGGAATCTAGTTCAATCTCGGAACCCTTTGTTATTTGATATTATTTTTAGTTTATTTTTGCAGATTTAAATTCAGTAAAGTGACAACACAAAACCCCATTTTCGATTGGTGACCCGAACGTAGAATTACATCAGCTCTCTGCGGGATCGATCCTTACTCATAGCTAGCTACACTCACTGTGGGCACATGAGCAATACAAATTCATTTTGAGTGCGAACCGATCGCGCGTCACCTAGCTTGGAAGTTTTTTACAATTGGCAAAAGTTCTCCTGATTTGCTTTCGGATCTAAGTGTTAACATCGTTAGATTGTTGGGTGTTGTTTGATTTTGAAGTTTGATTTAGCGGAAAAATTGGGGCAAGTATGGAAGAAGTTTATGTGCATAATTGACATGTTTTGACATTAGAGGTATTTGAAAATTATCATTTATGAAAATCTGGAAAAAAAAAATTAGGTATTTCTACAACATTAAAAAATTTGGAAAAATGGCGTTCTTAACTTCGCGTACTGGAACCTAGCGTGTAGTTAATAACGCAAGCAATATTGCAATGTCATTGTGCGTGTGTCAATGTATGCCGATGTGTTTGTCGATTTCTATTGATGTTTTGTTGATGTCTTATGCCAATATTTGTTGTTGCGCGAGGAGTCATATGTGCGCTCATGCATTGTTCGCGCATCCGATGCCAAATTGTCAGTTGATGTTCTGATAATGTTTTATGCCGATGATTGATGTTGCGCGCACATGCCTTGTGAGCGTATCTAATGCCAAATTGTTAGTCAATGTTCTGACGATGCCTTATGCAGATATTTGTTGGTGTGCGCGTATCCATCTTCATGCGTGAACAAGGCATGTGATGCCAAATTATCGTGTCGATGTTTGTGCCAATGTTTTGTTGATATACTTGCGTGCGGAATCAAATTTTTTTTTTATAATAATAATAATAATCGGGATTAATCAAATTTTCACGTCGGATCTTGACCGCAGTTAAAAATAAAATCAAGTTTTTTTTGTAAAGTCTAATATTCAAATGTAAATGAGTTGAAAAACTTATCAATGTGAATTTTTCAAATATGCAAGGATTGTAAGTTGACGTTAAGAATAACCTTTATCAATGTGATTTTTTAAAAAAATTGAACTTGGTTGCTCACTGTACCAACTCAGCATGGTCATACTATGACGCAATGCGTGTCTAACAAGATTTGCATAAAAATGAGGTAGGTTGGGGTGGGGTCATAGATAAACCTACATTGGGCCAAAGGGATCATTGGGCTCCTGAAATTTTGAATTTTTTTAATGTTTACATAAAATAATATATTTTTATGTCAAGTTTATATAAATATGGATGATAAAATAAATACCTTGATAGTTTGCCAAAATGGTAGAGATTTGTGTCTTTGTATTTGAGGCCAGGTTCAAGCCTCCAACAAAGCCAATACATCTTTTCTTTTCTAGAGTTTTTTTTTGTGTATATTATATGGATGATCCGATCCGCAAGGACCGTGATTGGGAATTCGAAAAATTCTTTCTAGTAGAGAACAAAAATTTCTTTTTTTGTTCGATGCAAAGAGGTAGAGGAAAAAGCCTTTTTTATCTTTCTATTGAACTTAGGTGTTTTACTTTTTTCGTTTTGGTGGTTTTTTTATAAATTGATAATTATTTAAGTTTGTTTGTTTTATTTTCACTATTAATAATTATTGTATTATTATTTATTCTAAACAAACTGATATATTTTTATACTAAAGTTTTTTTATTTTCTCATTAAAGTAATAAATGCCTCGTCTGACAGAGGTGGTGGATATGAGATTTGCTAATGACTTTTATCTATGTATACTCTTACTCAGTTTGGAGTGGGGAGTGAGTTTTTATGTATTTAGAATAGGGTTTTTCTTAGTGATTGAGATCATTAGTTCATTTAAAAAAACTATTTATCAGAAATTTAATCTATAGATTTTCAGTTTACTAAATCTGTATTTATATTGTAAGATCTTAATAGTTTATAAATTTATGTATGCACATATATGTACATATATATTATGTATATATTCATATATTTATCAATTTATTTTATTTTTATAGTATTATTATTTGGCCCCCTTGAGTAAAAGTTATGCTTCTGTCACTAGGTGGGGTTTAATGGAGTAGGTTGGGCAAGATGAAGATTGAAGATGACGAACGAGCAGATCTGCTTATCAATGTGAATTTTTTTAGAAAAAATGAACTTGGCTACTCACTGCACCAACTCGGTATAGTCATATTATGATGAGAACTTCACCACGCATGTCTAAGAAGATTTGCATAAAGGTGGGATATGTTTGGGTAGGGTGTAATGGAGTAGGTTGAGGAAGATGAAGATTGAAGATGACGAATGAGCATATATGGGGTGTGATGGGGTAGATTGGGGTGTCATGGGGTAGATGGAGTATGTCTTCAATTTTTTATTATTTTTTATTTAATGTCTATAGGGTATTTTGGTTCAAAGTGAATAAAAAAATTATATTTAAAAATTGGTAGGTAAAATAATTTTTTTAAAACTTTAAGTGAGTAAAAAAAAAACTCATTATATTAAGGGGGTGTATTGGATTGGGATTTCATTGGATTTCATTGGACTTTTAAAATTCGGGTGTATTCAATCAAGACTTTTAAAAGTCCAATGAAATTCTGGTGTATTCAATCCAGACTTTTAAAAGTCCAATGAAATCTTGGTGTATTCAATCTAGACTTTTAAAAGTCCTTTAAAATTCTGGGGTATTCAACAATCCACAGACTTTAAAAATTCATTGACTTCGTTGGATTTCGGCTAGATTTCACATGAAAATTACGAAGGATGACATCCGACCTCCAGACACGAGATTTCGATGGATTTGAAAAACCCGGGGAGCGTTGTGTCCCAGCGACCGCTGGATAGATGAAATTGGCACCCAGCGGTCACCCGAAGCCAGCGGCCACTGGCTTCGCTGATGATGACACCCCAGTGGCCGCTGGGTGCCAGCCGCTGTTAAAGAATAACTCACTCGTTGATTACATATTTTTTTATTTGTGATGAATTATCAGTGTGCAATTGCAACCGATCCAAACAATTTTCCTTTTTTTTTCTTCGAAATATAACTCACTCGTTGACTACATATTTTTGTGCATGTACAAATAATTAAAAGAATAAAAAGCATGATAAATGATAAATTATCAGTGTGGGAAGTTAGATAATAATATCCAAAAACCGCAACTAAAACAAAACTTTTAGATAATAAACCTACAAATAAAAATATAAGTTAGACATGCTCTGACAAATATGGTATATGAGCTAGCTCTTCCAAAAGTAATGAGTAAATTACTTTTATTCTATGCTAGTCTCCCAGCGGCCGCTGGCTTCCAGCGGTCGCTGGGCTCTCTCGACTCGACTTTTCAGCGGCCACTCAATTTAAGCGGTTGCTGGGTTCAATTTTTTTCTGGGTCCACCGATCATTGAGTTCCATCAAGCGCTGACTAAAAGGATTTTTGAAATCATTCAAAATCGGTTCGAAATCCATCACGAAATCTGCCAGACTCTGCGTGGAGTTGGGAGACTCTATATGAAGTCTATGGATTTTATAAATCCATAGACATTTAAAAGTCCATCAAAATCCAATGAAATCCCAATCCAATACACCCCCTAAATATTTCGTACAAATAGATGGTTGATATATATATACACACACGTCGTAGTCTAATCGATATCATTTGTTTGAAATTAGTATTTCATCTCTTATTTGAGTTATTTCTCATATTTTTAGCCTATAGGACGTATTTACCCTTTTTCAGACAATTTTTTTTTTGTCGTCTTCTTTTATGCTTGTCTTCTGTAATTAATTAAATTTATAAATTCCAAAATTCAGAAAAATAATTAATTCCAATATATATGTGTGTATATGTATACATATACCAAGGAAAATTAATTCTAATATATTATTCTTGTTTAGTTAAATACATTTTCAATCTCGAATGTATTAAATTAAATGTTGTTCATGTACAATTGAAGAAACATTATAAGCGCAGCATCTACATATCATTATGTAAATAAAACGTGAAAAATATGTCCCCTTGGGGATGGCCTAGTGGTGGAGTGGTGATATCTTGAAGTGCGAAAAATATGTCCACTAGGTGTGAGCCTGTTACACCTGGCTTTTACACAGGGGCTGGGTTTACCCGCGCACTTCGGTAGCGGCTGCGGGTCACACCTGGCTTGTCAAGTGTAGGACCTCCCCTGTGTGGTTTGCAGGCTATTACACACAGGGACTGGATTTACCCGCGCACTTCGGTAGCGGCTGCGGGTTACCTTCGATAACAAAAAAAAAAAAAGGTGAAAAATATATGTACATATTTTACCAATTTAGCATCTAAAAATCCTACTGGATACATGGAAAATGATACTAAGAATTGGTTGGAAACGCATAAAGTTTTCATTTGAACATAATTAATTAACAGAATTTGAATACAAACTGTGTAAGCTGTTCTTAAATATTGAAAGGCACTTGCTCTGGGAACATTTGATGCCAACAGTACTGGCGGTCCCGTATTTTCTTTAATCAAAATACACATTTGAAAAATATTTTTTTCACGATCCATATGGCCACTGCAATACGTGACAAAGATATTGGAGATCATAATACATATGCTTAATTTTTATACATAATACATATCGTAAAAATACACACATGTCATTTGCATAATAGGAGGCGGAAAAAAATTCACGGCAAATATAATTAATACCTACTAATATCACCATTTATATCAAAATTTTATTTTTTCACAAAAATATTTTAAAAATAATTTAAAAAATAAAAACCCAAATTCGGGCATGCTACCATAAGGTAGCATCGAATTTTCCGTCGAAATAAAACCATCGAAAGTAGAAAGGCCCATGAAAAGGAAGAGTGAATGGATTTTCAGAATATTTTCGGGCCTCCAACTATAATCTATAACCCTTCAAAAATATTCTATTACCAATATATTAATCTAGGCCTAGAACATAAGTTCAACTGATGGTTTAGATTAATTCCACGTACACAAAATATACACTATTGATATTTTGTAAGAAAGGTTATATTTTAACATCCAAGCCAGAAAGAGCTATCAAATCTGCGCTCATACACTCACTGACTCACACTTGCTACTTAAGTTTCAAATTTTAATCAATTAGCTTTTTATTTTTTCAATTATATTTTTATAAAAAAATTATATGATATTTTATCATCTACTTATTATAGTAAAACACAAATTTATATCAATCATTTAACATACAGCTAAATAGAAATTTATATCACTTATTTAGCCTAACCTTTCATCGTTCACTACAATGTATATAATACTAATTTGAAGATTCAGAATCACACTAAAGACATCACATTATAGTTTGTGAACTTAAGTGAAAGCATTTACAATAATGAAAATTTATCTTTTTTTTTCAAACCGAACTAAATATATTAATCCACATAATTAAAAACATTTCTCACGTCATTTACACAATATACATCAATCTACATAATTAAACGCATAAATTAAGTTGCATGAAACCATTAAAATAAATAGCAACAACAAACCAATTTAAACATAACCATGAATTGGGTTTGATTATCACTTGAAACACAACAAAAAAAATAAACAACTCATGAACACATTATATCATATGTATCATCCACAAAATGCTCTCACAAAATAAAAATATCAGCCAATAAAAAAAAAAGGAGCCCAACAAAAACAAAAAATAAATTTGAAATTGTACATTATTCTCCATCCAATCCAATCCACTTTTTTTTCTCACCAAGTTTCACGTTTTATTCTAAAAGAAATCATCCCACCACACATATTTAGACCAAAATCACTATCTTCCGGTAAATAATATATCCAACATAAACTACCGATTGATCTTTCCTCAAGTTCTTTCAAAACTTTAACGGAAGATAGAATAGAGACAGCGGAGAGAGAATATAAAAGTTCACCATTGTGTGAGTTGTATATGTCATATAAATAGTGGACTGTCATTATTGAGCAAATCATTTCGCATTCGCAAGTGACACCATAGACATATGCCTCTCTATGTGGATGCTTTCTCATCCAATGTAACATTGTTGAGATGTGCTGCAAGCATATTCTGAGATCGGTTAAGTGATTGAGGACTTGTTAAAACAGGTGTCATTATCCATTTCATCCAATCATTTTTGCGCCTCACTTTGTCACCCTGCAAGGTAAATGATGTGACTTCATCTACAAAAATAACTAACAAAAACAACTAACAAATTTCTCTGATGTGAAATACATCAACCTTTAAAGATCAAAATAGTTCTAAGCACTAAACTAACATAATTTACATTAAAGAGATTATCTCATAGATTCATTTTTCTCATAGATTCATTTTTCTGTGGAATGTAATTAGAACTGCCCTGCTTCCATGAAAGACATTAGGATAATAATTACAGTATTTTATAATATAAGATTATGTAAACACCTATATTTCACCTGCACTTCCACAACATTTGAAACTTTTATAGCATCCAATATAAGCTGAATATTGTCAGTCAGCAACATGACCTGTAAGCAAGAGTTACATTAAACAATAAGAGAAAAAAAAAAAGCTTACTCAATTGGTTGTAATTTTTCAGACACCCAAGACAATACAACCAAACCTTGTAAATAATTATAATGTAATATCAGCTTACACAATATTTGATAGAAAATCATCACATATCTCAGCTTCATAATAAATAACTAGCAATAGAACCATGAGTTAATTATTTAAAGAAAATCCCCACAAGCCACATACCAAAATCAGATTTTATTTTCAATTGTAAATTGAAAATGAAACCCTTGAAAGCATAAATGCCCTTGAACAGATCAATCTATGAATTTTCAGAATATTTTAGACTCTTCTAAAATAATCTAGAACACTTCAAAAATATTCTATAACCAAATTTAATTTAGACCTAGAAAGCTAGAGTAAAGTTTCAACTTGTGGTATAGATTAATTCCACGCTCACAAATATGCCCTATTGATATTGTGGAAGAATGTTTGCTATATTTTAACATTGATCACCACCACTAAATAAGACAAGCAGTTATTAAAGATACAATATATATATATATATACACACACACATATATATATAATTCTTAAACAAAAAACTATCAAATATCACCCAAAATTTCTTAACATTCTCATTTACATAAACAATACATTTTTTCTATGAATAAAATATTTTGATTATAAGATGGATAATCACTAGCCTCAAAATTGCATAAAGAGAAACCAAGCTCATTAAAAAAAAAACATATCATCAAACAAACTTTCAATATCACCAATAATATATATAAAAAAAAACTAAAAATTGAAAATTGATCATGACTTTCTTACTTTTTTGAATCCCGCTATTAACTTAATAGAAACCCATCCCTCGCCATCCATATTCTGACGCAAGTATGTGTCCTTTACCAAGTTCTCATTACTACAAGGTACAAAATACAAATACAAATAACGGGGTAAATCAATCTAATCAATATCATATATGAATACAAAATACTATAAATGAAAGTTAAATCATCGGTAACAATAGATAAAAGAACCAACAAATAATACCTAAAATAATAATCGATCTGACTCACTATCTTGGAAGGTAAGTGAGGATCATGCATGGAGAAAAACATTGATGGCATTGGAACCATGGACATAGGCCTAAGTGAGTCCGGATGAGGCCCAGGAACATAAAATACAGGGGATGGCATTTCTGTAAGTGCAACAAACAATCAGAATAATGAACTATATATTTATGTACACAGAAGCATAATTCAAAAAATTACCCGTATAAACCACAGGTGCTACAAAAGGCCGTACAGCAACAGGGGGTGGGGGAACAAAAGGTGCATTTGGAGCCGGTCCACGTAGGAAAGGCCTAGAACCAGTCCGTTGTTGGGACCCATGATTTTCTCTACTGCCAAAACTTCGATGACCCCATTCTTGTTTTCCACGTTCTTGATCACGTCGCCCACCATGACTACCATGGTATGAGCCATCTCCTCTAGTTAGCGGTCCACTATTATTCCTCCTAAAAGCACGTTGAGGCTGCTCATTCCCGCTATAAGATCCTCCTCTATGCCCTCCGTCTTTATTTATTATTGTGTTATCTTTGGAAGCTTCACCACTTGTACCGGTACCGTGAGGTGTGTGAGGAGGTGTATCAACCATTGAATTGTGTTGTATTGGATGAGTTTGGGATAAGTTGTCTGCAGTTGTAGGTAACGTGTGCGGACTCAAGCTACCACCACTGCGCTTTATTGACTCTCGCTTTGTACGGGAGGGAACTACATGGTTTGAAACTGAATTTGGGCTTGAGATGCTAGTACCAACTTCTTTCGGTGAAGACAAGGAGCCAACAACCATGTCCTAAAATTTACATGTGGTATTTTCCAAGTTTAACATGAACATCATTACATAACATATCATTCAAACAAATTAAAAAAATGGTATAATTAAAATGTTAATATTAATTATAGAACACATCATTTGCAAATAAAAAATTTACTCTAACATGCTAGTAAGCGAATAGCCATAACAAGAATAATCATATAAAAAATAGATCAACTCATGCTAATATTGAATTTCTAATATTGAATTTGAAATGCTAGTAAGCGAATAGCCACAACAACAATAATCATATAAAAAAAATCAACTCATGCTAACAAGCAGCAGATAATATCAGATTACTAACATTCAACCACATAATTTAGATGAATACAACTATAACAAATCACATGAAAAAAAAATGCATACTACCAAAGTAACAGTAATGCACAATGACCAAAAACCTGTGAGACATCGATTGATCCATGGGAGAGAGCTTTGAGAGAATATGTAGAAGGAGATTTAGGGGAAGCACGAGCAGACTCGGAGAGAGCCGGCCAAGCCTCAGCACCCATTACAACACTCGCCTCGGCAGCAGCCCCATTCGATGGCTTGTTCCAAGCTGGTTTCTTCGCCGCAGCACCATTCTCACCATTTTCAAGCTGAAAATCTTCGGCCACGGCAGAAGTGAAACCATCATCTCCCAATGCAACCGCCGCCGTGCTGGCTTCTTTGATAGGTAAAGAATCCGAAGGCGTAGTAGAAGAGGAAGTCAAAAATTGTTCCTGATCAACGATTCCCGCAATCGGAAGAAACGGGGGAGAGGCGTCCGAAGGGGGAGGTGGGGATGGCATACCACGCGCCGCCAAGGACCGCCTCGATTGGCGACCCCTAGGAGAATTCTGAGCTTGAATAGGAGCGGAGGAAGTGTTCGAGGCCGTCGCCATCCCAAAATTAGGGTTTTCTTCCTCCACCAAATGAGGTTTTACTACTCCCCAATTCAACAACTCAACAAATTTAAAGAATTAGCAGATTTTTGGTGTCTAATTCCAATTTTCAATTGGGTTAGAGAAATCTCATTGAATCAAAACTCCAAATATTCAAAATGAACACTCGTTAGAGCTGATCAAGTAAACCAAAAAGAAAAAAAATGGAAGAAATAGTAATCAGAAAAAAAAAATCAAATCGAATCGAATCCAATCGAATCAATCAAAAGAACATTCCAAAAATCATCAGAATCGATCGAAAGAGGAGACGGAGAGATTTTTCTCGTCTCTCGAGTTCCCCTTTTCGTCTTTCTACAGAGGAAATACAACTCTCGGCTCTCTCAGTAGCCTTCTCTTATTCTTTGCTTAGTACTAAATATTACCCATTGAATTTTTTATTTTTATTTTTTTGAGAAACATTGGATTTTATTTTTTAATACTTAGTAAATATGTATTTATTTTTATGTGCGTGCCTATTTACCCTCGTCCAATTGTAGTGTACATATAGCAAAGACTCCTTAAATACGCATAATTTGAAATTTAATGTGCTTTGGTCCAATGATTATTTGGCAAGTAGGATTTTTAGTGTTCGCTTGTACACTTCACCATTACGTTAAATATATGCATATATATATATATATATATATATATATATATATATATATTGTCATCCAAGTAATTCAATTTTGTCCGACTAATCATGGGAAGTGGCAGGCCTTTTTCATGATTCATCCTTTCAACATAAAATGTTTCTAAACTGCATCAAGTTGGCGTGAGTACATGAAGATTTAGTATTTTTAGTTAGAATAATATTAGGTTGGGTTAGACATAAATTGGACCAAAGCTTGCAGATTCAAGCATTTTAAAAGTATGCAGAATTTAGTATTTAGATTTTTATTATTTTTTGGGTTTTAGGTTAACTCGTGAATTAGAAAATATATACTATAATTGTAGATTATTGATTATAGAAATCAAACAATTATTTTTGGCGGATCAACTCGTATGATATAATTTAAATAATTCATGTGGGTAAATTGGCCATATTCACTCGGTCAAATATTTTTTGGTGAAAGCAAAGTGGTCAAATTATCTCACCAAGTTAAACACAAATTCATAAACCCATAAATTAAGTAGAAGGAAGTTCAACTAAGAAAGAGTGGAATTGATCACGACACTATATAAGGTGGATTGTGCTTGTAAGAAAATTTAGTACCTTCTGTGATGTACTCTTATTATCTATTGGTTATTTATTTAATTGGAACTTCCTCCTCTAGCCCAAGTTGTCAAAACTGGAATGGTTAAAGATTTTAAACATGTGTATAGACTACAGAGAAACTAATCTTATTGCTCATACTATAGCAAGTTTTGGTGCAATGTATGAGGAGATGTATATTTGGAATCATAATTTTCCCATATGGTTTTTTCTGCATTGGGTTTTGATGAAGCCCGATCTCCAGAGTTATCAGTTTGTGATATTCGAGATTTCTAGGTTTGGGTTACTTCATTTTCTTGTTTTTTTCTTTATTTATACAATTCATATTGGAACCATAATTATCCTCACCGATTGAGCAAGTTAATTGAACAATAAAGATCTTGCTTTTCTTTTCAAAATAAATAAATAAATGGATTGTGGAGGAAATTTTCGAATGATCCTAAGAAAAAATCAAGTCTATGGAGAAGAATAGTGTTAAGGCAAACCTTACAATGTATTAGATGATTTAATATTTATACCACGATGTAGTGAAATTGAGAATTTGAAATTAAATGCAAACTATGTAGTTGAATATACATTCCAATGTGAGTTATACAAATGAAATCCCCCTATCCCGTTTGATATCACATTTTGATTTTTATTTATTTTTTCTTTAATTTTAACTTGTTTTGGTTTAGTTTAATTTTAGGGTTAATTACTAAAAAATTCACGACCTTTAAATGAATTTGCAATTTAAACATCACTTTTAAAACGTTGCAATAATAACACAACCTTTTGATTTGTAACAAAATAGACATACCAAAAAAAATTCAAAGATTAGAAAATCGACGTTGTACAATAAGAACTCTCTTATTTAACACTCCAAACCTGAATTAATATGAATACGTCGAAAAATATTGTTACATCCCAAATCTGATCATTGGAAAAAAAATTGAGGATGTTGAATTTGCTATAAATCAAAAGGTTAAGTTATTATTGCAACGTTCTAAAAGTGGTGTTTAAATTGCAAATTCGTTCAAAGGTCATGATTTTTTTGACAATCAACCCTTGATTTTATAATTATTATTTAGGGTTCATTCCCTCCAATTAGGATTTATATTTATTTTTTAATAATTATTATTTTTTAATTAATATAATTGATTAATATGGTTGATTATTCTAAAATTGGGGTATATAATTTTTTTTTAAAATTTCAATTTTTAGCAATAATGTTAATTATGATTGGTTACTATAATATATTTTATTTTTGTAATATACATTTTTAAAATGTTAAACTTGATAATGGGATACATTAACGGGACATGAAACGTGGACTAGAGGATTTTATCCAATATTTTTAGATCAATCGTTAAAAAAAAAATAATCAAACCATTGTATGATATTTCACCCATTAAATGGATGACCTTTGGGTGTCGTCTATTAAAAATAAAAAATAAAAAAAAATAAAGTGGTGTCGTCTACCTCATTTGACATGTATATTTGGGCATTTATGATCAAACTTTAGGCGGCTAGGCCTAGTTGATAAGATAGAATGAGGCGAGAAGGAAACTATCAATCTTACATTTTTATTTTTATTTTAAATTATCATGGCTCGTATGCTTTAGAATTGTGAACTCACTCACTCATGAGTCATGGGGTCATGATAATTCGTATTCTAAAAAATATGGAATAGAGAATCACACTCCCTCCCTCTCCATAGGTCGTAACTAGTATTATCATTGAAATTAAGGTATTTATATGATATATTATTTTTTCATGGTAAACACTTGCATGCATCATGATGCAAATAACACTATATAAGACGGGTCAGTTAAACCCATTTTTGACCCAGTCAACCCGCGCTTTGACCCGGTCAACGCGGGTCAATCCGCTTTGACTGGTCAACCCATAAAAAAAAACTGTCCAAAGTGAGTACCAACCTTCCTATTAAAAAATATCACAAAACATTTGAAAAGTACCATCTGTATCATTAAAAAGTAAGGGGTCAGTCTGCTAGTTATTTTATATAAGTTTATTTAGTTCAAATTCTGATTTTTTTTTTTTCAGTTTTTATATTGTATGTGTTGAGATTAATCTAAAACAATCATCATTCCAAGAATTTGCAAAGGAAAGCAAAACACGAGTTCGGTAAAATAAAGTACCATGTAGTAAGCAGAAAAGTATTAAGTACGGTAAAGAAATGTATCAACTTGAGATTAATACTATCATCATTCCAACTACAATAAAAAGTACCATGTGCCACATGGCACGCCCGTGTAGGGCCACGTGGCCGCCTGAAATAGGCGGAAATAACTGATGTGGCACGGAAGTCCACCTCTTTTTTCATATAAGTATATTTTATCATATTATCTTGTGAGATTTAGCAAAATAGTTTGGCAATTAGGTGAGATAATTTTTATTATTATTTGGTATATTAATTTCATATTACTTGATTATTTGAAAATACAAATGAAAATCACATAAGTTAATGGGAGGAAAACAATGGTCATCGATTATCGCTTATATGTTGAGTTGGAATTTAAATAAGTTAATAATAATAATAATAATAATAATAATAATAATAATAATAATAATAATAATAATAATAATAATAATAATAATAATAAGGAATGACCCCTATTTTCTTTAATACGTCTTCCCATTAGTCATTGATTTCTATTTTTTTTCATTATCTATACATATATGATATATTAAAATAAAATTGCATAGGTAAAATTATCATAGAAATAAATCAGCTAAAACTTTGTTAAAAAAGCATTATTTGCCAAAAATTTATGGAAGTAAGCCAATAGTACAGTTGAATGGTGGTGAATTAATGCACTCATGTGCACTCGGTTTGAATCCTCTTTGCAGCAGCACATTCAAACTTTTTTTACTTTTTAGATTTTTAAATAAAAAAAATATCACCAAAACATTCTTATATAATAATTAAAAATCATTTACATCTTTAATTATTTAAATTTTTTAAATAAAAAATAACGTTAAAACTTGAAAAAAATATCCATCCAAAATATTTATAATTTTAATTTTTTTAATTATACAACTACTCAATATTCATATATAGCAATTAACAACCATTTACATATTTAATTACTAGTTTTTCTAAATAAAAAATATTATTAAAACTTAATAAAAATGCCCATCAACAATATTTAGATTTTTTATTTTTTAATTATACAACTACTTATGATGTCAACATTCATATTTATTACTTTTTAGAATTTTTTTAAATAAAAAATATCAAAACTTAAAATTGTAACAATTTAAATTAAAATTATACATGTTCTATAAAATTAAAATAGAAAGAAAAAAATTAGAACTGCACACATTCTCATGATTAATTTGATGTGAGACTTCACTTTCACTTAATATCCACTACCACTAGAGTTGTCAAAACGGGCTAACTCCGTCCCCGCCATTCTTTTAGGCGGGTAGGACTTTAATTTTGAAGTCCTTTTTCTGGCGGGCCTTAGCGGGTTAGCCCGCGGCGAGGCGGGCTTTGTCGGATAAAGCCCGCAAATATATATATATATATATATATATATATATATATATTATTTTTTTTTAATAAAATGGTAAATGGATAATCAATTAATAACTAATATCCCCAAATTAAATAAGTTGTAACCTAATCATGTTTATGATTTTACTAGGTAACTGATCTATGGTTTCAAATAATAGGTTTCTGTCTAAATTGAATTCCAAACAGAATAGACACAAATTCCTTTACTTGAAAGAGGAATTCAATCACTTCCATGCTTTCTTAGCTTCCCTCATTACATCATTAATTTATTGCATATACTTGTTAGGCTTTATAATTTAAATTTTGCATACATATCAACGAGTCTTATTGACGGTAGATCATGCTTTGGTACTGTGAAAGGTAATCCTTGTGTTGCTAATTTAGACCTTTCAAGATGATTTTCATCAATTGATCGATCTAATTAGTTGACAAAGGATTTTATTTAATGTAATGTTTTATATCCTTTCATAATTTCATCACTTTAATCAATTTTATATCGCCCATAATATTAGAATTTAACATAATTGAAATTTAAATTTCGAATTTTATCATAGTGAAAAAAAAAAAAAAAAGAGGAAAGCCCGCGGGCTTAGGCGGGGGCGGGTAGGATCCTTATTTTTCAGGCCCACCCCTCTGGTGGGCTTTTCAAGCCCGTTGCTTGCCCCGCCGACCCGTTTTGACAACTCTAACTACCACTAGCAAATAATTATTTCATTTAACATGCACTACCAATAATACACATAAATAAAGTGTATTAAAAATTTTATATAATACTCTAAATATAAAAAAAATTAATTGTTTTTATATTGGATAATTAGTTTTTAATGTTAATTTATAATATGTCTTGCATGACAAATATTAATATTTTAGGCAAGTCATATTATACTGTAATATACGATAGTAATGAGTAATTGAAGTTACTATGTCCAATTCATATTTACTGACGAATAGTAAGAATATAGATGAAGTTTAACCTTCCACCCTATCCTGATTCAATAATATATGTTTTGCAAAACTTAATTAGTACTATAGTTCATTTTTAATTTTATGTTAGATAGAATTCTATGATGTCAAATTCTATTTTTTGTTAATCTATTTTTTATTAATAAATTATTATCTTTTGCGGAAATAACATCAAATAATATATAAATATAAATTTTAATTTATAATTTTGTACTTATTGGAACACACAATGATGTGTTGTTATGTAATTGGTGATGCGTTGCATTCTTCAATTAACAACCATTTCTTGCTCAAAAAAGAAAACAATCATTCACATCTTTAATTTTTTTAAGATTTTCTAAATATAGAATATCACCAAAACATAACAATCATTCACATCTTTAACTTTTTTAGATTTTATGCCATATAATAATAAATTAAATTATTATTATTATTATTATTATTATTATTATTATTATTATTGTTATTATTATTATTATTATTATTATGTTGTTGTTGTTGTTGTTGTTGTTGTTGTTGTTGTTGTTGGTGGTGGTGGTGGTGGTATGAAATCTATTTATTTAAATTTATGAGTGACCGCATAAAATATATTTAATATGTTAAATATACAAAAAAAAACTGTTCAAATTCGTCTATCAAAAACTAAAATTACTATGTGATACATGTTCATACGTAAGAAGTGTATATAAATTTCCAAATTTTTTTGAGCGAGAATATGAATCTCCAATTGATTCAATTTAAAAGCTTAAAAAGCATTCTAAATGTGTTTAGAATATATTCAAAAAATTACAAATATAATTTTATATATGTAAACTATCATTTGATGAAGTTATAAATATTTCTTCTTATATACTAATACTATTACAACCAACATTTCATTTCTCATCAGAGTTTAAACTTAAAATGTATAAATCGATATTTTTTATACATCGTTCGAGAGATATGCCAGTTTCATCAATTAAATTCGTTGTAATTGTCATTAAGGAATTTGAAGCAAACATCTCTCTAATTGTATATTAAAGTGAGCATGTGATTTTGTTTACTATTAAACTATCGCAAATTCTTCTATCCAACTAGTGCATAGGTCTGATCCATCAGACGCCCGACCCGATCCGACCCGGCACCCGCGACCTAGCGTCTAAATACATGCCTTGACCCATCTCACCCCTTTTTCTCATTTCTGATTTTCACTCCAACCCTAGCCACACCTCTCTCTCCCGATCTCTCTCTCTCTCTCTCTCTCTCTCAATCTCTCTTCTTCTCTGATTTCATCTGCCCGACCTCATCGATTGTCCACATTGCAGATGGCGATTCAATCTTCCATCTCTGCTCTGTTACATGATAGTCTAGTCGTTCATATTTTTTTCTACACCCTAGCATTCAGTTACCTCTCTCTCTCTCTCTCTCATCAGTTTTTGCGATTTTATCAGCCCCAACGTCACCGATTCATCAGTTCACCACTGAAGATTCAACGTCTTCTTGATTCGTCTCTTGATTCAGTCAGGTAATAAGTTATTTTCTTATTTCTTGTGTTGAAATTGTGTGCGGTGTTTGAAAGAATTCAATCGTTAGGGTTTTGTGGGGGGTTTTTTCTGTATTTATTCGTATATGTTCATTTAAGTGATTTGATGTAAAATTATATGATTATTGTTACGTATTTTGTTGTATCATTTCTTAGTTTTATGTTCTTAAATCATAAACAATGTATGTATAACTGTTGTAATCAGATATATGCTAGTAAATTTATTGAATATTAATATATCTTCATGTGTAAAACTTGAATTGAAAATAAGTATTAGATTGGAGTTGATTTTGTATCTACTTTGTTTTTTTATGAGATTTTTTATGTTTTATGTTTTCTGTTTTCTTTTACTGTTCGGAAATGTTAAATATCTGTTGAATATGAGTAAATGAATTTTTATTTGTTTTGATTTCAGTTTATATGAATAATACGAATTATTAAGTATCAGTTAACATGCTTATGAGTACCACTTGAAGTAGAAACATGTATCACATTTTTAAGCGGTATGTTTATGTCTTTAGGGTTCAGTTATTTTTCATATTTAGTTTTGGTTCTGTTTTTGGGTTTTGTATTAATTTAATGTTCAGGGATGCTCATTTTAGTATTTGATTGAAAATTATGAGTTGTGTTAAATAGTTTGTTCTGAATGATTTTTATTTTTATTTTTGAAATTATAAATGATGTTTCTATATGTCTTTTAGTCATATATATGCTAGGAAATATATTGAATAGGAGTATCTCTTTATATGTACCAGTGGAATTGAAAATGAGTATCAAATTACAATTGATTTTGTATCTGATTTGTTTTTTTTCTGTTGTTTTTTGTGTTTTGTGTTTTATTTCACTATTTAGAGATGTTGATTTGAGTATTTGATTTAAAAGTTTATACAAGTAATGTGAATTATTATGTTAAGTATCATTTAGCATACTTAGGAGTACCACTTAAAATAGAAACAAGTATCACATTGTTCATAGTTTTTGCCTCTTATATATTCTTACGTGGCATGTTTCTGTCTTTAGGATTCAGTCATTTTTCATATTTTGTTTAGTTTTTTTCCTTTTTTTTTCATTAATTGTCCAGATATGTTCATTTCAGTGTTTGATTATATGAGTAATTTGAAGTATTATGTTTTAATATCTTTACTTGTGTTATGACTTATGTATATTTTTCCTTGTATATTTTGATTGCGGGGCAAGACTTATTCGTGCCCCCTGACTTAGGAAATGTTTGAATTCTTTTTATATATATTTTTTCATTTCAGTTTTTTTTTCCTTGTTTTTCCTAATTGATTTATAACTTTATTTCTCATTTTGCAATCTTATGGCCGAAAGAAGCTACGAGCATTATATTGTGCTCGTATTGCTCTTGTAGACACGAATGGATTGAGATTTGAAGTGCATAAGTGCGTCCTTACATTCATGAATATAAGGAAGAATTGACTTAGATAGCGAATTTCTATTTAGAATTGACTAGAGTTGAAAAACTATTGATGTATTTTGTCTTGGTGTATAGTGAATCATATATTAGGTTTTTTGATATGTCATTATTCAACTTACCACATGTACTTTTTGTCATAAAGAGATTGTATGGGCTAAATACTCTGGTTTTTACGTGGTTTTTGTAATGATGAATCGATTGGGGCTATTGATGGAAATGAATGAAATATGAAATGGTGATTTGTATCATTGAATGTTAAATTTTGTATCATTTTAGATGTGATTTTGTGGAATAAATTTCTTATAAAATAATCATTATTTTTATTACTAAAAACATCAATTGCTTCAGAATTAGTTGCAATTATGTTCATTCAAGAACATTTATAATCTGCATTTAAAGCAAAATGGATTTGTTTTCATAATAATGTTAGTATCATTTGTTGAGCTATAAAATATCACATGTTTAAAAAAAGTTAACACTTGTGTCTGAAAAAGTATCATTTATTCGGCCTAAAAGTATCAAATGATATGCAAAAACGTATCATATAAAAAATAAATGTATTTTCAGTCCAAGAATCACAAGAACATATCATATTCTCCCCCAATGAGTAGATATTTATTTTCATATTGAAAAAACTAAAAAAAATCATAAATGAATGTCTAATAAATGAAATTAAATAATAATAATAATATTCCAAAATCATAAAATTCCAACATAATAAATTCTCATTAATATTTTATTCCAATACAAACCTTAAAATATCCTAAAATATATTAAAAAATGAAAAATCTTCAATCCAAGAATCTTTAAAGGGAATTGAAGATATCAGTTAGATAAATAGAAAAATGTATCATATATTAAGCATAAAAGTATCACTTATATTGAAGACAAATATCAACCTGATATTCATCTAAAATAATCAAGGGTTGGGAATTTTGGAGCCAAACCTATTCAACTGAGTTGAGTTTGATGACTGACATTCTTCGTTCTGCCTCAACACCTTATCTATAGACTTAGATCCATTTTCTACAATCCTCTGATTAAAATTTATGAAATTCGCATGCAAATTTCCCAAAATTTTAATATTGGAATACACAAAATACAACATACAATAGAGAACTCACTAGACCTTGATCTAACACCAGCAAAATATATAATGTAGAAGAAGAGTATTTTTCCACATTCGTATAAATCAGTTAAATCACAAAAGCTAGAAAAATAAAATAATAGAGACTTATGAATCACATATTATGGCAAAAGATAAAAGTGGCCACAAAATAATAAAGTCGAGCCCAACCCCAAACCGAGCAATGATCATAACAACATCTTTTCCAACAAGGGTTCATGGACAATTCATATAATAAGCCCACAGAGAGAGAATAAAAAATGTCACTCCAAACAAAAGTAAGGAATAAATGTGAGACAATTGAACACAACGAAGCAACAACGAAGCAAAAGAAGAAACTTTGATGCATCCATGATCATGACTTCTTTCTCATAACCACAACATTAGACTTCACGCTTGATGGTTTAAATACAAATTCAAAGATTAATAAGGATATTTGCACTCTACATTAATCGAATTAGTCAGAAATTTCAATTCACCTCAAAACCATTATCATTAAACAAATTAGTTTGTTGATTGATAAGCTCGTGATTTTAAGATATTACCAATCAGAATTATATTCTAAGGTATGACCTATTTAACTTGTATTTTAGGACGTTACCTTTAAAAATTCGAAAGTTACAATAAAAGAGCTTGAGCCATGGATTTTGACCTCGTCTTCATTGTCGCGGCAAAGATGTGATGCCCATGACGGTGATGGTCTCTTTACCATGTTTCGCCGAGGACGGTGGCGATCTGCTCGTGTTGAGTGATAAACATGGCTTTTTGTATGTATTTAGGTATTTATTTGAATGGTATTTAATGATTAATGCATGTATAAGTTGGTGTTTGATTGTTGTTTCGGTTTTTTTTGTGCATTCTCATGTTTTGCTCTTTTAGTTGAAGTTTGAGCTAAAAAAAGGACATTTTCAAGATCCAATTCAATGGGGAGATAAGCTCTAAAGATAGAGGATCGAGTTAGGATCATTCTCCAACTTGAATCGGGTCAATCGAATAAGAAACGAGTAAGAACGAAGCAAAACAGTGAAGGATGCCAAATCTGTCGAGACATCCACCGACTCGGCGGATTCTTCACAGTGGATCGGAGGATGAACTGAGTTTTTCAAGAGATTTCTGCTGACCCATCCATCGATCGGCGGATTTTGTGTTGTGGGTCACCGGATGTTGTGAGATTTTATCTGTTATCTATTTTTGGCCCGTGAACTTACCTTTTGGACCAGATTTTTAGTACCTAGTATAAATAGGGTTGTTAGGAACGAAATTTAGGAGCTTCTTTGCATTATTTTTCAATTTTATTTTAGATTTAATAGCGTCAAGACATGAAGATTCAAGATTGAAGTTTTATGCCTTGAATTTCTCTACGATTTTTCTAACCTTTGTTATTTGATTATGTTTTTTTTTTTTCTTTCTTTTAGATTTCATTATGTGTGAGTAATTCGTATAATTAATTCTAGGGTTTGTAGCATGTATGAAATTATGTATTGATTTAATTTTTCTTCAATTTTCCTTCCAATTATATGGTTCAAACATTCAAGTTTAGATTTCTCATGCATGACTAAGGTCATAGTCATTGTATGCTAGCTAATTAATTTGAGTCCTGACGGAGATAATTAATTAGTGGGATTAAATTGAATGATTTGATACGCGTACCTGTGATCTGTAGCCTGTAGGAGATTTTAAATCTGTTGATCTATTGGGAGTTGACAATTAATATAGAGATGAAAGTAATAGATAAATTGTTAATATACTTTTACCTTGAGACTTGACGGAGATTGGTAATTAGAATTATGATCCTACACCGATAATTGGATTAAATTGGAAGTTGATGGAATTAGATTAATATATAGTGGATTCATGTGTATGCATTACCTATGATTAATTATTTTATTTATTTGATTGTTTACGTTTTTTATTTTGTTCGATTTGCATTTTATTTGATAATTGAGGTTAGTAGTTTATTTTTAATTATATGCCTAGGACTAATTCAACCCGAAAAATGGGTAGTCTGAATAATAGAAATCTGTTAGCTTAAAACTTAGTGTTAATCACAATTGCAGTCACTGTGGATACCATATCTGATTTACTACCTATATTGCAGTGACTTGTGTTAGTTGCAGTTAATTGCATAATAAATAGTGCATCAGTTGAGCAGCGGCGGTCGCCGTGAGCTACATCTATTTTCTTATTTTTCCATTTTTCTGATTTTTTTTTAGGTTGGGGATCCAATTAGTTGGGTTGGCTCCTTAGTGCTAATGGGTCGACCCGTCTGATGGCCAAGCCCATCAGTCTTATGCACAGAAGACCAACTCTTAAACTATTGTAGATGGCGAAAAATTACAAAATTATATATAGTATTTTTTTTTTAATTTTATACATTTATTTAGTTTTGGAATCATATGAAATCCAAAATTAGATAGAATGTTAATTTTATACATTTATTTAACCCTTTTCAGATCTTCATTAATTTCTTTCAAAATTTACATTTGATTAAGTTGAAGTTTTGATCGAGCCAAATTATCATCACACACTAGTTTTTGTATATAAGAGGCACTCTCCTATGAGATTGTCTGCCAAATCACAAACCGTTAGAGGAATCTTATATATGATCCAGTGTTTTTTTTTTCATTTTCTTTTCAATTTTTCTTTTTCAATGGTCCCTTTTCTCATTTTCTTTTTTGTTTTTCTTTTAAAATTTTAAATATCTTTTTTTTTTTGTCTCATACACAAGGGTGAATTATTCTCCATGTTATTCACTATTCATTCTCGGAGGAGGAGTGGATTCTCCTTCAATCTTACTCTTCCGCCAAAAATATGGACAAAAAAAATTTAAAATTGTTTGTGGACATAAAGCAAAAAATAACTTTTTTTTTGGGAGCCCATCTGACTAATATTGCCGTTACTTAAGCTAACAGCAACTTTTAATGTAATTTGTTATTGCTTTTTATAAATTCATTTTATTTTATTTAATCCTTTGTTTCTATTGTTAGCGATTTCCATTCATGATAAATGATTTTGAGGTCTTTTTCATTATAGTCTATATAATGGGTAACATTACTAACATGGCACCACCGACCAAAAAACATAAATTTCTATTAAAAAAATAAAAATAAAAAATCCAATTAGTTTGACCAAGGACCGTCAATCAAATGCATCTTCTTCCACTCCTCAAGGGTAGAGGTTGAGGTATGTATGCATGTTGTTACCAAGAAGTGTGGTCTGTCAAATCAACTCATGCTCGATAAATATACTTGACCAAGGAAGGCTATACTATGAACGTAAAATCACACTTCATAGTTCATACCAAGACAGCATAAATAAAACCAAAAATTGAACCTGAAGAGATTCAGGCTAATAGGCTATATATAATCTTCAGTCATAATATTCCTAATATAAATTGTTTTCTATCAATTGTAATTCACCAAGAAGTTGAGCCGTTATTTGTATGAAGATGCATCATTCCGTCACACAGTTGTGACCAAAATCAGCTACCTCCTGCTCAGGATAAGAATTCAGCATATGCTGCCGTTCATCTTTTCTCATTTTCTCCAAAAAAATTGCACCAAGAGAGGAAGACACAAGGGTTTCTTTTCTCTCAAATGCATCCAGAATAGACGCGAGGTACAGAGTTTGAACTAGTGTTACTAAGCCTCTCTTCCCCGGAGTGTTGACTTTGGTTCTAAGTTCACAGGCAACATTAGACAGGGCAGGACTCTATGTGGCAGCTTTCTCACGCAACGCAACCCTGTTGAAATCTGCTGCAAGGTTATCCTGACTAGAATCATGGATGGAGCGACTTGTTACAGCAGGTGGCATCAACCATTTAATCCAATCACTTCTGCGCCTCACTTTATCGCCCTGCAAGACAGAAGGACAGAAAACAAAATGCACATTGAGAAATGGACTAGCACTACCAACAAACAAAGGTTGTTGTCTTTGTGACAAAAAATCAATATGGCAGCGGAAGTGGGACCTCTCAGGAACAAAGGTTGTCTTTGAAGAAGATTGATCTCGAAGATTGATCTCACAGATTTACACCTCATAGACTGAATTTTCTATAATAGGTATATCGGCTGTAGTATATAAAACTACAATAAAAGAGAGACAAAAGGTCATATATTTTACCTGCAGTTCCACAACATTTGAAGCTTGTATGGCATCTAGTATAAGGTGAATATTGTCTGTCAACTGCATGACCTGTAAAAATGACAACATACACAGATATACATAGTAAAGGCCCAAAATTATTCCATTGGACAAGAATAGCAGCTGAGAAGCATAAAAGAGCATGAATCGAGTCATGAGCTCATCTTATGGATAGCCAAGATAACTAATTCAGATATTTTAAAGCAATAAAAAAACAAGTAATACAACATTAATCCCATAGATGGTAAGATCAAAAGAAACCATACACTTTCAACTTGACAATAAGTTAATCCACCATGCATCTTAACATAATCCATTGAGATGTACTAGAGAGCTACATCGTTTACTGTGAATCCTATAAGCCACAAAACCAAAAACAGACTTCCACTTTGTATCCCAAATTTAAGTCAGTCTGGAAGAAAATTTCTTCTATTTTAATATAGAACAATTCTGGAAGTCCAAGAGTAATATTCTTCCATGTAATTCCTTCAACACGGTACTCTCAACTAGGGCATACCAATATTCTTGTCCATGGTTACAAAAGTACCATCCCAAAGACAAACATTTATATGTTACTAATTTTATTAGTTAATTTGATTTCTTTATGAATACTCTTAATTTTAAGAACCAACAACCAAGTATCTTATCAATTATCACATGGTTTTACCCAATCATCCAAAAACCAATTTTGTAGCCAAAAACTCATTATTAATACATAAATTACTTTTGGACACAACTTATGTATACTCAACATCTCAACCACCTGAATTGAAATCCTTATCACGGTTTATGAACTAGGATGTGGAATCGAAGGGGTTAAATTTGATATTTGAGTTCACCTAAATAAAATATATTAAGTAAAACCAGATATATCCAGTCTATCTTGAAAGCTAACCGGACTGCAATGGCAAATTTGAGACCCTTTTGTTTCTGAACCAAATATTGAACTTTAATGAAGAAGAATCTTTACTATATGACAACTAAAGCCCCAAACAGAATCCTACCAGATAATAATTTAACCTAAAAAAAAAATCTATTGATAACATATCCTAGTACCGATAACTTCTACGTTTTCATGTGGTTGGATTTCTTGTTAAACATGGAACTTCAAGGTCAATAATTATTAGTAAAATCTACCAGAAGCTGTGCACTCTTGCTCATAGCCAGCTGTGGCCTGTGGATTACATATAGAAGCCAGAAAAGTCAAGTAACAGGCCATGTTGAATAATATAAAGGGTAAAAGGGTTCACTTTCAATTGACAAAATAAAGTGGGGTTAAGGAAACAGGAGGCAGAACTTAAATGAAGATTCCCAGGAAAATTGTCACTCTCCTAGCCTATCTTCTCAACACCCGTAGGTTTTATTTAATTTTATAAACAGCTCAACAACAAATTTAACGCGGGACATAAGTATGCTAACATGCATAAGGTTGCCCCTTACATAAATACTGTTAAGAACTTATTATTTTTTCCACATGGGGCACTCAAAAGAGCCTAAATAAGCCAAAAACCCATATCATACTTGGTTTGGACAGGAGTTGGTAATGTTGAATTGTTGATGTACAATGTATTTTCAAATCGAGTTTTAAGTGCAGGGGTTGGTATGGATTTTTCTTTTTTCCATCTGTAGCAATCCATTCAAATGAAAAGACATTCACTTGATGAGGCATTTGGTGCAACTGTGTAAGACAAATAATTTAAATAATTTATCAAAAATAAATGATTGGGTATTATGGGCATATAAGAATCATTTTATAGAGTTCAGTTGTATATTCCCCTAATCAATGTACATAGAAATAACTCAACATGCATTGCAAATTTATTGCAGATAGGATACAACATATTTAATACATCAAGAGGGGCATACACCAAAGACTAATAATAAAAGGCAGTGAGGCACTTAGCAGTTTCGCTAGCTTACTTTCTTGAACGTAGCTATTAGCTTAATAGAAATCCATCCTTCGCTATCCATGTTCCGGCGCAAATATGTGTCCTTCACCAAATTCTCATTACTACAAAGAAAACAAAAAATGAGAGGCTCCTGCTACTAGTAGAAACCATGTAATGAAGGCTAAACACAAACAATAAATACCTAAAATAATACTCTATCTGGTTCAAGATTTTGGTAGCTAACTGAGGATCAGTCATAGGAAACAACATTGGTGAATATGAAACCATAGGCATGGGCCTGGGTGAATCTAGGTGGGGCCCCTGGACAAAGTATACGTGCGGCACCTCTGCAAGATTCATCAAAACATCAGCTGAATAAACTACATGACAAAATTATTTAACACCTGCATGCATACCGTGGTAAACCATGGGATTTACAAAAGGTCGCATAACTACTGGAGGAGGAGGAGGCATAAAAGGTCCATTTGGAGATGGTCCACGTACAAAGGGCCTAGGACCATCTCTCTTCTGAGATGTGAAGTTTTCCCTGCGATGAGAATCGCGTCTTGCACCATGTCTATGATGGTAAGAACCATCAGTTCGAGCTTGTGGCCCACTATTACTCCGAAAAGAACCATGCTGTGAATGCAGCTCATTGCCACCAAATGATCTACCTCTCTGCCCAGAGACCCTATGTGTGTCTTCCTTACTATATTCCCTAGAAGAACCACCAGGATTTCCAGCATTGTGCTGCTGTGCTCCAGCAAAAGCTCCTAGCATAGAAGGGGCTTGAGATAGGCTTCCATTAGCTGCCATTCTATTGTGGTTTGGACTGTCACCACCACGCTTCGTAGACCTCTGGCTCTGGCCAATAGGAGCCACGTGACTTGGAGTTGAAATGCTAGTGTCCGGTTCTTTTTTTGGAGACAAAGAGCCTGCTAGTATTCCCTATGAAAGACAATTATAAATTCTACAGATGAAATATTTTCCACAAATGAAGAACCTTCCACAACATTACAAATTAAAGTCATTAGACACATAATGCATCACATCAATATCTCAATAGAACAAGCAATTCAAGTCAATATGAAAAGAAAAGACAAAATTAGTGTAGACAACAGAAAAAATGAAATTGGCGGAGATAATGAAACCTCAGATATAACGATTGATCCATTTGATAAAACTAACGAAGATTTAGGGGATGCACGAGCAGAGTCTGAGAGAGCAGGCCAAGACTCCGCTCCCATCACTGCGCCAACCTCTGCAGCTATGGCAGCCGCCCCACTCGAAGGCTTGTTCCAGGCCGGCTTCTTGGCCGAACCACCATTTTCACTGTTTTCGAGCTGAGCATCGGCGCCAGCAGCAGAATCATCCACAGCCAAAGAACCAGAGGCATCCACTATTTTGCTGTGAGGTATAGTGTCGGATGGTGCAGAACAACAGGAAGTTACAAACTGTTCCTGGTCAACAGTTTCCGACAGCGAAATGTGAGGAGGCGACTGCACTCCACGAGCCGCCGAGTGCCGCCGAGACTGGCGAGAATTATGAGCTTGAACAGAAGTAGGAGACTTCGACGTCGCAGCCATCCAAACCCAAATTTAGGGTTTCTGTACCTCAACGGTCGGGGGTATTCGATGTTCCCGGAATCAAACAACTCAAAGAGCAGGATGTGAATCCAATTTCTCGATTTGAGTTGAATTTTTGCTAAAATCAACAAATTATTCGACTCGCTGACTAATCTATATCTATAAAAAGAATTTGAGAAAAAAAAAGAAAAAAAATTGAATCGGGACGATCGAAACAATTTCCAAAAAATGAGGATAGGGTTCCGATCGGAATCCAAAAACACAATTGTTAAAGCGGAGGATTACTTCCTCCCACCTGGTTTTCTCTGCCTTACACGGAGAGGAAAAAAGGAAAAATGGCAAATAAAATATTGTTCTAGGTTTTTTCCCCACTGCACAAGTTAAGAAATTACCCGCATATTCACCTTTTTACTGTTCTTTTTTTTTTTAAGAGATTGGTATGTAATATTTTCAACCGAGATTATGCGTTTTAAAGGACTTTAAATTTCTCGGAAAAAGGACTTTAAAAAATTTATAAAAAAAAGGACTTAAAATTTGAAGATATCTTATACATAGGTGCTCAAACTTTCAAATTTTCTCAAAGTGGGTATGTCAACTTTTTTTCGTGCAGTTAAGGACAAATAAAAAGAAAATTAAATTTTAAGAACTAAATGAAAATTCATATTAGAAAAAAATTAAATTGAAATATTTTAAACGACAAGATTTCATAAAAATCAATGTATATAGCCCAAGATTAAAAAATATTTGATTTCTTTGAATATACGATAGGTATAAAAAAATATAATTATTTAATTTTAAATGATAAAATTGAAATAGAAAAATAAATTATTATTATTATTATTGTTGTTGTTGTTGTTGTTGTTATTATTATTATTATTATTATTATAGCGCAGCATAAATGAAATCTATTTTTTTTATGTGACAAATATAGAGTACTATACAAATCATCCACCTATGCATAAAAATCATAAAATAAAAAATGTTATAAATCTTCAATTTCCAAGTAAAAAAATAATAATAAATAAGATTACAAAAATTTGTTAAAATTAAACGGATATAATTCTAAAGCGTCATGAAAAATGAAAAAAAGAAGAAGAAAAATTTACAACAATAAATGTCACTACTGTTGTCTATTAACTCAGAATCGTTGTCTATTATATAAAAATGTTGTTTAAAATATCATTATTAAATCGTGTGATAGACAACGATTTATAGCAGAACCATTGTCTATCACACGATTTTGTCTTAATACATGTATAGATGTTGCAATTTAGTTACGAGACTTTCATTTAGTTCAATTAAAACATTAAATTTATTGGGCATAATTATTCTAATTATATATGTTTAAAATAGATTGGTGGGCCGTCGTATTTGGATCTAATTCCGGTGGATTTTTATTTTTATTTTTTTTCTCAATTAGATTGAACCGGGATAAGGTCGGGTTGGCTCTAAGGTGGTACGCCGGTAACTGTCATGACTCTGATACAAAGTTTACATATATCCCATGTACATGATAATTTATCAAATATAAAAAAGTGTAATATAATGTTTTGTTACAAACACACACACCCCCCAACTATGATGTGCCCAAATATACTATAATTTATAGTATATTTGGGCGAAAAATAGAAAAAAACAATGAAGCAAGTGACTTTGAAACATTTATGGCGACTGGCGAGCACACTTCACTAACAGGAATTGATCAATTTGTGACTACACGGTGCAGAGACGGTCTAAAAAAATAATACACTCCTTTTCCTTTGATTACTTTAGATGAATTATTTTCATTGAAAATAAATAAACAAGATATATAATTGCCAGCAAATTGATTCCGTATAGTCCAACATTGCATAAAGAGAATAGTCCAAAATAAGCAAATAACCCATACACAAGTTTATATGCACTGTGTCTATACGTTTGACAAGTCGTATTTCATTTCTTCAAAACACAGAAAAGAGAGGAGTGATGAATTCGAGATAGAAGACAAAAAAGATAACATTTCATACTTGATAGTGTGATCAAAACTCAATTCCCCTAAAAGAAAACGTAAAAAATAACAAAACAAAAACTCAAGATTGCGTAAAACCACAAATTAAAGAACCATTAATACTAGCCAACATTGCAATTTTTATGTCTGGTCGATACAAAAACAAAAACGAATGAAAACAGGACGGGCACAATGAAGTGGCCTAAAGAGCGACCTAGCAATTCAAAACCCAAAAAGCACTATGTAGAATTCAAGCCACATGCACTTTCACATAGATCACAATGAATACAAGGCGACTTCCTACTTCTTACGCAAAAAGGAAGATAAAAAGGGGCACAAATGGTGTGGAATAATGAGTGGTGGACGTATATCTTCACACCTCAAGCTGATCACAATATCGAGCAGGCTTTTTGAGCCTTTCCCTTCTTTTTCTTTTGCTTGGGTGGCTGGAGAACAACTTTAATGGCAGCGTCAAAAACTGCTTTCACGTTCTGTTTTTGAGAAAGTATATTACGAAACTAGTTCACTTTACAATCTTAACGTCATGCTCTGGAAGTAGGGAACTCAATATCATCATACCTCTTGTGTTTTTGAACTACATTCAACATAAGCTGGAGAGGCAATCAATTTCTTCAGCTCCTCTCCCTGTAAGTTTAAAGGTTCAGTCAGGGAGCCTAGTGATCACAGAAGCCAGCAGTATGTAGAATAAAGAAGAATAAAAAGAAGGCTGATATGGCCCAAGCCACAGAATTTCACCTGTGCATTGGTGATCGGTACAGAACCTGGATGGTTTTCGAAGAACTGCTTATCATCCCGAAGATCTGAATCCATCACAAGTAGTAAACAAACAACAAGTACAGCCTTCATTTAATGATTTATACCCAACTTTAACTTATAAAACATTTTAAAAACAAAAGATTAACTTGATATAGCAATAAGAAACATTCATCTAGATTTCAACATGAAATAAAAAGAAAAATTATGCATGACCAAGTTTTAAACAAGCCATTGTGGTAAAGCCCACAACTGCTGCATTGGAAACTGTTAGCCAAGACTTTCTACCTACGAACTCAAACCGACCAGTGTGTACAGAATAATCATATGCACAAAAAAGGAACAATAGAAACGACCATCTAGAAAGAAATGCTAGAATCTTATGACAAGCACAACAAACTAAGTAGATGACATCAATACAATTACAAACGCCCCCATAGTTTCATTGATGCTATTATATTTGACATTGAACTTACTACATGCGGAGGAAGTCTTTTGAAGAACGTATTAAATCCAGCAAGCAACTGTATAATGACCAGGAGGTGGCCAAACTTAGGAAAATCTGTGAAACTACCACAAAACAGTTCATAAAACCAAGAAAGGATGATGAGTTCAGATGCTTGTGACTTTCACCTAAAATTTTACCAGCAACCGATTTAACTTATTGCGAGCATCAAGTATCACATGCTATAATAACTTAAATACTTTTTTTCCTAGAGAACTAGGGCATGATAATTTCAAATCAAATGTTTTTTTGTATTATAAAAACTAAACAAGAGAGACCCCCTAACTCTTTGTTCATGCACAGTGCGTCCTATTCTAACGTAGTTGCCAGTGTTCTGTACTACAGCACTAAGGTGGTGACACTTGAAGCTGACAGCATGTATTATGTATATGTCCATTTAAATATGCTTATAAATTATGCAATGCACAGTATTTCTCAACATCAACAAACACAATATCGAAGCTATATCTTTAACAGATAAACTGGTTCATAGTGCTTTGAAATTTAATATCTCACCAAGTTTTGTGCCAACAAGAACTATTGGGACGCCAGGGGCGTAATGCTTCAATTCGGGAATCCACTGAATTGGAAATGAACAAGAGCCAAAAATAAAAGGACAATTAACATAAAGAAATTGTTACAAATAAGAGTGGGCAGCAGGACAGAAAAAAGAGAACTTGAAATTTTGCAAGCGAGCAAAATCCTTACCTTCTTGGAAACATTTTCATAGCTTGCCTTGCTGATAAGAGAAAATGCCAGAATGAAAACATCAGCTCCACGGTAACTCAAAGGCCTTAATCTGTTATAGTCCTCCTGTCCTGTTCCATGGAACGATAACCATATGTTAGAACTGTAAGAAGAAACACAACTAAATTTATCCGTACAAGTGCAGGTGCAATCATCTTTGGAAGTACATAGAAAATATTTATATTAATTACCAGCAGTATCCCACAGGCCTAGGTTAACAGTGGCTCCATTGACGACAACATTTGCACTGAAATTATCAAACACAGTAGGCACATAATCCTGTTCCGTTTAAAAAACCAAACAAAAATGTTAAACACATTGGATCATATTTCAGCGAACAAAAATAATATAGCATCATATCAGATGCAAATCAACACCAGATCAATTAGCTTCCATGAGTATTGAGGCAAAAAAAAAAGGAGAAAGAAAGAAAAGAAAGAATAAGAATAAAAGTAAAATCAGAAAATAAATATTATGGTCGAACAAGTAACAAAGTGAAATTAACATGAAATCTACGGCATAATTATCTCAATAACTAGCATCCATTTTACGTGTGCGTTTTCATTCACTACCACCTGAAAATCTCATGAATTATCCTATGCCGAGTTCGTAACTATCAAGAAAGTATAAAGGACGTTCAATTTCCCAATTCATCTATTCCTCAAGAATACATATAACAACAAAAAAGGGGAAATTTTCAATCCTGTAAAAATTCTAAAATGTCAGTACATACGCAATTTAACAATCATTTAGCATGCAACTGAGCATAATTATCATTTAGCAAGCGTACAACACAACATAACAATCATTTAGGAAGAAAAATGTCAGACCGTGGGGAAGGTGTTGCTGGTGTAGGAAATCAAGAGACATGTCTTTCCAACCGCACCATCGCCAACCGTCACACACTTGATGAATCTTGAAGCGCTCATCCTTCCCAAATCGAACTATCCCAGCTTTTTTCACTCTCTCTCTCTCTCTCTCTCTCTCAAATCCTCACGCAATGTGCAATGACCAATTACACCTAATTACCAGAAATGCACAATACACGCGTAAAAAGAGCACAAACAGTTTTCGGCTTTACCATTGTTCTTCCCCTTCAAAGCTGGGACAATAAGACAATCAGCTAATTCGAACCCTAACCCTTTAGGCAGCATGTACAGAAGAATAATGTGGTTGGGAAGGTGGAATGAGAGAAAATGGGGGATCAAAATCTAGAGAGAGAAACAAGAATAATATGGTTAATTGATCAGAGAAAATTGGCGTGATAAGAAATTGGGTGGCCATCACGCATAATACCTTATTTAGCCGGGAAATGCTGCCGTTGAACCGCTCCCCCCACACACTCTCTCCCCTAACTATTTTATCGCTCAATAAATTATCTCACTGGGCCCTTACACGACTCGTTGGGCCCCTCAATTGGCGATTATTTTTTTCCCTCATTTTTCAAAATTTTCTCCTCATTTCGTTGGTCTTAAAATTCCACATGATAAGACTTCTCTAAAAAAAACAAAAAGAAAAAAGAAACTGACATGAGAAACACAAACACTGAAAATTCTTACCTTCACGCCATGTTTGATACGGTTCATGGGAGGGAGAGCTGATAGGATAAAGTATAATTCAACTATTTATATAAAAATAATTTTATGTTTAAATTGCTTAATTTATATTTTAATGATTTATAATAGATTTTTTATATTCATTTGGATTTAATGATATATGATTTATAGCGTATGAGAATATATAAATTGTCCTCCACATAGCATTTTCATTATTAATTTAAAGTTACAACTTTTTCACTAAAAAATTTAGAAACTAAAATTATGGACGACTATTTAAATTCAAATTATAAATTTATAGTAGCAACTATCAAATTATGCATTTTCATAAATTTTTCATTATTAATTTAAAATTGCAATATGATTTTCAGTTGAAACTATGAACAGGGTCATGCAATTTCATAAAGTATTAATTATTAATTTAAATTTGCAATTATGAGTTTATAATATAATTTACGGTGGATTATTATTCTTATCTTCAAGCGCTTTTAGTATTTTATTTAAAAGTGATTTTGAGAAAAAAAAAATAGTTTATGCGTAATATGCATCTATGTAAATATTTCTAAAATTGAGGGTAGAGATGTCAGAAAATTATTTAGACGATAATAATTGAATTTTATTCAAAACTGCGTTGAAAATAATCACCCCAATTTTGGAGTAACGAGTCATCACTCAAATGGGTGATGATAGGGCGGACTCATCATCAATAAACTCCTATTATATGAACCAAATGTTGACTGAATTATTTTAACAATTAACCTCAATCCCATCTAGATATATAAATCAACCCCCTTAGTAAATTAGTGAATACTATCCACGGAAACATAAAAACCGATAAATAATTAATGGGTGCATATTGTCGGATAGTGTATTACAATTCCAATTACCATATGTTCCTTTTTATTGAGGCAACTCCAATTATATTAAGTTAATTTACCAGCAATTATATACATATATATATATATATATAAAGTGAAATTTGATCACATTATAACTTGTACGACGGGTATTATAAAATCCATACATGAAAATATTAAATGGAGGGTGTGAAATGCCATTTTTGTATGTACAAAAAGAAAAACAAACACCACTAGGTGTGAGCCTGTCACACCTGGCTTGCCAAGTGTGGTTTATCTCTCCCGTGTGGTTTGCAACCTATTACACAGGGGCGGGATTTACCCAGTGCGTACTTTGATAGCGGCTGCGGGTTACCTTCGACAAAAAAAAAAAAAAAAAAAAAAAAAAACAAACACCTTTTTGAACGAATTATCATCTAGACGCAACTAATAGTTACAATAGTCTCTTAATTTGTGGCAAAATCAACCCTAAATCATTTTTGTGTAATAAACTTGTCCTAACATCAATAAGAAACAAACGTATGAGGTACGGTGTGCACACTTGCCAATAAAACCCCGCGCTTTTTTAAACCCAAGCCATTCCCCAAATTGCATAGGGTTTACTTTTCGTGAATTTGTTGCTGTGTAGGTCTATTCGCCAAGAACACAATTCCACAATTGGCCTTCGATGGGGAAGGGAAAAAGGAATTCTGCCATTATCATTTCATCATCCGATGACGATGATGTTAAAGATACAAATTTCTCGTCGAAAATAGATGTCAGTTTCTCGAAATCAGCTCCCACTAAGAAAAACCCTAAAAGGGCTAAGAGGGGCTCAGTATCGAGGTCCTACTCTTCGCCATTTCAGAACTCCGGCGCCACTGATTTCGATGAGGTACATTTTGATATCTGTTGCAATTTCACTGACCTTTATTTTCGGGTTGCGGGCGTTTTCTTTCGATTTGAATAAAATTACTGGCCTAACGAACTTGTGTTAAATTCATATTTCCCTGACCTTTTTGAAATGTGGATTCTGGGTACTTTTGTCGAACTTAGTATAATGTATTATGTTGGTGGAGAGTTAATGGGGAAATTGAGTTTTTTTCATTTACAAGCAAATCAATTCGGTATTTGGTAAAACTGGATTTCAAGGAAAAATAGTATATGGTGCGTTAGAAATTCCAGCATGAGCTCGATTATGCAGGCCATATTAAGACTTCATATACAATAAATTGCATGCTACTCATTTTTTACAGGGCATCGGTTGACCGGACCTAATTAAAGTCAATCCAACTCTCATTTTTATTCAATGACCAATAATTATTAATTTATGTGCGTCAGAGCTAGAGAACCAGGTTAGATTGTCATCCCAAGTGAACGTGTTCCATCCATGAAAAGGTCGTTTCAGGAAGTAAGAGTTTGAATATGATTCCAGATTGCCTTGGACGTTTTTTTATTACGAAATCATATAATCTCTAGAGCACTATAACCCTGTCATATGTTTCTAAACGTAGGCTCAGGCTGTTGAGAGAATTTAAGCCTTGAAATAATATAGTTCAATAAAAGATCTGAAAAATCCCTAAAATTACCTTTCCGTTGCTCTCCTATTGAAACCCAACACCATTTTCTCATGCTATTGCTGAATACAGGTCAAACAGATTTGTGAGGAATTTGATCAAGGGTTCACTCAGTTCAAGGTAACATCTGGTATGCCATTGTTAAGATTTTATTCATGACATTGCATTTCCTTGCTCTTTATATTGAGATTGCCTTTCCTATTTTATGAAGAGTACAGAGGATTGAACCTTCACGATTTATGAATCATCATTGTTAACATTACTAATGTACTCATAAGTTGTTTGCTAACATGGCTGTTCTGTTTGAGAAATCGGTCTTCATTGTTCATTGTGTTACTTGTTAAGTACTCTATGAATATTCAGACTCCCTTGTTGTATGAGAGCACTAATCTTGACTTACCTGCAGCGGCTATCAATTTTTCTATTTAAATTATTGAGTGCAGGTCACTTCCAAGTTCATGTTGCAATTTTCTATTTTCATTCTCCGAAATAAGCTGGTCTATTGTTGTGCATTTGATGGATGTGTATTTTTTCTTTATTAATTTCTGATCTTGGGTTAAATATTACGGATATTGCACAGGTTCTGGCAGTAACAAGGATCTGTGGGTTGAAAAATATAAGCCTAGTTGCTTAGGGGAGCTAGCTGTTCATAAGAAGAAGGTAAAAACCTCTTAATGATTATTATTTTCCTTACTCATTCAGACGTAACTCATTTAATGTGCATGTTTTCCACCTGGTTGGCAGGTTGAAGAAGTTAAATCGTGGTTTGAGGAGAAACTAAAAAATAGTGCGGTATCTCTTCCAACATGGCTGCCTGGCTTTTTTGTTTGATTTTTCTAATACAGAAAATTGCTTTAAACATTCTATCATCATAGTTTCTTGCATACTATTACCTCCGTTTCGAAATGTTTGTTGTTTAAGGTTTTTTTTTAGTTTCAAAATGTTTGTTATTTTATATAATTTTGCATCCTGTCTCCCAATTTCAACCCTCTCAAATCCTATAAGATTTTTTGATTCTAACTTACCTATAATATATGAAGAGAAAAAAATATATGGAGAGAGAAAATATTGTTATTTTTTAGGAAAATATAGATGAATTAGATTTTATGGCATATATAAGGGATGGGTATATTTGTCCACGAAATTAATTCTTAATTCTAGATAAAAAAAACAAAACAATAAACATTTCGAAACGGAGGTAGTATTGATTTATAGTCCTATCACTGAAGAAATTTTCCCTTTTAATTTTTGTCTGAGTCCAATTATAGTACTTAGTAGCAGATGTCTACTTGATATCGTATAACCTTAAGACTAAAATTACCATGTTATTAATACATGCAAACTATAGATATATCTCTTATGTAGTTGGCCACTTAATCCCTCAGTGCTTTTTGCAAGTGTTTTAGTTTCATAGTTTTCCTATTCCCAGAAGGAAAACTTTCATAGGAAAATGGAAAGCCTACAATTCACAATAAATAAAATATGCTATTTGTTAGTGATTTCTTCTGCATGCTACATTGTAGTGATTTGAGGTTTACATTTCCAAGTGTAACTTCCACAACAATCGAGGTACACGATAGTGATATTTAGTAGCTGAGGATCTTTTATTTTCAAAATTCCTAAGCATCAGAGTTTTGAACAACCAAGAGAACTTTTGGTGTGTCACAAGATGATATTTATATTTTGCTTTCCCACATTTTTCTCATAACTAAGCAAAGAGTGATTTTAGTTTGGAAAGCCAACAGTGATTTTAATTCTCTAAATGTAGTGGTTACTGACTTACAGAATATGACCGACTAATTTTCTTAAAAAAATATAAGTAAAGAATATGACCGACTAATTTCTATTTACAAAGAAGCAAATATTGGATAAGAGTTGATATGAAGTATCATGGTGGGAACTTCTCCATTAAATACTAAAATACTATTAAGATATTGAAAAAGTTCCATTGGGAATACCGCAATCAAACATGTGAAAATAAAATTAAGCCACTTCTCTACATGGAACACCATTTTGAAGGATGGATCAATACCATCTACAAGAAGATAAGAGGTCAATATGAAAAGTTTCATGCAATGGAACCCTAATTAGATGAATAAAGTTAATTTTCATTCATCCCCAATAAACTTGATGATATGATTGAACTTCTTTGTTGAACTTCTGTGCCTTGATTGATTTGGAATATGCCTGGTGCCAGAAGGATATTTGGTTACCTTTTCTAATCCAAGCATTTCTTCTGTATTTTGTGTTAAATTACTAATTTTCATGTCTCAGGTATAAATACATGTAAAATGCCTACCTAAGTGTGACAATCATAATGAACTAGAAAAAAATTATAGTAACAGTTATTGTTTTTGACTATGTGCAGAATAATTCATACAGTAATGTCATCCTCATCTCTGGGCAAGCTGGAGTTGGAAAATCTGTATGAACTATTGTTCTTCTGAAGATTATTTGCATTATATGATATATGGAACAGTATATATTGTTGGTTAAATAGAATGTTCTTGTGCTTCAATATTGCATGATTTATTTATTAGGTGACATCATTATGTAGGCTACCATCTATGCTGTTGCATATCATCTTGGGGTTGAAGTGCACGAGTGGAGAACACCTACCCCCACGATATGGCAGGAACATGTGCATAATTCTAGTTCAGGTACTCACAGTGTCTCTCTGTGTATTCTTCTATGTGAGATGTAAATATTAAGCATGTGCATGTCAAAATGGTACTGCTAGATGTTAAACATGGAGGTGTGTTTTAGCAACAGTGATGTTAGTCTTGTCAAAGTTTAAGACTTCTAAGTCAACCCAGAATTGCAACTGGGAAGCAGCAATAAGTATCAGTTAGATGTGCATACCATATGTTTTGTGAGAAACATGATATATTGAAACTGATGCTTACGTCATGTGAAAGTTAGAATTAAGTGCAGTCTAAACTTGTCCTTGACACTTTTCAATTACAGAAAACTGGGAAAAAATGACCTCCTTTCATTTCTTGATGTTTAGAAGACAAAAAAATATACATGAAAGATAAATATAATGGCCTCTTGGACCCATAGTGATGTAGGTTAATAGTTTGAAAAGAGATAAGATTACTCACGCTAATCCTTTGTAGCCTTCTTGTCCAAGGAAGATTCGGAAAAAAGGGAAACAAAGGTTCTTTCAGACAGATTAGCATTGCACTAAGTTTTGTCTAAATTCATGAATACGATCTAAAGTTGCTACACTCGAATTAGGCATCAATGTATTGGGTAGAATTGTGATTTAGCAGGAGACTGACAGGATGCATCTCGATCTCATTACATTTCTAAAGTTGTTCATGTTAATATACGATATATAAACATTTGATACTGTTGTTCACTATCATTACATCCATACAAAGCATCCTTTGTTACATAGGATATGGCTCAATGTTGTTATTTGATAATCTTTTATTTAATCTGCTTTCAAGTACCTTTCTCTGTACTTATTCATCTCTGGATTTTGAACTAGGGATTCAGTATATGTCAAAGTTGGACGAGTTTGAAAGTTTTGTAGAAAGGATAAGAAAATATGGATTAGTTTCCTCATCCTTGACCAGAGTATCACCATTGTCAGTTATGCTCTTAATTGATGATCTCCCTCTGGTGAATGGCAAGGTCTCCTATGGAAGACTTCAGAGGTGCTTGCATCTTCTTTTGCAATCCGTCCACCTTCCAACAGCCATATTAATCAATGACTATGGCAGATCTGAATCGGCAGAACAACATACCCGATACTGGGAAGAACTCCAGTTATCTCTTCAAAAGGGAGGGGCTTATAAGGTTGTGTTTCTTACCTTGTTTTAACTGAGAGCTACTACTTGCATTTTCTGATGTTCTCGCAACAAACTCAATCTTTCAGGTGATGTTTAATCCAATCACTGTCAATTCCATCAAAAAAGTACTTTCCAAAATTTGCAGATTGGAAAGACTCAGAGTGAATGATGAACATATTGATGTTATAGCAAAAAGCAGTGGAGGAGATATAAGAAATGCTATTACATCTTTGCAGTACTTCTCATTGAAACCACCTCCCATGGATTCTTTTTCTGGTCCAAATTCAGTTATTACTTATCCAGAAGGAAAAGGGACCGAGACTGGTTGTTTGGATGATAGAGTTCTTCTGCCATTCGGAAAAGATGCAACTCTATCACTATTTCATGCATTGGGCAAGTTTTTGCACAACAAAAGAGAGACTGAAAATCTAGTTACACCAGGTATATTATTGCAATTGGCTTATGTATACCATATGCTTCAAGAATTGGAGATTGATGAGATAAAGGGAGGTGCAATTTGACGCTCCCTGAAATGTCTGAAATTGCTGAAATATTTTATCAACATTGAAGAAGAAAGAGTTTGAGGGGAAAGCTTGGTATGTGATATTGATAGGTGTGGAATGGGAGTGAAAAGCAAGAGATTGCTTGGTGTAGGGGGATCATTTCCCCACAATCACTTTCATTCCACAAAAGAAAGAATGGACCATATCCGCTCCCCCGCCCAGAAATGGGGGAGTATGGAACCCATTTCTCTTTCCTCTCCACCATCATACCCATTAAATTGCCAAGCAGCCCCTGAATCTGTTGCATCGAAATAAGAGATGTATTGTTACGACCATGGTGCTTAAAATATATGATTTTCTAGAAAATAACATTTCTGATTTTGAGCCATGAGGTATAAGCTGCACATGTTTTCTGGGACCGAATGAGATATTTTATGCAGCTTATCTATGAATATTCACTCAAGAAGTCATAAAATTTTAGGCAAATTTCTGAGAGACCTTCGCTTTATTTTTGAGGTTTCTTATGTGTTCTGCCCATTGAGCTTAAACAATGGAAATGGCTCATTTCTTTGAATTATCGGTCTATGTTGTTTCTATACAAAGCAAGGATGCTGTAGATTTTCTGAGTGTTAGGGAAGGTTCTCCACTTTCTGAGAGCAACAATGCTTGCCACCTTACAGTTATCAACCTTGTTCACTACCCTCTACCAAAGAGCTAGAGGGATTGAGAAGCTTAAGATAAACTTTATGCCGTTAATGGTGAAATAGATCCACATACCATTGAATAGCTAATAGGCGATTGAGAAGCTGAAGATAATTTTATCTTGTTTATGATGAAGTGAGCCGACCTTTTAAATAGCTGAAGACACATAAATATTGGGATGCATTAACTTGTTTCTTTTGTAAATGAGCTGAGTTCTTGAAAAGGAAATCCTCAAACATTCATTTTAAGATATTTTAGTTGAATTATCATTCATATGGATGCAGGATGAGTAGATAGACAAATTTAGAAATTTGTGGCAACTTGACTGATTTTTTTCCCCATCATTTTGTAGATACAGATGCAATTCTTCTGAAGGAGAAATTTGTCAGATGTCCTATCAAAATGGATGATCCTGAGTCGGTACTTTGTCAGGCACATGGGCAGGCGCGGCTTGTTGCTGATTTTCTCCATGAAAATGGTAATCTGTGCTATATGCTAACTTGTTCTTTAACCTGGTAGTTCTTTTCCCTTTGTAATTTTTACCAATGTATAAAATCATGTGAGAAGACATCTTATGCTTTGAGCCTAATGTTTCTGTAGTTATCCTATGATAACAAATCAGTATTATTTTCCAGATTGCACTATGGAATTTGCTATGAGAGAATTAGACTCCCTTAAGACTTGTAAATTAAAGTAAGTTGGATTATTAGTGATTTTTTAATTTTATTTTTATTTTATGATTGCACTTACAGTTCTAGATTTTATGAGCGAGGAGGCAATTGAGGATGCATGGGTCGTAGGATCATATTTAAGTGACACTGACTTGCTTCTTGCCCCATCGATTGGAGCTTTAAGTAAAACCTTGGAAGCTGAGAATGTTTTACAAGCTGCTGCTGCTTCAGTTGCCGTGCGTGGAGTTTTGTTTGGGAATACCAATCCCCTGTCTTCTCGGTAGAGTTCCTGAGAAATTGTATTGTTTGTTTTGTTGGTGAATATTTATGCTAATGGCAGTCATTCTGGCAATGCAGGTGGCATGCAATTCGCCGTCCCATGCTCTGGCAGGCTGATCAGTCACTAAGGCACAATAAGGTAAGTTAGCTAAAAACATAATGTTAGTGGCAACTCTTCTGTTCTTCAATATTTTTGTAAACTAGGCATCCTTGCAATCTTGGACTTTAGATACAACTTAATTTCTACTAAATTTCTTGTGCTCCGAAATCAGAGAACTCGTGGAAATCAGCTGCCTTTTTTTACATAACAAATTATACATACCATATTGGACTATTTCTAATCCATACTATTCTTCATCTCTGGTGAATGCACATGCAGTGTCGAATACTGAGTCAAAGGGGAGAAGCTCCTGTCAGTACAAGGTCGTACAATCATACAGTTTTAGTCACTGAATTTAATCCTGCACTCAAGTGGCTTGGACATAGAGTTGCAGCAGATGCTGAAGTTAACTTTGCTGAAGATGACTGCCATGGTATGAGCTTAGACGACGAGATCGACAATGATGAAATAGAGGAGTGGTAGCGTTTGATGCTGAACTACAGCGTTCTGTTTTGTGAATATGTAAATGATGTATATGTATCGTGTCTAATTTAGGAAATTTCTGTATCCTCTTTTTTTTTCATGCTTTCATTTTGAGGAATGGTTAACTGGTCGTGTTAGAGCATGACCTTTGCTAATATTTGGTACATGCACTGCGCATTTTATCTCAGAGCTTAACTAGGTACGTAATAGTTTTTGTTGTTACATTTTTTTAATTATATTTTTCTTTTTTATATTTAAGTTGACAGAAGGGGAGAGGTGATAATAAGAATTAAATAGGTGATCTCTCATGTTGATAAAATCCAATAATTTGAAAATATACATAATTTACTCTTAGAGTAGTTATTCATTTAGACAAACCTCTTTACCTAATTAAGAAAAGTGGTCATGGAACTTTCAAGTCTCTTTTAAGGAATTGATTATTAGGCCTTGTGAGAGGGAGGTGAAAAATTTGACCGACCAATATTTGTTTGAGCATCAATAATAAAAGTATGGTTAATATTAGATATTCAGATTTTAGCGTACCTTTTAAATGATTTATAAAAGTATCATGATTTTTCATAAATAACAATTTAATATCCTATCTTCTGAACTTACTACAAATCTAGTCGGTGATCAATTTTCGGGCTTGGAATAACAATAGTAATATAAACAAAATAATAATATAGTGCAATCATGGTATAAAAATTCAATTGGTATCTCTTCCCGCCAAAACCTGCTTTTATTTTTGGGTGGTAGTAGTGTTTTATAGAAGAAAAGCATTGTGAAACATGAATTATTTGTTCGTGTTTAGGCAGAGAGAATGGTAACAAACAGAGGCATATTCTTTGCCCGAGTGCTGCAAACATGTGAATGTGGGTGAAGAATCTTTTGATCAATAAACCTAAATCCCTAAATTCTGGAGAGAATCGCAATTTCGATAGAGAAAATACAAAAGCAATGATGTAAATTGGTGCAAAAATTAAAGCAAGTGTACCCGTGATGTTCTCTGTGAACCAAACTGTTATAAAAATCAAAAGATGCGTGATTCTTTTCTTTTCTTGTGTTGCTTTAATATTCATCACTTGTTGCTCTTGTTCTCCAGTTTTCTTGATCGCAAAAACAATTTAAGAAGGAATCATCCAATATATATTTCCGTATTATCTATGATTGATTGATTAATTAAGTTGAAATTTGCAATTGATTAGTTGTGCAATGGCAGATAGAGAGTATGCTAAGGAGATCGAGAGGGCGCGCAGGGATCTACGAGCCCTCATTTCGTCCAAGAATTGTGCCCCGATCATGCTTCGCTTGGCGTAAGTACAGTTTTTATAAGATCGAAAATAAAATAAAATAAAACTATTCGTAAGTTGAGGTGCAGTTCAGATTTTGTTGAAATTTCTGTAGATAGAAACTATTTAGTCCATAGTTATAACAGCTTGTATATAGGCCGAATTTAAGTCTGAAACATGGATCACTTATTGCATTACTGGAATTGGTCTTGCTTACTGACTCTCATGCAATGTTATGTTATTCAAATTTTGATGTAAATCATAAATAAATGTGTCTGGAACTATTTCTGGTAACCAGCAGTCTTTTTTTTTTTGGCTGTTTAGTTAGATATACATTGCTAACCTTGTAGTTAAATTTTATATTAGAAGTAGCTGTTATTGAGTTAAAATTGTGCTTCTGGGATTCTTGTAGGTGGCATGATGCAGGCACATATGATGCAAAAACAAAGAGTGGAGGTCCCAATGGTTCGATTAGGAATGAAACCGAGTACAAGCATGCTGCAAATAAAGGTCTAAAAATCGCGATTGATCTTTGTGGTGGGTTCATATCTTCCCTATCCATGCAGAATTCTTTTCTTGTTACGATTCCTGTAATTTTGTTCTTTATAGAGTGCACACTCTGATTAATTTCCACTTGTGATGATTTTGTTTTGAACAGAAGGAGTAAAAGCTAAACACCCTAGAATTTCATATGCAGATCTTTACCAGGTGGGAGAAGAATGTAGTTGCTTTTTTGCTTCATCTTTTAGAGACTTGAGTAATCAACAATTGAACTGAATTGTAAAATGCAAAATCTATGGTTGTTTTTCTCAAGAATTACAAACTTCCAAAATCCTTTCCTCCATATCTTGTTTGCAAACCAGTTTGTCTTCTGAAAACCAAAATAAAACAAAAACGTGTTCATTTCCCTCTAATTACGCGATCAAACTTTACCTAAATATCACCATCTATCTTGTTGCTGAGTGCAATTCCTAATCTGCATTTCATTTAATACCTCTATCTCAGCCATTGTGTGTTTGATGATCTATAAGTTCTCACAATACATATCCTTGGCTGAGCTCTGCACTTACTCTATGCTTTCTGAATTTTCAGCTTGCTGGGGTCGTTGCTGTTGAGGTAACTGGAGGCCCCACCATTGAGTTTGTTCCAGGGCGAAAGGTAAACACATGCAGGGATTTCATACAAGTGCTCGCCATAATCTTCTCCTTTTTCCGATTTTTTCCCTCTAGTAGACAGCTTGGGAACTTCTTAAAAACTAAGTTGGTTTTGGTAGGATTCTATGGCCTCCCCTGAAGAAGGGCGCCTTCCTGATGCCAGTCAAGGTTAGAAATCAAGAAATCTCACCCTACTATCTTATTTATCCCTGGAAATTTACTAGCTAGGTAGGTGCATGATCCTTTGGATGGGAACTAACAATTTCTTGCTTTAATTGTATTTGTACCCAATATATTTATCCCTTTGTGCTCAAATAAATTCAAGTTCTTGTTTTGATTCAGTTGTAAAAATTGAAGCATATGCAATCACTGATTTCACAAATAGCATTAGAAGAACTTGATCCTGAAAATTCCATCTTCTATCTGAATTATACTAATCTTTCCTCTTGGTTCATGCATTCCTTTATTTGATGCACCTCAACTTCAGCTTCCTTATATATATGTTCTTATATAAAAAGTAGTAACTGGTCTCTCTCTCTCTCTCTCTCTCTCTCTCTCTCTCTCTCTCTCTCTCTCTCTCTCTCTCTCTCTCTCTCTCTCTCTCTCATTTGTAGGTGCTTCTCACCTGAGGAATGTTTTCAATCGAATGGGTCTATCTGACCAAGATATTGTAGCACTATCTGGGGGCCACACACTGGTACTTTTTACATATGCAACTGAATGTTAGATGCAAGGATTTGAGTGAAGTAGTATGAAGTGCTTGTAAACTTTTATAACAGGGACAAGCACACCGTGACAGATCAAATTTCGAAGGCCCTTGGACCCGTGATCCTCTCAAATTCGACAATTCTTACTTCGTGTAAGATTCTGGACACAAACTACTCAATTATGCAGTCAATTACTTTTTGTAATAAAACTTGTATCTGTGAATTGGATGGATGCACTTGTTATGAGCAGGGAGCTTCTTAAAGGAGATTCGAAAGGTCTGCTAAAACTACCCACTGATAAAGTTCTCGTGGAGGATCCCGAATTTAGGAGATTTGTGATCATGTATGCTGAGGTACACCATTTTAGCCTACTGACTCTTGTATAGAAAACTCCTTCAAATGTAATGCAAGTTGAACACAATTCGACATTGAATTCTTGAGTTTTTATGAGTGTTGTATTGATACTTGACATTCCTGCGGCAGGATGAAGAAGCATTCTTCAGAGACTATGCTGTGTCACACAAAAGACTCTCTGAGCTAGGCTTCACTCGACCGTCGTGTTTAAGACTAGCCCTCAAAAAGACTATGATCGCAGCTGCTGTTGCTGCAACCATGGTGCTTCTGAGTTACTTCTATGAAATGAACAAGAGAGAATTATCCAAGTGATTGGTGACACATAGTTGAAGCCCTTGATCATCCTATTTTATTAAAGAATGTCAAATGTCTTATCGTATTGTGCCGTGTAACTTGTTGATCCCCATCAATATATAATTTCTATTTGTTGCAAACCGTTCCCTGGCATGAAATGTCTCTTTGGCCTCACATAACATTGATGTGGACCAAAATTCAAAACAAATTAACATTTCTATTCAGAGGGGTAAAATGCAAAATTCAGTGTAATATGAAGCTGAATTTTCTATCTCTAGATATGTTGATAAGGATGACGAGACTTCATGCGGAATTCGTATGGATTTAAGACTTCCTTCTAACATTTCTACCACCTTAGAGATGGATGGCCTACTCGTCGGAATGGTCTGAATGCACCAGTAAGCTTTTTTGCTCCTGCCATTTCAAGAAGCATCATTCCATAGCTATAGATATCAGATTTATGCGAAACTACTCCAAAATTTCTTGAGAATACTTCTGGTGCAATGTATCCAATGGTGCCTCTTGTCCCAAGCACTGATAAATGATAATATACTCTTCTGCGTCCTGCAGAGTTTAGCAAGCCCAAAATCCGATATTTTTGGACAGAAATCACCATCTAAAGGATGTTTTGAGCCTGTGCGCAGATATTCTAGACCTTTGGCGATTCCAACCGCAATCCTGTAAAGTTCCTCCAAGTTTAGGCAACAATCTGTCATGGCCGCAGAGCCATTGTTGCTGAGAAACTTGTCTAATGATTTGTTGGGCATAAATTCGTAGACAATAGCTCTCTTGTTCTGATCATGGCAAAACCCCAAGAGACTGACGATGTTGACATGGGAGGTTCTACTGATGCTGGCAACTTCATTGATGAATTCTTCTCCATTGCTATCCGTCTCGATCAAAACCTTGACAGCAACAGGGCAGCCATCTGGTAGCATGACCATATTCTCCTTGACCGAGCTTGTCACCGAAGGATCTGGTCATTTTCTTGATTTCTAAATATTTGTATCTCTTTGGAGTTAGAGATCCATGTTGGAGTAGAAGTTTCTTCACATCTTGTTTGCATTTTGGATTGCTGCCATTGACTAAACCTCTCATTTTGAGGAAGCAACTTATGATCATACCAACTACACTTATATAAGAGTATGATTTGGGAGATAGAAAACTACATCACATGATCCCACAAGGTTGTAAAGCATATATTGAGATAATTAAAAGGATTTACCTAAAAGAATCTCCTTATGAATATTCCCTGCACTTGATCCTGGAAGAAATTGTAGAAAAATAAAAAGATTTGCTTGATTGCTCAACTTCAAAGCCATACAAAAACGGATTGAAAAGAAGATGACCATTTAGACCAAAAATTGAAAAGAAAAACTCTAGTCTAATGAAGAAGAACAAATACATTACTCATTGATACCTGCCCTCATGACTAACAGTTCAAGCTAATCAACGAAATCAATATCATTTTAAAATTTAATTTACTATGTAATTCGACATTCATGCATAAACATAATAACAGTGTGAGCTAACATCCAATATTGTGGATCACAATGAGTTCAAAGTTCAAACTATTAAGTATGTAAACACCAAACACCCTAATATTCGAACTCGATTCGAGCTTTTTTTCTCTTGTTCTTGATAATTATTTGTAATGCCGAATTCTACTCAAACTCGGCTCATGAAATACTAAAAATTTTACTGATTGAGCCCAGGCTCGAATGCTAAATAAAAGTTCGTTTAATTTACATGTTCAAACTCGAGTTCCTAAAAAAAAACTTATTTAATTTACTAGTTAGAAATATTTATAATATTCATGAACATGTTCGATTAAGCCCGAACTCGAACATCTTCCAAGTAGGGCCGGCCCCCAGATTTCGAGAGCCCCGTGTGAATGTTAAAAATGGTGTCCCTATTTTAATAAAATATATATATATATATATTTTTTTAAATTCATATAAAATAGGCCTAAAAAATTGTATTCTTCAAAATTATTAAATTTGTTTGATATGTTCAAATCACAAAAAAAAAAAAAAAACCGTGTTGATTGTCTCATATATATCTTATGCACCAGAGAATTGGCGCTAGTTTTATTAACGCTATAATTAGATTAATATAAGTAGAAAGGGTTCAGTATAAATAGGTGAGCCAATGTACTGTGCAATGCTGCAATTATAATTAACTAGATATCCACTAAACTGCAATCTCTTTAGATTGCATAAACTTTTATGCATATAAGAGCATAAAAGAAAATGCATTTCTTCCTTCTTAATATTAATTGGTATAATAACTAATAATGATTGACCTTACTCTGTTTAAGTAGGAAATTCGAAAATAAACTTTTGATAATAGGGCCGCAACACAAATTTCGTATATTTATATTAATAAACACCGAAAATGCGTACAAAGAAATATTTTTAGATTGAAATTACAATTGTGGTTCGATTCTCTATTTGATCTTCTAATTCCTTTTCAAAAATTTGATCTTCCTGTTCTTTAAGATCTTCAAGGTGAATTTGCCTCTTCAATCTTCACGAATTTGATTTTTGGAGTTTATAACGTTGATTCGGATGGTCGAAACCTTGATTCTGGATCAAATGATGACTTTGGATTATCTTGATGAAGAATGTCTTGAATCTTCAAAAACAACTTGAAGGTTTGAAGCTTGAAAACGTTGATCGGAGGGTGTAGCACCTTAATTCCGGATCAAATGATGGTTTTGGACGATCTTGATGAAGAACGTCTTGAATCTTCAAGAACAATCTTAAAGGTTTGAAGCTTAAAAATGTTGATCGGTGGGTATATCACCTTGATTCCGAATCAAACTTCGAACTTGGGATGATTTAATCTTGCACGAACGCCCTTGATTCCGAATCAAACTTCGAACTTCGGATGATTTAATCTTGCACGAACGCCTTGAAAGTTGAAAGAGAATTTCTTCAAGCAAACTTCCTTCAAGTCTTGAGCTCTTGAAATTGTGTCTATTTCCTTTGGCCAAGACCTCTATTTATAGGCATATGAGGATGTATTTAGGACTTATGTGGCGTCATCTCATTGGTGTCTTCATTAGTGCTTATGTGACATATTTCTATTGGTGCCTTACTAGGCTCTACAACAATATATTCATCAACGTGAGCTCGCCATTTATCGCATTTCTATTGGCCAAGATTTTTCACATATTAAATATTTAATTTAGGAATTAAAATTCCTAAAATATGAATAAGTAATATAATTTGAATATTTTAATTATTTAATTTCCACGTGATGCCATTTGATTGGTAATAAAATTTAATTGCTTACAAAATATCTGAAATGGAATCGTCAAGATATGAATTTGATAAAGAAAAATTATAGGAAAAAATGGCGTTTATTTGAGAAAACTCAATAATGAAATGATGACATAACCTGTTCGAAAACAATATATAGCTTCTAATGTTGGGGTGAGTTCTCTGTGTGTAGGTGTGTTGAGAATGAGGACGAGGAAGGTTCTTGGTGGGGATTAAGGGGCCTGTGAAACAGGACCGGCTTTGGTGGAATTTGTATGGACTCAACACTTCCTTCTAACATCTCAACAGCCTTTGAGATCGATGGCCTTTCCGACGGAATCGTCTGAATGCACCAAAATCCTACTATAAACATTTTCTTCCTTGCTTCTTCTTCCTCTTCCATCGTCGTCGAGTCATCCACATTATTAACAACATCAATTATTATCTGCTCGTATATTTTATCTGGAAAATTATTCTCACTTGATTGTATCGCACTCGCACTCGCACCGTTGTCAACAATTTCTTTTGCTCCAGCCATTTCAAGAAGCATCATTCCATAGCTATACACATCAGACTTGTAAGAGACTCCTCCGAAATCTTTGAAGAATACTTCAGGTGCAATATACCCAATGGTGCCTCTTGTCCCCATCACGGATAATATACTCTGCTTCTTCTTGCACAGTTTAGCAAGTCCAAAATCTGATATTTTTGGACATAATTCTTCATCTAAAAGAATATTTTGAGGCTTAATATCGAAATGAACAATCCTGGTGGTGCAGCCCGTGTGCAGGTATTCTAGACCTTTGGCCACTCCAACTGCAATCTCGTAAAGTTTCTTCAAATCCAAGAAGCAATCTCCATTTTTGCCAAGAAACTTGTCTAATGATTTGTTGGGCATAAACTCATAAACTAGAGCTCTCTTGTCACCCTCGTAGCAAAACCCCAAGAGAGTGACGATATTGACATGGGAGGTTCTACTGATGCTTACAACTTCATTGATGAATTCTTCTCCATTGCTGTCCGTCGCAATCAATATCTTCACAGCAACGAGTCGACCATCAGGTAGCATTCCTTTGTACACACTGCCGTATCCTCCCCGACCAAGCTGCTCACTCAAGGATTTGGTTATTTTCTTGATTTCTGAATATCGGTATCTCTTTGGAGCCAGAGATCCATGTTGGAGTAGAATATCTTCCACATCTTGATCGCATTTTCCCATATGAGAATGTCTTCGTTTGAGAAAGCAGCATACGGTAATGAAAACTATAATCACACCACTTATACTAACTGACACAACTGCAGGAGAAATATAAAGGGCACGAATTACGTTATCCTGTAATAATTAAGTTAAAACAGAGTATATATATCGAAGGATTTACTTGTGATAATTTCTATAGCACTTTTTTCCCCTGCATCAGATCCTGCAAGAAGTTACGGTGAAATGGATCAATGGATTTGCCATGTTCATGGTCGGAATCAATGTTTGAAGTTGCAAATTAAGAATCAATTAATTTGTGAATACCTTTTCTTTCTTGTGGATTGTTGTTGAAACTCTGGGGCGGGTAGGCAGGAGCAGGAGGCATTGCTTGCATTTCAAAAGAGGGAGAATAGAAAATGAATTTCCCACAAAAAGCAGCATGATATATATTATGTTATGTAGTAACTAGTAATACTAATAGCATTACCTAGAAAAGAGTTAGAGGAAGGACAGAAGGAGATAGAATAATCAGTGGCAAATCGGCATGTGAAGGTAGCATTCACATCGTCAAGGGGATAGCTAAAAGCCAGGGGACACGCTTTCTTGAACAGTTGCGAGAAAGTTGTGGGTCCGCACGACGACGACGAACAACAGTACTCAGGGGTTCCGAAGACGGTACACGGGCCTTGGCACGCAGCTCCGTCTTTGGTCCTCAGCTCCGGAGGGCAGCTTTGATTTAGGTTTTCGTAGGTGCAACCAGTAGAATCGCATGAATCCGAAGACCCTCCGCTAGGAATAGGATTGACTAGCAGAGGTAAGTTGTATCCATCCACGAGGCTGACGTCGTACAAGTCCACGGAGATGGACCCCGCCGGCGAACCCAGCTGGAACTCAGCCTGTGTGATTGCATAAGGCCGATTCGTGTTGTTGCACACATTCTGGGGGACGCAGTCACCCGTGGCGCAAGAGGCGTTGCCTGACTCGTTGAAGATGCAGCCAGTCTTGGCCCACACTCGCCCGAACCAGCCATTTGGTCTCTGGAACCCGATTGAGCTGCCTATGGGGAGCTCGTATTCTGCGATTTCCAGTGATTTCCTGTTTTGAATCACCGGCCAAATTGGCTGCGAACACCTGTTCACAATTGTAAATTTTGCACTTCGCCCGACTCCTGCTTCATATCATATTCTTATTTAATCAAATAACAAATTGATAAGCAGGAGTATTACTGTTAGTGTGTCACTGATTTCAAGTACCTGTGCTGTCGAAAAATTGGAGCAGTAGAATGAGGAAACCAATAGGTTTAAAAACAAACCGCCAATGATTTCGCTGTGAGGGTATCATAGTTAATTGGCAGAATGAGAATGAGAACCAGAACCATCCGAGCAGTTTGTTTCTCCCCCAAATAGTAGAACATGAGTTGACTTTGTCAAAATAGCGTGTTGAATTAAATGAATACTCCGTATTTTTTTTTTTTTGGCAGGTGTGACAGGCTCATACCTAGCGGTGTTGGTGGTGGGTCGAACTTGAGACCTTTGACCTTAAGAAACACCACTCCACCACTAGGCCATCCCTAAGGGGCAAGGGGACGAATACTCCGTATTATTTATTCTATAGGTGATTGTGGAAGCTTCAAGCTCCTATAAGTTCTGTTGACCTGCGGACACTAATTTCTCTAGGGGTGAGCATTCAGTCTATTTCGGTCCAAAAATCATAAAATCGAATAGACCGAATTGGAAAATATTTAGGATTGAACCGAACCAAATTAAGGGGAGGACCGAACTGGATCGAACTGAATTTTTTTCGGTTCGGTCCGGTCTAATTTTTCTATTTTGTTTTTATTTTTTTATTTTGAATAACTTGACTAATTGTAGAAATAATAGCCTAAATAATAAACAAATATCACAAATCTATAACTAACATCATAAATAAACATTTATAACTAATATAATTAAAAAACTAAACCAACAAATAACAATACAAACATCCGAAGTATCCAACAAATAATAATTAAAAAATAATAAATTAATAATAAATAAAAAGGCTCGGTCTATTCGGTCTGTTTGGTCCATTGTCTGTAGGACTGGACCGAACCGAGGACCGATTTTTTTTTTTTTAAAAAAGAATCGAACCCGACCGAAAAATTGAAAGAATCGGACCAAATGGACCGAATTTGTTCGGTTCAATTTTTTCGATTTTTTGCTCACCCCTAAATTTCTCTAGTCTGTCCATATGTCAATCTTTACGATTCAATTAATTCCAATCAATATTGCAAAACTCACTCGCCTTTTAGTTGGGTGACCGGGGATCATATTGCCTCCATTGGGATGAGATTCATTATTTCAAATTTGATGTTTTAACTCATGCTCTACTATTAAATTTATAAATTTTTCTTATATTTTTTTGTCAATTTTAATTTATTATGTTTTAATTTAATTTTATGATTATTTTTAGATTCACTTATTCAATTAGGGTTTATAATTATTTTTTTATATTTAATTTTTAAAGAAATGATTATTATAATCTATTATTTTAAAAATATGATTTATATTTTTTTTTAAGCCAATATTCTTTTGCAAAGGTCGGAAACAAATGAAGTTTTTCTTTTCTCCCTATTTTTTTAATTTTTATTTTGTAGCGTATTTTAATCTAAAGTAACTAAAAAAATATTTTTTAAATTTTTATATATTTTTAGAATATTTAGTGGCTAAAAAAAAAGTAGCCTCTGAACAAAATGAGGTTACCTAAATTTCTATAAAGAAGCCAATAAAGAAGAATATTTTAAAAATTACTCTCATTATCCCAATTATATAGTCTCTATTACTATTTTGGGGTGTCTCATTTATATAGTCTCATTACTATAATTAATATTATTTTTTGATTCACAGTGATGTACAAATATATCATTATTAGGTTTTGAAAATTAAAAATTATCTATTTAAGTTTTTGAAAATTATAAATCTTAAATATGGGTAATATTGAAAGTTTAACTTTTGTATCTTGTTTTCATAAATATTTTTAATCTACATGCGAGTAGAAAATAGACTATATAATTGGGACAGAGAAAGTAATTAATATTATATTGGGAACATTAAAAAGTATTCGTCATATATTAAACTTATATACAACTATTGTACACATGAATTTACCTTTATAAAAAGAGGCAACTTTTTTTACCTATATAAACTTTCAAAAAATTTATTTTATCCACTAATTTTAAAACTATTTATTTCACACATTTTAAACCAAAAAACCCTTAGATATAAAATAAAATTAAAAAAATGAAAAAAAAATAAGAAAAATAGAAACAAAATTAAAATAAAACAAATTAACCCATCTATGACTCTATGTTCCTCGTCTTCTTCATGATCTCTTCCCCAGCCCACCTTATCCCCCTAACGCCACCCACATCCCTGGCACCGGTGCCGAAGCAGCTCCAGTGTCGTTCAACAACGACACTAGTGAGATGCTGTCTATTTTATTTATCTTTCTTCATTGTTTTTTTCAGGTTGGAGTGAATTAAAGTAAGAGGCACTCTTATGTGCACCAGTTGTATGGATTTAGACTTATCAGACTGGCTCGGACTCAACAAGGCCCAATGGCCCAAAAAAAAAAACACTCCATTTCAGGCGCGTGTATCCCATGCGCCTGAATTTTTTTTTTCAATTTATTTATTTTTTTTTTCTGTTTTTTTTTTTTCTGTTTTTCCTCCCAAATTGTATACCCTAAAATACAATTAGTGAACTCCCAAAATTGATATGAATTAATTTATTTTTTAAAATAAATATAAATATATATCCTAAAATTGATTTAATTGGCCCTAAAATTAAAGTGAATTATTTTTTCAATTCGGCGACTCGCGCAATGTACTCGCCCGACGCTAACGCGTGGGCTCGTGCATTGCGCTCGACAATTAATTTAATTTTTCGAAACAAATATAAATGGTAATTGAAAAAAAAAACATAATTTTGAAATAAATATATATCCTAAATGAAATTAGTGAACCCTAAAATGAAAGTGAACGAATTTAATATTTTTTGACATAAATATAACTCCTAATTGAGATTAATAAACCTAAAAAAAACATAAGCCCTAAAAAACACAACAAAAATCCCTAAAAAAAATACTAAAAAACCTTAAAAAAACTCTAAAAACCCCTAAAAACCTTAAAAAACTATGAACCCTAAAAACCATGAACCCTAAAAAAATCCTAACCCCCCCAAACTCTAAACATTAATTAGAATGGAAAAAATCACAATTTGAACTACATAAACTTATATAAGATAAGTATCAGACCAGTTACTTTTTAATGATACAAATGATACCTTTTGAATTTGAAATGATACTTTTGCGAGTCAACACCGGTCAACGTGGGTTGACCCGCGTTGACCCCGACTCGTCTGATAAGATGTATGGGCCTATTAGGCCTAAGTGATGTATAGGAGTTTTGGTGTTAAAGTAATATTTTGATAAGTGAGATCTTGCACTAGTAAATGAACTTTGGTTGTATATTTCATAATATTTACTTGTGTTTTCATCTCAATTTATTCGGATTTCACATGTTCTTGAAGTTTTGTGTGCTAATTGATTTTTGTATGATTAGTCCCTAAATTATGTTTGTGGTTTCGGTCGAAGAGTAGTTGATGAAGTCCTGGATTTACACGATGATGAGTTCAAGTCGGCAAAAGGATGAAAATGAGCATAGATGGGATTTGCAGGTGGACTCGCGAATCAGAGCTGACCGCGAATCCACTCGTGAGTCACTCAAGGGCCGAATCTTTAGAAGCCCGCTACTGAGGAAGGGGTTGCCTTTGATTTAGGCTCTTTTATCTCTTCATCATTAGTATATGATTCATAAACATTGTTAATCCCTCCGTTGGGTGAATAGGTAATGGATCATCATCAACATCTATCGCGACACTGTTGGGATTTTTTCGAATTAAACCACCGCAGGATCTATTGGATGTTCATTAACTCATGTTCATGCAAATCATATTTTTATGTTTCATGTATGAATAATACACGCCTAGCACAAAACCATGCAAAGCAAATTCGAATCTAATAAAGCGGAATACATATAATCGAATTACTTACAATTGACAGACGGTCTGAGGACAAGATTAAAGATCTAATCTCGTTGTTAAATGATGATACGATCGGCGCCCCTTTTTCTTCCACTGGATCGGCGTCTCCTCCACAATATTCCACTCCGAGATCTTCTCTTGTACTGAGTATTAGAAACAGGGTGGGTTGTATACTACTGATAGGGTTGTGGATTCTATGGAGATCTTGAGAGACAAAGATGGGCTGAATAATTACTCTCTTATTTTCGTCCTCCCTCCTTATGATTAAATAGGGAGGTGGCCGAAAATTAACTCCCTAACCCTACTGAGTTTGGGCCTCTATCTCAAGTCTTATCTCCAGTCCACTTTCAGTCAAGTTGGGCTACCACAAGGATCTAGAAGAATATTAAACTGACCCACTAATTAATTTAATTTCCAATATCCAATAAACTTAGGATATAATTAAATAAATTAAGTATTACTTTTATTCAACTAAAGAAGTAATACTGACCTACCAATTTAATACATATTTACGAATATGTTTTTTCCTTTAGTTTAGTCATTCCCCGTGTTTAAGATATAATGTTCGTTAATTAATTATGTCAGCCTCTGACAGCTATAATTAATTAACATTTAAAACCTTGAGTAATACCACACAAGCTTTATCATGTACGGAATAAATTCCACCTGCAGGGTTTCAACATGAACTTGTGTTTCCTCAAGGGAACACCATCAACCTGGTGCACCAGGACACGGTGCTCATGCATATTGCATGACACATCATGTATACATTATTATTACCCAAGATATCGAGTTTATTGATCCATGAAAGGATCTCATCCATTGATAAATCAAAGCAATAAATAATGCACACATATGCTCGCTAATAAACATGAGTTCAGAACCCGAACTCTGTGGATCTTTATTCTCTCACTATCAGGGTCAGAGTAGAGAATAGTATCCTATCATGATCCTCCTCAATACACTAATAATTGTACTAGAATAATCAGTTAGTTAAGATAAACTAACTTATCAGATTATTCTACGGTGTACCGATGGAGTGTTCAGGACCATCTAAGCCGTGAGCTCTTTAATACAATACAAGGTTCTGATGATATGATCTTACCGTGTATCTCCCCACACCATATCATCTACAATGTAAGTATATTGAACATTGCATAAAATAATTATATAAAATAATCTAAATGCAAACAGTAACTGCAATAACTTTCAATCAATATCATCATATCATCAGAAAAGTATACAAAGACATGTCTTTCAGTATACAAAACTAACAGACACTAATCATGACTAAGAACTGGTCGTGAATGCTGCATGCCACGTGGACTCGCAAGTGTCATGTTTGCAAGCGAGCTGGGCTTGGTGAAAATTGATGAATTTTTAGGCTCTATTCGTCCCAAGTATAAAAGGGCTAATTTGGATGAAAATGGGGTATCCGAAATTACACCTTAAAGTGACTGAGAGCATGGAGAACGAAATCAAAGAATTCGAGATTTGCTGAGATTAGAGATATAATTAGATTTTTAGATTTTATTTACTTTATTTTTTGCAAAATAATATTTTCTTTGAGGATAATTTTAATTGTTTATTTTGTGATGGATAACTAAAACCCTAGTGTTATAGGGTTGGACTACGATTTACTTATGAAGTTTCTTTTGATTCATTTTATTTGGTATTTATGATTTGATCATGTTTCATTACTCTTATGCTTGATTTTGTATTATTTAACTGGCCATTAAATAGTGCAATTAGATTTGTTAATTCATAAATCGAGAGATGAGCTTTAACTCGAGATCTATAGTTTTTAACTAGTTAATCAAAATAGAAAGTTGCGAATAATTGAGAGAACAATAAACCCAATGATCATTTAGGAGTTACATGATATGTTTGAATGAACACACTAATATTTGTTGTGTGATCCACACTCTAGGCACTTCGAGAGAAGGTTTAGAAAATAACATATATTGATTGTTCCGGCCGCATTATTTAAATCCCAACATAGAGGCTTAATGGAGTGATTTAAAGAATGGATTAAGTAATGATTTTCCAATCCTATAATGTGTTTTTACTTCATTACTTGAATTTGCACTGTTTTCCTTTGTGTTTATTATTATTTATTTTAATCACTTTATGCACTGTAATAATTAGTAACCAATTCACTTTTCAAGAGTCTACATAACTGTAGAAAATTGTGTTAAGATAATTAATAATTTAATCAGTAAGTCCCTGAGAATACGATATTATTCATCGCTTTATTATGAATCTCATTGTACACACTATAAGAATTTCGATCATAGACAACAGTTGAAAGATAATGGCTCAAATGTGAGCCGTTGTCTTTTTAAGCACAGACAACGGCTATCCACTATTGCGTTGTCTATGACCGCACTTTTATATAGACAACGGTTTTAAGCCGTTGTTTATATGATTAGAGACAACGGCTACAGATAACCATTGTCCTATCATTTTTATTTATTTACTTTTAATTATTTTTATTATTAGTTTGCTGGAGAAAATTACTCAAGAAATGAACTTGATGAAGTTCATGCTGAATGGGTAGATTATCTTCAAGATTATGTGGCTTGAGAAAATAATGTAAGTTTAATAGCTTAAATTTGTCTCATTTGAATATTGTTTTAGTTAGCGGAAAAAATAGTGGTTGAGACTTATGTCTTTTCACAGTTAGATTGTTGAAGTTAACATGTTGAAATGGCTGATGTATGTTATCATCATTAGAGGCTCATATTTTGATGACAATTTTATGGATCAAGGCATGTAATTAGACAATATTATGACTTTTGGATTGTATTTTGATGTAAACTAATTTCTAAATGAAGTTTTATTTATATTAATGTTTGGTATCTATTTATTTGATAATCAATAAATTTCTAGCTATATTTTAATATTTATTAGCAGGTTAAAAAAATATATTATAATTTCGCAAAAAAAAAATAGCAATTTTAAAATAGATTGTCTATGAACAAATAGACAACGACTGAAACTGCACTATTATTTATCAAGTGAAAGACAACGGCTAAATAACTGTTATCTACAAACATAATGACAACGGTTAACTCTGAAAACCGATGTCTATAAAATAATAGACAACGGTTACGTACATAACTGTTGCTGGTTAACAACAGTTGTAGTTAGAAACCGTTGTCTGTAAGCGTAAAGACAACGACTAGATGCTAAATAACCGTTGTCTATCAGTATAAGTGTCGTCTAGTGTAACAACGGTTTGACCGAGCCGTTGTCTATAAACAAATAGACAACGGTTATTACACGTTGTCTTTCAACGCGTCCTATAGACAACACATCTATTAACAACATCCATTTTCTCTATTAACAACGAGGAACAGCCGTTGTCTATAGCCGAATTTCTTGTAGTGACACCTATAGTTTAGGTTAAATAAAATACATAACATATTTGATGTATTTAATTTTCTGAGTTAAGTGTTCTTATTTGCGCGCCCAGAACCTCGCGCAAGGTCCTACGCACAAGCACCCGTGCGCAGGTGCCTGCTTGCGTGAGGTCCTATGCACAAACACTTGTGCACAGGTCATAATACTTACTCCAAAAGGTAATTTTTTTTCCTTTCTTTTATTTTTTTCTATATTTTTAAAATATTAATATAAGGGTTTTATTGTAATGTGGGTAAAATGAATATTTTCAAAAGTAAAAAAAAAAAAAAAAAGAGTTTTTAAAAATTTTAAGTGGGTAGACCTTTACACTAGTAAAAATACATCGAGATTCAAAACTCTGTTTTTCCCATACGCATACATATCGACTTGTCTATTTGGATTGAGGCTAGAATAACTTAGAAAGAGAGTGGCAGTTCTGCTGTCTTTCTAGGTTCGTATCTTCTTGTGTTCGGACATCTTGATGATGACGTGGTTGAAATAGCGACATTACTAAGAAATGAGCTATACTACTTCCAACGAAACATCTTCCTCTTCCTCTAGTGATGTCAACGCCGAAATTTCTTGAGCTGCTAGGATTCCACTAAACAATATTGGTTTTGGTGGAATTCCTATGGATTCAAGACTCCCCTCTAACATTTCTACTACCTTTGATATGGATGGTCTATCCGACGGCATCGTCTGAACGCACCAAAATCCTGCCAAATACATTTTCCTTCTCCTTTCTTCTTCCTCCCTAACCCCACACTCATCTATTAATCTTTTTATCACTACCTGCTCGTATATTTTATCTGGGAAATAGTTTTCATCCTCCTCTGTCACCACATTCTTTGTCGTCGCTCCAGCCATTTTAAGAAGCATCATTCCATAGCTGTACACATCGGATTTATGAGAAACTCCTCCGAAATTCCTCGAGAATACTTCCGGTGCAATATATCCAATGGTGCCTCTTGCCCCAAGCATCGACAGCACACTCTGCTTCTTCTTGCACAGCTTAGCAAGCCCGAAATCAGATATTTTAGGACAGAATTCTTCGTCTAAGAGAATGTTTTGAGGCTTGATGTCGAAATGAACAATCCTAGTGTTGCAACCAGTGTGCAGATATTCAAGCCCTTTGGCAACTCCAACCGCAATCTTGTACAGCTTGTTCAAGTCCAGGCCACAATCCGCCTTAACCAAACCACTCTTGCTTATAAACTTATCTAAAGACTGATTGGGCATGAATTCATACACGAGAGCTCTCTGGTTTCCGTCGTAGCAAAACCCCAAGAGATTGACTATGTTGACATGGGAAGTTCTGCTGATACTTGCAACTTCATTGATAAATTCTTCTCCGTCTTCCCCGTCGCCGTTTGCCTCGCTTAAAACCTTGACTGCAACGAGACAGCCGTCAGGTAGCGTTCCTTTGTACACAATGCCGTATCCACCTTGACCGAGCTTGTGGTGGAATGATTTGGTTATTTTCTTGATCTCGGAATATCTATATCTCTTTGAAGCCAGGGATCCATGTTGGAGTAGGAATTTTTCGATGTCTTGGTTGGTTACCTGGTTACTGTTAGGCCTTCTCTCCATACATCGCCTTCTGAGGTAACAAACCACGGCAACGCTCAATACATTCGTACCGATCACACCAAATACTATGCCTGCATGCAGATACGTACATGCATATATATATATTATAAAAGTTTAAAGAGATCGAATAATATAATAATATTATAATATTCAAGAATTTAGCTTCGGTTGGCTTACCTAATATCTTCCCTAGCTGACCTGATGAACGTCGTGGAGGCGGCGACACTGTTGGAGCTGGTGTGGCATTGGAAAGTATATGCAACTCGATCAATTTTAGAATTATGTAAATCGACAAATAATTATATATCATCGACTGCTTAAGTCTGTTAAGAACGTTGCCACCACTGAATAGATACCGGGTTAGCTTCTTAATTAAATGAATTAACTCTAGTGAAATCTTAACTTAATTATTTCTTCATCTTCTTCTATGTTATTTCTGATATTATTTTCTTCTCTTATTACTACAAGCCCACAACCACAATTTCTAAATAATGATTAGGATTTCATTGGATGTGACTTGTTTGAGGGAATGGATCTTAACGGCACCCTACCTAACCTTCAATTGCTACAGGTCAAAGACAATAATAATAATAATAATAATAATAATAATAATAATAATAATAATAATAATAATAATAATAATAATAATAATAATAAATGATTACCGATGTCTTTGATAACCTAATTGATGTAAGTGTAACCCTGTCCCTATAATCATGTAATCGGATTGATTGCATGGTAGATATTAAGTAACCAGTCTTTCAATCTGTTATCCTCATATATGGCTATATTCACTCATTTTTTTCCCTATTGTTTTGTGCATATATTATTTTAATGTCTTCATGTATCGTTAATATATAATCTACACAATTAAAGAAAATAGTGAAACAAATTAAAAAAAAAAAAAAAATATATATATATATATATATAGTATAAACAATAATGAGAAAATAAAAAATGAGCATATTTATATTAGAAAAAATTTATTATTTTAAAATATGATGCGTCGCTTGCAGTCATAAAGTCAACAATAAATAGTATAATACCTGGTGCTTCCACACGAGCAACAGAAGCGGGGGTGGCCGCCCCCACCTGCATACTCACTTGGCTCTTCTTGTAGCAAGCAGTCGTTCCGACGGTCGGATCGTAACCGCACGCACCGCCCGATCGTCTACAATTCTCGCACCCGCTATTATCCGCCGACCATTTCACGAAGAAGCCACTGGCGAGAGCATCCCGAAGCACATTAATCGACGAAGCCGCAGGAGTTTCCAGAGCCCGCGCCGCCGTACGGTTCACCGGAACGGAGATACTGCCGCCGCACGTGATGCCCGCTCCAGTTCCGGGTGACGCATCCACGGCGTTAATGGTTGCAACTGCACCATTTGCGTGGCAGCTGAACTCGGTGAGATTAAGAACCCTAATCTGCCGAACGTCGGTGCAGTTGAAGTAGAGAGTGATGTTGGCGTCGTCAAAATCTGGAGGAATTTGGAAGAGGTCGGGATCTAAGATTGTGTTGCGGAGGATTTTGGGGCAAGTATTGTTCCATAGATCTTGTCTGGCGAGGTGGAGAGTGTGGGTGGAGAAGTTGATCTGTAAAACTCGGTAGGATAAGGATGAGATGTCGAGCAGAGGGGCGGCGCCATCGCAGTTGAGCTCGAAGCCGGGATAACCGCAAGAGAGGGGGCGGCTGCCGCCCCAGAAGGGGTAGCTTAGGTTGCTGAAGCTGCCGCATCGAAATGTGTGGGTACAATTTTCGAAATTGGGATTGTTTTGACAGAAAGAGATTGATAAAATGGTTGCATGGATGAATAGAAACAGTATTTGGCTGGTCTTGGGATACATTTTTATTTCTTAGAGAGAGATTGATACTGCTGGTGTGCGGAGATGAAATTCAGTTATCATTTGTATAGAGAAGAAGAAGAAGGAAATGGATATGTTGTAGTTGATTGAGAGATCCATCATATCCTGTATAATTAAGTTTGCCAAAGGAGACTGATATTTCAGTAGAAAATTCAATAAAGACGCTTCTCAATTAAAGTTTTATTTTATTTTATTTCATTTTCATAATACTGTATATGTAGTTACGTTATTTTCCCACTTAATTTGTTGGTTTGCACCTTTTGTCGCTGGGTAGGTCAATAGGATTTTGGATTTATGGTGGGAGAAAGACATCTCTGAGCTGTACTTTGTAGTTTTCTAGGAATAATGGTTAGAGTCTTAGAGATGATCAATACAATGCAATATAATTAATCAACTTCTCCTAATTTCTTAATAAAAAAATATTCAGGATACCCGGTGATTCATAATGTCTATCATCGGATAATGATAATTCAATATCACCTCAACAGTTCTTTTTTTTCTAATCGCATTGTGGTACGCGTGAAGCGTGTATTTTATTTATTTATTATTTTCAGGAAAGACAAGACGAAATGATGAAATAGGATCGTTTCTTTCTTTCTTTTTCCCCTTTTTCTTGTTTGGTCGGAAACTAGAGTTTTTTATGACCTCGTGGTATGCTTTAAGCATGTATTTGTTTGACTTGAGCAGCTGCTTAAAATGATTTCATACTGAAACTATCCCGAAATCTATAAATTCAAAACTTTCCGGCAATAATTGTTAGGAGAGACCTTTAATAGAAGCATTTTACCCACTGTTCCCTTTTTTTTTTTAAAAATCACAGCTTCAAATTAATGAATAAACCTGTTTATCAAATTTTTAGAATTTTATCAAAAAAAATCTCATTATTATTACTTTTAAAAGCAAGCTTTAGTTTTTTCTATAACTTGGTTTCCTCTATTCCAAAAGTCGGTCTATTATATTCTATTCTAAAATCATTATATGCACACAAAATTATCTTTGCTAAAGTGCATTCCTTCTTTAATTACCACATCACCCATACTCGCCCAATGTATCCAATGACATCAGCGTATATATTTGACATCTATTGATATTGTTTGTATAGAAGCTGAAATATCTTTTGGATGAAAGGTTCTTAAATGCAATATACACATCATGGGAATATTGTGAGATCGTTGACTACACATGATATCTTTGAGTAATACAAGAATAGAAAATGGAATACAATTTGAAATGGGAAATGAAATATAAATTTATTATTTGTAATATAGATTTATAAAATACAAAACAACAAAAGAGCGAAGTGAAGAAGCTTCCTAGGCTAGGATGTTCATTCAAAATTAATGGGTTCTAAATGCGCCATCATTCAAATTCTCCATTTCAAACGCTGACTATAAATTTCCATTGCGATTTTGGATTCATCCACAAATTGTTTTAATCAAATACAATCAAACTTCAGACAACTCATATAGTTGTTTCATTTGATAAATCAATGTATTTATCTGTATATGCTGAAAACAATAAATAAATCTGGGTGATGTCATGCTCGATTTGAAGCCTACAATAGTTTCAAACGAGACCAAAAATTTGGGAGAGAAAAAAATAAAATAAAAAATAAAAACTAAAGAGAAGTGAGAAATATACTCACATCCTGGAGATTTAAAAAACTAAAGACCATAGAAATTTATTGCCCTACAAATACGAAGGACAAACCGACTGATATAAATATACAGAACTGCAGTTAGGAAAACCGGTAAAACTACAAGCTACTCGCATCTAATCAATACAAAATTTTACAATTTAATACAAATACAGTTTTATTTTGTCAAGATCAGATCAAATATGATTGAGGTAAGTTACTAAATCAGCACACAGAAACAGTGTTACTACATTACCTTCTTCCCATGTGAGAAAACACAGGTTGCATAAAACTTCATGTCTTCTGACGTGTGTTACCAAATCAAGCCTTTTCTTCTCCGGAATCTGTCTACACGATCTGTGCTCATTCTAGATTTTTCAGGCTTGCTCGTCTTCTTAGACTTGTCAAGCCGGCTGTCCAAACTATTTCTAGAATTTTCAGGAAGATCTGGTTGCAAATCAAATGTCTCTGTGCCGCTGCTTTCGCCAGATGTAATCTTGCTGTCTGAATTTAGTGATGTCGTTACAGAACCATTGGCAACTGGCTTTAATTTCCCAAGAGCCAGAACAAACTTTTTTAAATGTTTGATGAACTCGGGATATAGTTCAAGATTGCAATGCCCACCTCCATTTATCCATAAAGGTTCATATTTTACCTTACAAAGCTCCCAAAGCTGCTTCCCATGGGAGCAATCAACAACTTCATCAGCAGTACCCTATTATCAAACCAGTATTTAGCAACATTCACCCCAATGCAACAGAAAACTAAAATCACCTTAAACCATTGACATTTCAAGCTAAGTAAATAATTAAACCGGAACAACTAGTACCCCATGTGAAACTCAATATAATGGACATTGAGCTAAGAATGAAATAATATATATTAATAGTATGCTGTCAAGCTGGTTAAGTAAATTGATCCTCACTAAGTAGCCCAACATATCAATAGAACACTGAGTATTATCCACAATAGAAGAGACAGAGATAACAACTTATGCAAATACCATTACTAGCATAAATAACAGCACGTTACATGTAGTTCACCTAAAACATAAAATAGTTCAAACTAACCAATTAAACACGACAAACTAAGCTGGCCAATTGTCCAACTTTGGACTTGGAACGTTGGTCATTTTCTTTCCTGCTCAAAAAAACATATTTGAAAAGTGACATTTGTTTGATAATTTGGAAATATGTTTGCTTAACATTTATTTAAGACATCACAACTACACTGAAAGCTAAATATGATGCCAGATCAATTAAGAGGATTGTTACTACTACAGGTAGTCCAGGCCATATGGTATAATACATGGCTATTATTTTAGTAATTACCCGAAATAAGATAACTTTCATGACAGCAAGCTCTTATATGAGTCAGTTTATCAACTTATTACTTCGCCACCACAGTTGAAAGATCTATAAAGTGTAGAGGGAGAAATGAAATTCCTCAAGGCAAGGATCTCTGCTTCAATATCCATAGTCATGGATGTGTTCAGATTTCTTGTGTTTCCTATTCCTTTTTTTACGTCATCTTCCTGAAACTCAATAGCTCCTTTCTCTGCTCTTCGCTAATTCTCTTCCCCAATTCATTGTTCAGTTTTACATCTTTCTTATTTCTTACGTCCTTTTCCACAACTTCTGCAAACTCTTCTTTTCTTACTTCTTTCTGTCTTCCACTTCTCATATATTCTGCTTCTCTCTTTTCCTACTCTTCTTTTATTTATATTTATAGTCCTGTTCTATTTCCACTTCAGCCAACTCAAGTTTTTATAAATTGTAATTCACTTGAAAATGCACCCTATGGGTCTTGGATCCTCTTCTGAGTGAGTAAGTAAGTAAGTAAGAATCTACACATAACAGTCCCTATAGCAAATGCAATGCAGAGAGAGAAAGACTACACATAACAGCCAAGTTATTGCAAATTAAATGTAAAAGAAGCTTCTAATTTTGAAGTCTAAATAAAAATTTGGGAGGAATTCAGCCAGTTCTACTCGATTCAGGGAATTTAAAATTAGAACAGAAGATGAGGAGAAAGTTTGTGAAAGAGAAGAAAAAGAAAAGAAATAAAACAAAGAAGAGAAGCAAAAGCGAGAAAGTAGAGGAATAAAGAAGAAAAAATAGAAAAAATCTGAGGGCCAGAAGATTGGAGAAAGAAGAAATGAACAGAACAGGAGGAAGAAGTGATATAGAAGACACAAGTACCTTAAATATCCATCAGTGGGTTGGGGACTGGGCAGAAGTTATTCCTGCTGAAAAGGAGAAGTTTCCACTGCCCATTCATATTTACCATTTTCTGTTTTCTTAGAAACTCGTTATAGTTATAGTTATACTTTAACAGGCATGCCTTTTTCCCAAACAGTGATAAGGAGTCATCCACGGTCCTCGTTTCCGGTGACTAAATAATCACCTCGAGTACTTCCAAACAGTAATTCAGATAAAATTAATGTATCATTAATAATAATATTAATAACTCCTAGTTTACAGTAATATTAACTCCTGATGCTACATCCAACAATAATAAGATGTAACTCGTAGACATGAGCAATATTCGACAGGCGTTAGTCAATGCATCACTATTTCAACTACACACAACACTAGGGAGCTGGGGCTACCAATAATCAACAAGAAACAAACAATTTTCTTACTATTTGCACTAATTTTAACTCCTGATGTTTCATCCAACAATAATAGGACGTAACTCATAGGCATGAGCAATATTAGACAAGCGCTAGTCAATGCATCACCATTTCAACTACACGCAACACTAGGGAGGTGGGGCTACCAATAACGAACAAGAAACAAACAATTTCTTACTATTAACAGCCACATTTTTATGGATCACATAGATGCATGGAAGTTAAGAAGATAGGAATAAAGAAAAAAAAAAACGAAAACACAACTTACATGAATAACAAGTACTGGACAATTTATTGCACCAATTTTGTCAATATTCTGTAGTTAACAAAATAAATAAATGAGTGTTAATTGTAGAAATGCCCAACTATCAATATAGGGAAAGAGACAATAAATTAGCCATAATAAGATCAATAATTACCTTGTAAATATCAAACCAATATGTCCGCTTTACAGGGTACAATACCCTTAAACCGGATAATATTGGGCTATGCAAAACAACACCTCTCAAGTTTGGTAACCGTGATGCAAGATCGATAGTAGGACCACTACCAACAGACTGCCCGTAGAGTATTAATTGTTCATCTTTAACCCCATACTTCTCCTTGAGACATTTATATACAGCATCAATGTCTGTGTATGTATTATATTCAGATGGCTGTAACACAGAAAACGGATGGTTGTCATATTGTGACAGGAGTAAGTGCCACAAGTACTTAAGGGAAGTACATAATTGATGAAAAGGTATTCAGATAATATTTATCGAGGATGCTTATTCTGATCAAAGAATGAACAGACTTTTGCAGAATATCATTTTCCCTTTTCTATTTACTCAACCAACATTATTACCCAAGTCCTTACTTATTGCTAACATAGGTGCTTAATATTTTTTCTCGGAACGAACAATTTACATGCATTAAATAATAATAATAATAATAATATTAATATTAATAATAATAATAATAATAATAAATTTATAAAAATATTTAAAAACCCCAGTACTAGGAGAACTGTACTTGGAAAGTCAGTTGCCTTATGAATGTTCCAAAATATACTAGGAGAACTCAAATAATAGTATAACTTCGTAGCCTATCTAACAAAAATTTAAATCATATGAGCATATCTAATGCATAATCACTTGTATAAATCCAGAAATCACTTTCCCCAGCAAAAATATAACCACTTAAAGCCCTTGATGGCATGACTAAGTTGGCAATAAATATCGCAAAGCTATAAAAGGCTGCAAAACAAAGGCCAAGAGTTTCAAACTCGTTTTCCTCAACTTATTACAGGAATTTTTTGGTTGAAAATACAAACTACATATCAATCCCCAGCTGAACCTCAGTCAATGTTACCAAACCAAACACAGTTAAAACTAGTATGATCTGCCTGGTCATACAAAAATCTAACTCATCTAGCCAAGATGTCAATTTCGAGTTTTCAACTATGAGAAAATAAATGGTAAGTTGATGTTCGAGCATATTTTCCCATGCAGCTGCAAAAGATTTTTATAAATAACTGAAATATACATTTATAGTGATTAATAATTTGCAACCTCATCCAAACTCTAACAGCACACGCAGCTTTTCATGTTCTCTAGAATATTAAAATTATGAGGTGGCAAATAACCGATAAAATGGCATAACAAATGATGAGATGCAATCCTTGGGAAAAGGGAAAGCTATTGCCAGTTTTCATTTCCAAGTTGAATGTGCATTCAGAAAATAAATAGAGGGGAAAGAGAATTAAGCAATTGACCATCTTGGCACCAGGAATCTTCAGAAAAAGTTTTGTGAGGTAATACAATTAAGGACTACATCTCAAATTTGAGCTTCTACAAGGACGCAAAACTGGGATTCTTATGTGTGCAGGTATGTTAGGGAACTACTAGTCAATCTAAGGCCCCGTCACTTATTATACACTATAGGCAAGATGGACAACTATCTCAATGGAAACAGTTTCCCTTGACATATTTCATTAATGAACTTCTATTTTTAGACATCCATTTGAAACCACTGTTTATATAACTTGTATTAAAGCTTCTTAACTATGAGACAAGGATTATATTTGTCATTGTTAACATCACAATCAAGAAGATGGTATTACAAACATTTTGTAGCTCATCAGCTATCATCTACCATATATGTGATACATAAGTCTGATTTGATATTTTTGGCATGATTAAGAAGTGCTGGAAAAACAAAACAAACAAACAAATATATAGTCAAGGTAAAATAATGGGACCGAGCTAACAACAAGGAGAAGCATATCTAGCAGAAGGACTAGCAAAAAATGTCATATTATTTTCGTCATTATATATAACCTTCTCTAGTTCTCTAGAAAAACTGAATTCGAAAAGGAATAAGCAATTTACTAGCAAGGAATCCAACGATCCCGATAATTATAAAGTAGTAAGCCCGAAAAACATGTTGCTGTTGAAAGTAGGTGGCCGGCTACCTTTCCAGAGGACTGTCCATAACCTGAGTAATCGTACCTGAAGGCAAAAATAGAATAAGCAAGTAAGAAAATATAACCATTAATACCATTAGTACTTAAAAGTATTTCCTCTTTCCTTAAGCTATTTCTGGAGAAAATTTTCCAAATAGTTCTTATAGGACAACTATAATCAATTGATGTTGCTTTTTTCAAACTTCACAAAGTAGAAAGGCATTCTCTAACATATACTTCTACCAAGTTCATTCCGTCACCTGCAGCTTCATGGCTTAGTCCACTCATTCCATCTAGTCTGGAAATCAGTTTCGACAGTTACACTCTTAATCTTAAGCATTAAAATATCTTCCTTGTTTTTCTCATCATCAAGTCCAAAAATCATCAGCACAACTAATACTACCTCGAAAAAAAATGTAAAGAAATAAAAAAAATTACCCCATCAGATTGATGCGGAGGCGGAGGGTAATCTCAACGAACAGCTCATACATCTGACCTAAATCGGCGGCGTTACCGTGGGAATAGAGCATCGTAGCGGTGGCCTTGGGGTGGCTGATGTGCACCGCCACCACATCGTTCCCCCGGCGCGTCCTAAGCTTCAAAACGTCGACGCCTTCCCTCTGAGGAACCTCCGGTAGGCAAAGCGCTCCGCCGCGAGACTCGTCTGCCAGCACCGTGTACGAAGGTGGATTCGGCGGGAAGAAGGCGAACTTAGCCGCGATCGATGAAGTCACCCCGCCCATACCTTTTTTCTCCCTCTCCTCAAACTATTCCCCTTTCTGTGGCGGCTGAGCAAATTTACTTGCACAGCTCATAAATAAAGCTCGCAACTTTTTTCTCCAGCAACTTCTACAGTGGTATTGAGATTTACTTTTCGGAGACTGAAGGCGGAAGGAGGCGGGAGGCGGCGCGTGAGGAGGATGGCGAGTGAGGAAATGGAAGCACAATTTCAATGGATTGTGGCGTTGCTTGTTTTATGGGGATTTGGGATTTTCGAACGTTGGAGTCATTAAAATTATACACTACTAGTAGATTGAAATTCAACTGGTATTCACTATTAATTACTCTTTTTTTTTTTTTTTTTTTCTTTTTCTTGTGTTTCAGAAAGTCTATCGAAATAAATAGAGAAAACTTTAATTACAAATTTACAATATTTAACAAATCCGACAATAGTCTTTTTTTTTAGGGAAAAATCCGACAATAGTCGAGCAATTTTTAAAAAACAAAATTATGGAAGTATCGGCATAAAATGCGACTTCCACTCACTACTTTCGCGAAAGAGGAAGACAATTACTTTTAAAGAGAGAAAAGGTTAGTGATTAACAAAGAACAATACAAATTACGTATAGAAGAGCACTTTCTTAAATTTTTGCTTCCATTTTTTGGTGCGAACGGAAGGTTTAGAGAGAGAAGAATTGAGAGAGAGAGATGCTTGTTCTCCGAATTGAGACTACAGAAGTTAGGTGTATTTGATGACGACTTTTATTGCACGATGGCATATTTTTAGAAACTGATTTCTACCTTAAATGCGGTTGAATCTGTAAATCAATACATGCTTTCTCTGAACAAGGGTAAGGGCAGATTGTATTTAAGTTCTGACTCGACATGCAACTCAGATAACAATATGGGTTTGTTGCAAGAAGTTCATACTCTGAAATTCTTAAACAATATCAGATGTTCAGGGGTTCCGAATCATGAATTATTTTTGAAAGTAGGTACTCCTATTATGTTGTTAAGAAACATAGATCATGCAAATGGTTTATGTAATGGGACTCGATTGATGATCACAAGGCTTGGCAAACATGTCGTCGAAACAAGATTTCTCAGTGGCCAAAATGCACAGCAAATGGTACTAATTCCAAGAATGTCTCTTACGCATGCTGATCCAAAATTGCCATTTAAGTTTCAGAGAATACAATTTCCTCTCATGCCCTCATATGCAATGACGATAAACAAGAGCCAAGGACAATCACTATCTCACGTTGGTTTATTGTTGCAGAAGCCGACTTTTTCACTTATGGACAATTCTATGTTGTTGTTTCAAGGGTTACAAGTCGTGGTGGATTGAAGATCTTACTTTATGATAATGATACAAATACCACTACAAATGTTGTGTATAGAGAAGTTTTTCAAAATCTGTAAACTTTATACTTTAATTGTTTTTTTTAATATTCAATTTTATTTTTGATAACATAAAGTGTATGTAATTTAAATATGAATTTATATTAATTTAAAATGTTAAGAAGTGTATAAGTACCTATTAAAAAAAAATTAAATACGAAGCTATGTAAAATTACATAAAAATATAACATAATTTTTATTTTAACTAAATTTCTTTTCTGTGCAATGCAACAGTGAAAACAGTTCGCTGCCACCGTGCAACGCACGGTTCACATATCGGTTTACTTCCACCGTGCAACGCACGAGCCGCGTACTAATCTGTATAATAATAATGTTTTCAATTCTTTGAAATTCGAAAAATTGACAGCAATCAATTAGAAATCTGAAACATCCGGACTTTGAATGATTGAAATTATAAAACTCCATTAGTTTTAGAAATATTGATGTTTTAGGTTTTATAATAAAAATTAAAATTAAAAATGTGATAAATATACTCTCTCTCTCTCTCCCTACTAAATTATATTTTTCTTATGTATCTTAATTTCTCTCTCATTGTAACATATAGGTATCTATATCTCTCCTCAATGTCCTCAACATATTCAATGCATTAGATTTTATATGGATAAAATTGGGAGCAAAAATGTTAAAAAGTGTGAAACATCAAATAATTTGCGGCAAAATCAAGATGATAAAACACCAATATTTCTGAAAGTGAGATACTATAAAACAAATATATATATATATATATATATTATTTTTTAATTAATTTTAATAAAATATTTATTAAATTTAATAGATGAAAAAAATAATAATTGAAAATATTAAAAAATAATTAAAAAAAACAAATTACATAATTTGTTAAACCATTGATAATTTCAATTGCATCATAATAATGTTGTATATTTTAATTGAATATAAAAATATTATTGAAGTAATCATTCTCCACTACCAAGCATTGATCTCCTTTCATTCTATTCCCATTCCTTGACCCACAAATCCACTAGCCAAGCACTCCTTTTGAATGACGCTGACCATGGACTTCAACGTTATATATTACATATTTTTTATTTTATACTTGTATCAAAAGAATATTTATTTATGACGTGACACTTTCTCGTTGAATTTTGATACGTTTCAAATCTGTTTTCATATATATATATATGTCGTTATACATCGTATTTGCCCACTGTAAGAATAATTTAGATTACAATTAATTTAATAATATCTTATAATTCATAAATAAGTATAATGTATATAATTAAGTATATTAAATCGTGATTATTAATTTGCTTATTTCACTACAAATCTTTGTATTTTCTATAATTTGCAATGCTCTTTATTCCTGTTCCAATAGATTTATAAGGATTTCACGGTCTATTAATATATTATTTTTTGAAATAAATCTTCAATAAATTTAGTTAATTTTTATCTATAATTATGTTTAATTGTCCATTATGTAGCTTAATGATTTTTAGCTTTACATCTAAATTAGTAGTATGTATTTTGGTTCCTACTTAATACGCATACCTATTAATTGAACTATCATTGTTTAACATGTTTAGGAATTCAAAAACTTGGTTCAATGCATGCACCAAGTGCGTTATACTGTACATATATCTCTAGTAGGTCAAATATTTCAACTAAATATTATTGAATTTTACAAATTGAAGTGTCTCAATTTTGAATCAACTATCCTACAATTCAAAGTGAGCATATATATATGCGAGTTAATGTGGTAATGTCGGTAGGGAGCAACCCAACGTCGCACTTCATTTCATCTTATATTACCAATTTACAATATGCAAAAATTAAGTGTTTTAGATATAAAATTACCCTAGATCATACTTACTTTATACTAAAAAAATAATAATTGCGTTATCAAATGTCAAGGTTTGGTGGATTTCTGTACTTGTCAGTTTCACGATAATTATTGGCATTAATTAAGTTCTTGGCTAAATAATATTAAAAGTATAATTATTATCCTTAATCTATGTAACTTAGTATATTATTTATATTTATACACACACATGTGTATATATATATATATATATACATCTTAGAGTGATGTTATCGCTATATCATATACACATGCATAAGCACGAAACACCTATTATTGTGAGTTACGTTCTTTTCTTATTTTAGAAGATATTATTGTAATTAGCTTCGAATATATTGACTCACGTCTGCAACGTAGTGTGCTCATGACATAAATGTTAATGTGGATGTGTAATATATATATATATATATAGGGGTTGGTTATAATACGGACTACTCCCTATGTGAGAAATAGGAACAAATCTGAACCCTACATACATAGAAGATGAATGGTTGAGATTAAATATTGAAAATCTGGATAAATATATTATTATCTATAATTAATTCAAATATGGGTAAACATGTAATTTTAATAAATAAATTATATGGAATACTACACTATATTTGGTTGCAGATACGTATCATCAAGGAAATAAATTGCATATATCCATATTTCAAATTCATTTCAATCCATATCATTAATCGAAATCGAAAAATCAGTGAGAATCTCCTAAACTAATCATGATGACTGATGATAAAGAAGAAGACGAGCATGGTGCTAAACTCCGACGAGTTGGACTCGCGCTATGAAGATTTAGAAACACCATCCAAAAATCGAACGAAAATCGTCGATTAAATAGAAATCAAGTAGAGGTCACTGAGAATTGAATGAATCTCGCCATTGCTACTGTCGAACGGTTTCTGCAAAAGGAGATTGTCTACTAAACGACATCGGTGAATTGAAGATTAAGAAAATATTCCGAGAGCAAAAGAGGTAATTTATGGGTTCGATTTGTAAATCGTTAAATTATTTCATAACATTTTATGGGTGCTTGTTAGCAAATTATATAGATGGAGTGATTATTTTAGACCAATTTTTTTCCCAATCTTGCTTCTTGATTTTGAAGAACAATATAAAACGATATTGTGTTTCGATTTTGGATGTGGATGGATTTATGTTACTATTTAATGAAGTTTGGGATTGCACGAACAAAACGTTTTGCCTCATTGGGGATTCTTTAATGTAAATGAATTTTGTCGTTACTATAGAATTGAGAAAAAATCAGGTACTTTACTGTATGATATTGAAATTTTACGATTAAGCTTGTTGATGCCTTCAATGGTTTGATGTAATGCTTTTGTTTAACAGATATAACTAATTAGTCGATAATGATGGAAGAGATATTTGATTTTGAGGATGAAATGCCCTTACTAATAAAGCAGAAATAAGTGGGTATACAATCGGAGGAGTTGAGGTCGAAATACAAGAATGATAAAATTAGAAGTTCAGATACACACACATATATATCTAGCACTCTAGTAATTTTTAATTTTGTCATTCAATATGTTGATGCTTTGTATGATTATACGTATTTTGATTTAATGTTTCAGTATTAATGAGTAAAATGGCAAGGATGTTAAAAAGTTGTTTAGTACTGCTATCTAATATTTATGGTTTTAATATAAGACCTATGTGAACAACATTGTTAATGATGTTATTATGTGAATATTTCATTTGGTGCTTTGTAATATAATTATTGGTGCTTTATATGACAATGCAAGATGATTATGGTAAAGTTTTGGTATCCTGAAAATACATATTAATATCGAAAAAATTGAAAAGTTGTTTAATGCTTCTTTACAATACTGAAGGTGCTAAATAAAGTTATTACATTGTTTGAAGATAATGATAATATTGAGGGCAGATTGTATTTGATGCTAAATAACTTGGATTTTGGTGTACATATTATTATTAGAAAATATTACTAAAAATATTAGTTTATTTCATTGCGAAATGCTTTATTGTAATACTGTTAGTGCTTAGTAATGTAGTTATTTTTGCTTTAATATTCAAAAACTTGAGAGGTTATTTAATGCTTATTTATAATACTTATGGTGCTATATAAAGTTATTAAAAAATATTTACAGAGCCAATTATTCTTCTAATTAATAGATTGTGTTTGATGCTAAATAACATAGATGTTGGTGCTACATATCATTATTAGAAAATTGTTAATAAAAATGTTTGTTTTATTAGTTTGAAATGCTTCATTTTAATATTGTTAGTGCTAAAGAAACATAATTAGTAATGCATGTAAAACATAATATTTACTTATATACACAATACATTAACAAATGGGGGAAAATATATTAATAATAAAAAACATAAACTAATTTGAATAACAAACAACTTGAAAATTATTCGAGTCTTGTAGTCAACACGAGTGGACACAATACGTCTTTTCTTTGATGCACTTGATATATTATCACTTGTTTCATGATTCACACCTTTTTTATAACAATATATATCAGCATTGATTATATCAACACTCTCCATTATAAGACTTTTTGTTGAACCACACCGCATGTCGAACCCGTAAGAAAAAAAAAATAATAAAACTCAATGTCATCCTCTAGAGTATGTAATTTATGATTCACAAAGGGTATTAGGGAAGGGTTGCATTGCGGAAAATAGATTTGGATTGTACCACTAGGTGAGAATTCAATCATACAGTCGCTTGAATCAATGTTATCTACACACACACATAAAATATATAGTGCTTAACAAGGGCATTTTCAATGCTCGATAACCAACCAGTAAATGCTTCTGATGCGATATACAATCTTAAGGCCGCAACCGAGAACCACAAGGCTTAAATATGAACTTTTCAATACTCATATATTGCAAAATAAGTGCATATGATCAAAAAAATAATATCAAAACTACAATGTATTACAAAAGATAGTACTAGCACCAAAACCAAATGTTTTAAACAACAAAATCCAACATTCTAAGCAATGAAACTAAAGCATGATATTTCAAACAGAGATTAAGATGAATTGAGATTAAAAAAAGATAGATGATTTCACATAAAAGTCGATGGAGAAGATGCCGCTTTGTGGAAAATTTCAAGAATATCGATTGGGAGCAAATGTTTTTTGGTTAGATTGATCAATAAATCAGGATGAAATCAAACAATTTTGGGTTAACAAATTTCATATTTATGTCCTAAATCGATCGGTAAAGAATATAAGATGAATTCAAATTAAAAAAGGGAGATATTTTTATATAAAAGTCGATGGAGAAGGCGTCGCTATGTGGAAAACTTTAGAAAAAATTGAGAGGAAGAAACAGCAACAAAGAAGATCTCAATTTAAAAAAAAATGGAATAATCACATGTGAATCAGGTTATCTTAATAGTGGGATACTTACAGGAAAAACAATTAATTGAAGACTAAAATTTAATGATCTCTGGTAAAAAAATCTCATTACCAGAAACATCAATTAAGAAGACGATGGGTTGTAAATGAGAGAGTTTGACAATTATGAGAGTAGTATGATAGTTATCTTAAAAAAATGCAATATATGGAAAAAAAATCCGTACACTATATGAAAATATATGAATAGTGGGATTTTTTTTTTTTTTGTAAAATGTCATCCATACCCTACATTCCTTGAACACGATCAAAACCTCCCAAAAATAAGGAATTGAATATCTTATCATTTTCTAATCACAACCGTTAATTTATATAAATCTAAGGGCCATGATTTGTTCCTATTTCTCACACCAACACTTAGTCCCTATTTGAACCATATCCTATATATATATATATATATATATATATATATATATATATATATATATTCACCGTTACGTTCGATCTATTTACATATATTGATGATTTACTGATGAGTTAATTAATCAAACAATACTATATGTATGCATCCCATTTATTATTTCATAATACAAACTAATAGGACTTAATTAATCATTTTTCAAACTTATAATTATTTGATTTTGTAAATTGTAGCTTATTAATGTATTAATAATATATTTTCAGTACATTCCAAAAAGTTTACAATTTAACATTTTTATCTGTCTAGGTCAAGAAAATATGGTGTAAAATATATTCATATTCATTTAAAAAATATATATATATATATAGTGTAAATCTATAAATATAGACAAAAGAAAAGTAAAAAGGGGAAAAAAAAGCAACATATAAGGCTATAGTAGTTTCATGGGCAATTTAGAGTTAAGATGTCTTGAATACCCTTATGACACACTTGTCCCCACACCCCAATCATTAGGTAAGTGTATCTTTTACAATTTTTTAATAAGTAAACATTAAATGCACCGACACATAACATATCGATCCCTACCAAATTTCATCTGGAATTGAAAATTAATAACGATAGCCGTAACAAAAAAAGTTAGCCGGAACGAAAAAAAGTTTAGCCATAATGAAAAAAAATTAACATAATTATTACATTCTTTATGGGTAGAATCCATAACGAAATTTTTCTAAAAACTAAATTTTGCCAAAAATGAAATTTTGCTAAAGTTTAACGAAAGTTTAATAATAACGAAAGTTTGCTAAAAACGAATTTTTGCTAATAATGAAAGTTTGCCAAAAGTTTAACGAAATTTTGGCAAAGTTTAACGAAATTAAATGTAATTCTAAAAAAGGCATAACGATATTGCAATTAGATGTAAGTACTGGGAATAACGATTGAGGAATCGTTTTGCAAGACCTTATAATTAAATGTAATTCTAAAAAAAAAGGCATAACGATATTGCAATTAGATGTAATTATTGGGAATCATGATTGAGGAATCGTTATGCTTTAAATTATAATTAACTGTAATTAAATGTAATTCTAGAAAAGGTATAACGATAATATAATTAAATGTAATTATTGGCAATAACGATTGAGGAATCATTAGGCCTTAAATTATAATTAATTGTAATTAAACTGTAATCGCTATACCATTAATTAATAAATTATAATAACCATAACGATTAATAAAAAAAAGCATAACGAAACATCAAAAAGAGGCAAAACGATTCATCAAAAGAGACATAACGATTGTAAAATAATACCATAACGATTATTAATAATTTTGCAAAACTATACCATTACTTAATAAATTATAATAACCATAACGATTAATAAAAAAAGCATAACGAATCATCAAAAAGACGCATAACTATTCTTAAAAAGAGGCATAACGATGGATCATATAAGGCATAACGATCGTTATGGCCGATCAAGTTTTAGTTGGCCAACATTAAATGAATATCAATGCATTATTCTCTTTCTGGCTCGGTCAAATTGAGGTAGGTAAAATGCATAAATATGTATATTTGTATAAGTAGGTATTACTTGGCCCAAATTAAATGAAATTTAATGCATTTAAATTTGTGTAAGAGAGGTTGATGTAAGGCACGTATATTTACACTACACGGACACACCAAATCAAACCACACCCAAATAGAAGAAATAGTTTGAGAGTTTGGTGAAGAAGGAAAATCGTTGAATTCACATAAAAATAAATAAAAAACGAGTGTTTGATCGTGTAAGCCAGAAGATTATCTTCGTCAACAAAACAACATCATCGGTGAAATTGCGTGGACAATTACCAAAATTTGAAAGGTACATTTCAATTTTTTGTTACCTTGTTAACTTAGAAAATTATTCTACGTTTTAATTTAAATATCGTTGTGGTTAGTTCGAATTATCGTTAAAGTATAGTTTAATTTTTGTTACGGTTGAATTGAAATATGGTTATGGTTATTTATAGTTTTAGTTAAAGTATAGTTTAATTTTTGTTACGATTGCAGTCCGGGCACTCCTGCGTGATGGTGTTGGGCCCACGACATCAGAGGTCCCTGCACATGTCCTCGGTATCACACGACGGGCCATCCCAGTCAACAACTTCTTCTTGGAGGTCTGTCCAGGTACCAAGTACCTCACACCCAGCACACTGTCTCCATCCAAGCTCTGAAAATATGGGGTCAGAAGCTCGGCTGCTGATGGCACCATCGGCTGGACATCCAACTGCATCAAAGTGAAAACCATGTTAACATTAACCCCATATCATTTCAATTTAATAATTAAAATTATTTATATAAAAATGATTACATGTCCATCAAAAAATCTGGAGAAGTCGATGCTCGGGGCTGTGAATGACCACCTCAAGCAGCGAGGTGTGGTCATCTGACCTCCAGCGATGGCCAAACGACGGCCAAGCTCAGGTAAAACCTCACAGGCCCATGTCTGGTTAAAAAAGTAGAATATCTTGTAAGTATAATATCAAATAACTAAAACATAAATTTATCATGATAAATTAAACTAAATACCTGAAATGCCCAAACAGGTCCGTACCAATGATACGTCCCTTGACCCTGTGGGCCCATATTCCGTCGCGCTTTCGGGAGGATGCTGATAAAGTGCATCATCATCTGAAATGTATAGCCCCCCATGGAAAAGAATTCCAACCATCAACATCATCCACCAGGGCCCACATCCAGTCATCGATCGCCCGTCCGGGGTCCTGGTAAAATAACATCCGATACACGATCAGGATGTTCGCAAGCTTTACATAGTTTGGGGGTGATTGGCTAGACGCTTCGCCGTGAACTTATCATACAAAACTTGAATTGTTGTTTTCTTCCCCTCAAAAAGCCGGTGATAGATGTTTCTATCCGGAATGCGATGAGCCGCATTCGGATCGAAACTGGACGGCCCGAACCGTAAGCCTGACACCAGTGCGAACTCTGAGGGCCCAAAGCGTAGTGTCATTCCATTCACATGGAACCAACACTCTCTACCCTCGCGTGCAGAATCCTGGACACGCACTTCACGACAGACCACGACATGCATCGCCTTGCGTGCTATGTTACTGCCCCTAAAATCCACGAAATGTCCTAAGCATCAAGATCTGAACAACTGGATCGTATCCTCACCGCCGAAATGATGTAACACCTCCCTAATCTTCTCTAGTAACTCCATCTTCATGTACATATTCACAGTCGGCTTCACCCTCTCGAGGGGACGTCTAATCCACTCGATCTAAAATTCACAATAGAAAATTTAACTGTTATTAAATTATTAAATTAGATTTTTAGCTACGTGTATTAAATATTTATTATTATTTATAATTATTATTATTATTAGTATTAAAAAAGTATAATTCTTTATATTAATTGTTTTTGTTATTTTTACTAATTGTATTAATTAGATGAATATTATTATTATTATTATTATTATTTGATTATTGTTCTTGTTATTATTATTAGATTATTATTAATATTATTATTATTATAAATAAAAAAATTATTATTTATATTAGATGTTTTTGTTATTCTTCTTTTTTACTAATAGTATTAATTAGACGAATATTATTATTAATATTAGATTGTTGTTGTTGTTGTTATTATTATTATTAACTGTAATTAAATGTAATTCGATAAAGGGTATAACGATAATGTAATTAAATGTAACTATTGGCAATAACAATTGAGGGCCTTAAATTATAATTAAGTGTAATTAAATTTTAATCGCTATACCATTAATTAATAAATTATAATAGCCATATCGATTAATAAAAAAAGCATAACGAAATGTTAAAAAGAGGCATAACGAAATTATAAAAAAAAAGCATAACGAATCATAAAAAACGCATAACGAATCTTAAAAAGAGGCATAACGATGGATCATTTAAGGCATAACAATTCTTAATAATTTTGCAAAACCATACCATTAATTAATAAATTAGAACACCCATAACGATTACTAAAATAGGCATAACGATTGATCGACAAAGCATAACAAAGCATTAAATTTTGCATAACGATTGGTCCAAAAACTCAACGAAACATCATAATTATTGCATAACGAATTAAGATAAGCATAACGATTAAAGATAAGCATAACGAATTAAGATAAGCATAACGATTATGATCTATCATTATAGCATAAAAATAATCGTTATGGCAAAAAATTATAATCGTTAAGCAAGATCTAAGTTTTCGTTCATCTATGTTTTCGTTTCGGAAAAAATTATCGTTATATCGTTACAACAATTGTTATATCTCGACCTATCGTTCATCTCTCTAAACACATTTTTAGTACAGTAATCGTTAAATAACAATCTTAAAAAACTGTAACACATTGAATCTAACCTCTCTGGCAAAGGGTGGAGGTCGTATATCTTCACTTCGTTCCTCCATCGTCTTCTTGTCGAATTCGGCAATTTAGTAGTTTTTTTTACAGAACTTGCGAGACATTGGTGTGAGAGAGAGATTAATGGCGGATGCTGGTGTGTGTGTGTGTGTGTGTGTGAGAGAGAGAGAGAGAGTAGGGAGTGGTTACAGAAAATTGAATAGGGGATTTAATAGAGCATGACAGTTTTTTTTTTCAAATTAAAATCAAGTGAGTTTGGACAGAGATAATAGAGATTTTGTTCGAAATAAAAGATTTTATTCTTTTGCATGGAAAGTACAAATGTGTAAGGTACTTTTCAGAAAAGAGAAGGAATATTCAGATTTTGTTGGTCAAATGGTTCAAACATAGTACAAATTGCCCATATAACTCCTACCCCCTTAAATCTTGCCCAATTGTATCGATTTTAAATTTTTTTCGTCTAGATAAAAATTTCTCCCATATATATATATATATATATATATATATATATTCATTTAAAATATTGTGTAAATGTATAAATATAGACAAAATAAAATAGTAATTGGAAAAAAAAACAAGATATAAGAATAGGGAGTTATTTGGGCAATTTGAAGTGTAAATGTCTAAAATACACTTATGGCACACTTGTCCCCACACCCCAATCATTATGTAAGTGTACATTTTAAAATTTTTTTAATAACTATACAATAATGCAAGCACCTAACATATAAAAAAAAGGATCGATCCATGCATGCATTTAACGTAAAGCATAACGAAAATTGACAATAAATAACGATTGCCATTATTAAAACTAATGTTATGCATTTAATAATGCATAATGAAAATGATTTAAAAACTAACATTATGCATTTAATAATGTGTAACGAAAATGATAATAAATAACGATTATCATTATTAAATGGCATAACGATTAATGATTACATTATTATCTTAATTGTTATGTCATGACGATTAAGTATTAGTTGGCCAACATTAAATGAACATCAATGCATTATTTTTTCTTTCTTTTTTCAGTCAAAATGAGGTAGGTAAAATGCATAAATATGTATTTGTATAGTTGTTGATCCAAATTAAATAAAATTTTATGCATTTAATTTTGTGTAAGAGAGATTGTTGTAATGTATATATATTGAGGGTTTGATCCAGAACACCTAAAATGAAAAACACAAAAAATGTCGAATTCCCTCAACTGAGAAGAAAGAAATATATTGAGAGTTCGATCCAGAAGATTATTGAAGAAAGCAACATCGTCTTCATCAACAAAACACCCGCTGCATTTTTCTCTAAAAGTTCCTAAATTTTGAAAGGTACGTTTCGAGATTATTTTTGCTGGAAACGTCGAAAATTGTTCTTAAGTTACACTATATATTGTCATGGTTTCTACGTTCTTAATTATCTGAAGTTACGAACTAGTGTTCTGATTTCTTAATTTTAATTATGTAATGTTAGAGTATAACGATAACGATAGAAAGCATAATGATAACGATTAAATAGAAGTGTTCAATTAAATAGAAGCATAACAATAATAAAGAGAGAATAACGACAATTTAAAAAATAGCATAACTATATTACATAACGATAAGTTAAAATGTTTATGATGATAGCTTAAACGATAAGGCATAACATTAGTTGATAATGTTTATAATGATTAAATAGAAGAGATAACAGTAATTTAAAATAAGCATAACGATAATGCATAACATTAGTTAATAATATCTTTAATCGGCCCACAAGAAGATTAATACTTAGCGGAAATGCACAACCACATGTGGTGATAAATACATGACAATTATAAGGTTGTCTATGTGAATAATATGTCGACCCACTGGAAGGTTATTGTTTCACAGGATTTATTTTTAATATTTGATCATTGCAAAGAGGTAACCACTTGCAAGCTATTATTATTGTCCACATACTTTATATTGATGTTGCGTTAGGCATCTCGAGATGTTACCAACTTATTTAAATTCAATAATTGATTGTTAAGGATAATGTGAGCATAAAAGTTAATTTCCGTTATTATGTCTGCTACTACCAATAATATTTTCATGATTAATGTGTTAAATTTTAAGGATTGAAAAATAAACATTATGATCATTATAGCTTGTACGTATTTGGACTATGCATTAAGGATCAAACGACCACATTCTCTTGCGGATGCAAATTCTTCTAGTGAAAGAAAGAGCATTGAGAAGTGAGATATATGCAAATTGCATCAGTTTGATAATCATTAAAGTATGTTATTTTGGTAATTTTTTAGACAACTTTTGATAAATCATTAAGGTCATTAAGTATCTTGTTAAAATGGAAAGCGGTTTCTTAAAAAATGATAAGGTTGAGACAAGTTCATTTTTGTGAGCTTGATCTCAAATAAAGTATATGCAAGAGAAATATAAGGGACTACATCATTATGTCTCACCCTATTTCAAATTAAGAACACTAAAGCTCGAGATATTTGAGGACTTACTCGTGCATTTAGTGTTAATTTCTCTTCATGCATAATTTAACTAATTTAAGGTCAGTTTATTACTTATAACTGCAAAAGGAGAAATTGACTATGAATGAGTTTATGTCATATTATGTGCAAAAGAGGTAAGACTGAAGTAGGAAATGTGGTTTGTATTTCGAAAGATAAAATTAAGGGCAATAAAAGAAATTTTATTAAAGTTATCTATTGAGGCTATTGGTCCAACTCAAAAGAGACAGATGTATAATAAAGAAATTAAAGACTGTTTCTTTTGTGAAAAATTGGACACATGAAGAAGAATTGTACGCACTACCACATTTGACATGTTTAGAAATGTACTATTCTTAATTTGGTTTGCTATGAAGTTAATTTAGCTTTAGTGCCTAAAAATATTTTATGATCACACTATGGTATTACTGTTCACATAAATGTTTCAATGCAAAATTGCATGAGCTACCAAATGCCAATTGATGATAAAAGATACATCTATCTAGGGCAATGGTAAATTGGTACAAGTGGATGCAGTTAGAACATTTTAGATTGTTATTTTTGGATTTGAAAGACACTTATGGTTTATTGTCTTGTTGACAGTCTTTAGTTTCTATTTTTATTTTGGACATATTTGGTTTTCATGTTCATTTAAAAATTATCAGTTTAGTCTTTTAATTAATTCTAAAATTATGGGCACTATTTATTAAGTGCAGTTATTGGGAATCTAGTATAAGCTAAGGTCTTTACAAGACCTGATTTGGTTTTTATTGTTGGTATGCTAGACAAATATTTAAGTAATTATGTTATGGATCACTTAAGAGCACCAATAAGGATATGAAGTTATATACAGAGAATTAAAGATTTAATGCTCACATAAAAAAAATCAGATCATCAGGAGATCATAAAGAATTTTGATTTTGATTTTGTCGGATGCTAATATACAATAAATGATTCACTTTTGGATATGTATTTCTTCTGGTTGGGGGAAACTATTTCATGGAGAAGTGCTAAGCAGACACTTTTATAGCATTTCAATCGTAATAGTGAAATACATAGAATGTTATGGAGCATCCAATTATGAAATATAACTACGAAATATTGTCACTGTGCTGCAAATTATTAACTACGAAATATTATCAATGGGCTGCAAATTATTAAGGTATTGAAAGACCACTAAAGATTATTGTGACAATATTCAACAGTCTATATTATAATAACAATAAGAACTCTAATAAGTCAATAACATTGACAAAGTTCCTAGTTGTGAAGGAATATTATAGAGTGAACATATTATTAAAGAACATATAAGGACATACTCATTTATAGCAGATCTACTAATCAAAAAATTATCACTCAAGGTCTTTGTGAGTATACTGCTCAATAGGGGCGGTTATTGGGCTGTGCATGGTGATCAACCGCACAGGGCCCAAAAAAAAAATTTAGGGCCCAAAAATTTTATGGCCCAAAAGAAAATTATATGAAATGATATACAGCTTTCGGTTCTCTCCTCTTTATTTAACAAATTACAGATGATATCTCTTTTCTCCAATAAAAGAAAAAGAAAGCAGATCTCTCTCTCTCTCTCTTCCATTAAAAATCGGCGGCTGCATCGTCCCTCTCTCTTCCATTAAACATCGCCAGAAATCAAAACCAAAATCTCAATCTTCAATTTTGCAACTTTTCATCTTCTATTTCAATTTTACCGTTGAGTGAGACCGTGAGTTTCAATACCTATATTATCCCCTTCCATGGAAGCCTCTGCATTTCTCAATTTATGTCCTATAGTTTCCAATTCTCGATTTATTCTATTTGCTAATATTTCTCATCTACTTCCTCAAATCCTACTTGATGTTCTGCTCTTGAAGAATTTACAAAAAAAATTATCTTCGATCGATTCACATTCAACAATTAATCACGTGGTTTCAATCGTTGTTGTTGCTGTTGATCTCGATTTTCCAGGTAATCTCGAATTCTTGATTTCTTTCAATGTATTAGAGTTGCTGAGCAAAAGCAGGAGATGAGACCTCGCTAAAATTTTAAATTTTTAATTAGTATTAATTTTTGGATTAGAAATATATAGAGTGAACTGTTATGTTGGAATGAGGAATGAGTGGTATGGTATATATATTTATTACAATTTACAATGCTGATGCAGTTAATTGTGTTGTGCCCTTTGGATACTCTGCCGATTATAATGAACGAAGTTAATTCAAACTTAATATCATTTTTCTTTAATTGATTGAGTCATTTTAATTGAGATAGTGAATTAGTATTTTAAAATTTTAATTGCTTTTAATTTCGATCGAGATTAGCAATATATAGATTGAGTCATTTTAATTGATTTTTATTAGTGGCAGTGCACTGTTTACATGATTTCAGTAGCAATATATAGATTGAGTAATTTTAATTGAATTCTCTTCGAAAAGTATTAGAAGAATAGCACTTTTTAGATAGAGAGTTTATGTATGTTTAAATGTTACTGATTGAATTTTGAAGGTTTAAATTTTTCATTCTATTAATATATAACGATTATATTATATTTATCATTAAAAGTAATATTAAATGTATTTTACTATTAAAAGGGTCTAATTTATATAATTGCACAGGGTTTTCAAAATGTTTGAGACGGCCATGAGTGCTCATATGGGTGATATGTTGTTTCAGCACTCTTTGGTTCAGTAGGAGTTTGTGTACAGGTTAAATGTTCTATACTTCGGTTATGTAGCATATTTTTGTGTTATGGAAAACTTCGTATGGATTTTGTGGTATGCAGTTGGTACACTTTGTTTAGTTTTGGGTTTGGTGGATCTCACTAAAGTTTAAAGTTGGAAATAAATATGTAATATCACATTGCATATAATTTTCATGTTACGCACCATGATTGCTCTGTCATTAATTGTATTGGTATATGTGATTACTGATGGGTTGATTCACACATATAATGTGATGAAAACCTTTTTAGACTTATATTAGTGCAGTTGGTGGACAAAATTGTTTTCAGGATACCTCAAAGTAACAGCAAAGTTTGAGCTCAATAAGATAATGCACATTTATCCACTTATATATGTAGTCCAAATGGGAGATTGTTGGAAAATTTCCTTCTGGTGGACTTACATATATAAAATAAAATGTGTATAGCTGTTTTATGGTAAGTTCAATTAAAGTGGTCTACTAAAGTTTAATTATAAACTATTAAAGGTAACAGGAATTAATGTATGGATACCATAAGGAGGTATTCAATTTGTTGAGAGATCAAATTGAAAATCACAGATATTCACAGCTATATATTTAGGATTATGGTCCCAAACGACGGTACTTCATTCCTGCAGTCTGTATTCCTTCTACATAAAGTAAAATAAAGGTGATACCGTTCGTTTGGAAGGTCCATAACAAATTCAATGTCAAATTCAACAATAAGATCTAAATATTTATGATTCAGCTATACTTCCGCATTCAGTTTATGATTTTATGTCTCGGTGATTTCGACATAGAGATTTCATGATTAAGGATTTAATTTGAATTAATAAACTTTGGTGTTTATGTGATTAAATCTAACCCATAAAAGCTTGGTAAGTATGTACTTTTATCATACAATCATGTTGTAATTAAATCAACAGAAAATAGATGCTCATTAATTAATTGCATATTTCGTTTGCTCTATTTTTGTTACATAAATCAACATGCACAAAATTAGACATTCTTCAACCCAACGATAACAGAAGCACCATATGCTAACTTGGTAGAGCATCAAGCTCGAATGCTAACTTATTTGTTGCTCAATAACAAAAAAAATAAAATAAAATTGGTGATTCGTTGTCTTACCCATCGAAAGAAAGTTCCGAATTTAAGAAGTAAAGGGTGAATTAAATCCAAAGAATCTAATGTGACATTATGGAATATGAGATTAGATGGTGGTATATTTGGTTGGAGATGGAATGGTGGTGTATAGGGCTGTAAATGAACCAAACTGTTCGTGAGCTACTCGGATATCGGCTTGAAAAAAGTTCGATCGAAATTCGATCATTTATTAAACGAGCCGAATTCGAGTTTTTTTTTCAAGCTTGACAATTTTCTCGACTATAAATGAGCTTTTATCGAGTAGTTCGCGAGCTTTTAATCGAGCTTGTAATCAAGCTTTGACAAATAAGCTAAAAAAAATTAAATTTTCACCCCCAACAAGATTCAAACATTAGCCAAATGTATTGCAATTTATTAGATAAATATATTCAACTAATAATAATAGACTATATTAACTATACAAAAATTAAGAATTAATATTATCATAAAAAAGGGAATCAATTAATGATATTTATAAGGGTAAATTGGCTTAAAATACACGAACTTTGGGGTCATTTTGGTTTTTCACACGATTTTAAAAACATAGTTTCAATAACACGAACTTAACCTCTTTTTGATTTTTCACATGATTTTTAAATTCCGGCAAGTTGAATCTGACGTGGCAGCCGAAACTGCCACGTGGCAGTCGGAGATGCCACGTGTACATCTACGTGGATATCAAATTGCCTTAAAATACACAAACTTTCGACTGATTTTGATTTTTCACACAAATTAAAAAATATCAATTTTAGTTTTTTTTTGTGTAATACAGAAAATTCATCGATTATTACTATAGAGTTGTTGTAGTAGACATTGTGAAATATTTTGAATTTTCTTAGTTGATGCAATATATAAAATTTAGGTTCAAAAAAATTAAATGAAATAACTATCGGACCTTTTTAGTTCTCTATTTGAAGAAAAATTTAAAAAATATGACTTAAGCTAGTGTAATGGTATACATAATTGAATTCTGAATACAACAACCATCAAATCATAAAAAGCGGTCAATGACATATCGTATATATTGATGAATAATATTACACAATTAATTAATTAAGTTTACAAATAAATTGATCACGTAGTGACTACATATTAATTTTTCATATATGTTTAATAGCATATTTTGATATAACTTTATATGTTAGATAATCTCAAATTATATCAGAAGATTCTATTATACATATATGAAAAATAAATATATAGTTACTACGTAATCAATTTATTTGTAAACTCAATTAATTAATTGTGTAATATTATTCATCAACATATACGATACGTCATTGACCACTTTTTATGATTTGATGATTGTTGTATTCAGAATTCAATTATGTATATCATTACACTAGTTTAAGTTATATTTTTTAAATTTTTCTTCAAATTGAAAACTAAAAAGGTCCGATAGTTATTTTATTTATTTTTTCGAACCTAAATTTTATATATTGCATCAACTAAGAAAATTCAAAATATTTCACAATGTCTACTACAACAACTCTATAGTAATAATCGATGAATTTTCTGTATTACACAAAAAAAGCAAAAAAAAAAAAAACTAAAATTGATATTTTTTAATTTGTGTGAAAAACCAAAATCAGTCGAAAGTTTGTGTATTTTAAGGCAATTTGATATCCACGTGGCATCTCCGACTGCCACGTGGCAGTTTCGGCTGCCACGTCAGATCCCACTTGCCGGAATTTGAAAATCATGTGAAAAACCAAACAAAGGTTAAGTTCGTGTTATTGAAACTACATTTTTAAAATCGTGTGAAAAACCAAAATGACCCCAAAGTTCGTGTATTTTAAGCCAATTTACCCTATTTATAAACATTAAGTTAAGCTTATTTTATTAAACAAAAAATAGGAATATATAAATAGATTTATATGATAAAAAATAATGTAATCAAAAATTGATCATCCAACTTTAAGATATACATTTAGAATTTATTTAGTTATAATATTAATATAAAATAGTATATTTGAATTTTGAAGTAGTCTAATAAAAAACTATCTAATTATGAGGTAAATAAAATTATAGTTTATAGTTATAATTAAGAATTGAGATTTGATAATGAAACAAACACAAATGAATTTGATTGAACCTATGATATCAAACAAACATCATTACATTGAATTAAATCATAATTATTCATCAAATCAATATCAAATAATTAATAGTGTCTGATAATTACTTATGGGATGGCTGGTATGTTGGAATGGAATCAAGTGAGAATGGAATGAACTTAGTAATGAAATAGTGATGGAAATGGAATGGAATGACTATTACCATTCCTTTGGCTGGTATCACAAGTAATAACATAGAAATGAAACTTACATTGTTGAATTGTTTATTATAACAATATCTAATTAACAAATAAAATACACGAATTGGCTGATTTAGTTCTAAACATTCAAATTACTCTTCTTTCAAAGATACTATTATATTTTAATAACATATTGTTGAATATTATGTGATTTTTTTACTTTATTAACATTTGTAAAAAAAAATTGAGTATACTTTAAATAAGTATTTCGCTAATGATTAGTGTGTTTGTATATTTTATGTAATCCTATGATATCATTAGTACTTTTGTGAAATTTTACAAAATTTTATGAATCGTTAATAAATTATTAATGATTTTTTAAGAAAAATTCATAATTTTTTTTTTAATAAAATATTTTATAAGAATATGAGATTTCATTTGTCAATACAAAAAACAAAGTATAGTTTTGCAAAATAAAAAATAAAATTTATTTTGATAATCAGGAATATATAATACCATGGGAACATGGAGTAATGGCTAATCATATGTTCATGGTAATGTGATTCCTTCGGGAATGACCATTCCCGATTGAAAAAATCATACCAGCCATAGGAATGGGAATGGACGTGGGAATGTGATTTCATTCCCATTCCATTCCATCATACCAAATATTATATCAATTTACTCAATTATTATACAATAAACAGATATTATGTATACTTTAGCCTGCCTCATTGAAATATTTAATTTATATACCAATAAAATAAAATAAAATAAAATTGAGATATAACAATAAAAATAAATTATAATTTATAAATCATATTATAAAAAACTTTGAAATTTGTATGCGAATTAAGATTATTATAAATATTTACTTATTAATTGGAACATGTGTGAATGTGTAGTAGAAAATAATAAACTGACAAGAATAATGAACTATATCATCAATCAACTAATATGATTACAATTTATATGAAAATGAAAATGAATAATCGATAAAATAGTAAGAAAATGAGAAATGTTTAAATTATGATTTATAAATTGCATAATAAAAAACACTCTGAAATTTGAATTTGAATTAAGATGATTGTAAAATATTTATATGTTGAAGTTTGAAAGAAAAATAATAACCTATCATGGATAGTGAAATAAATTACTAATTAACTAACAAATACAAATTTTAAATAAAAAGTGAAAATGAATGATCGATAAAATAAAAAGAAAATGAGATATGAGTAAATTATGATTTATAAATTATATTCCAAAAAATATTTTGAAATTTTAATTCAAATTAAGGTAAATATATATTGATATTTGAATATCCTATATTAATAATGAAAAATAATAAAATGAGTAATAAGCATTACTACAATTACATAATTAAGTAATTAATATAGAGAAAATAAAATAAAAATAAACACAATTAAACAAAATCTGGAAAAGAAAATAAAAGAACTCGATCACGAATTTATTATTATCGAGCTTTTTGTCGAGTTTTTTAATCGAACCTGAATATATCCTTATCGAGTCGAACTCGAGTCCGAGCTCGAATCGAACCCGATCACGAATTTTCTTAGTCGAGCCGAACTCGACCTCAAGCCGAGTATGTCTTAAACGAGTCGAATTCGAACTTGAAAGTATTCGACTCGACTCGTTTATAACCCTAGTGGTGTAGGCTTGGATTGGATAGCATAGTAGCCAAAATAAAGTTAAATGGAAAAAAGGGGTTTTATTGATTTGAAAGTGGAACAATTGGACCACCTTATGCGCATAATGGATGGGAGTTTAGCCAATCAGTCAGCTTCACTGCTTAACTGTAAAAGCTTACAAATTCCTTTTTTTGCTTTTCGACTACTACTCTTTTTACTGTCATTTTCATGGACTTTATAAATAGCAATTGAAATCCATATTATACAAAATTTTGTAATTTATATATATATAAATGATGATGAAATTTCAAAAACTTATTTATTATTTCTAATTCATGTAGCATTGGTGAGGTCTCATTTATTTATTATTTAGTAGTTTTTTTTATTGATGATCTTATTATATTTCGCATAGCCACTTGGTACAAAAGGCCCATCATGCAATCTTCTTCATTTGAAATAATTATGATGGGCCTAATTCTTTACTGTCAATATTCACCATTGTTAATTATCCATCCACACACACAAAAAGAAAAAAGAAAAAAAAAAAGAGGAAATGTTTATTTTATTTTATCCTTTTTAGTTTTTTCCATACACTCTATATGGTTTATTTTCTTGCTGCTGTAAGAAATAATATTTTTCTGAAATAAGATCATATTTAAGGAATTAAAAAAAAAAACATGTTTAATTCATTAAAAACATCTAAGCTAGATATAATTTGACTATTTGAGTATATTTTAATTACCGTGAACTCGACATATATAAGACATTGGTTGTTACATTATACAAAAAATGGTCGACAAAGGTTTTATTGAAATAAATGAGATGTAACATCCTGCTCGCTCAAACTTATCAGGTAGATTGATGAGTTATTCCAAAATCTGAACTTTTGGTTGAGTGAAAATCATGTTCGAATAATTGAAAGAAAAGAGGAAAATATCTACATATATATATATAGGGTATGGTTCACATGAGAACCAATCCTCGTGTGAAAACTAGGAACTAATCTCAACCACACAATATTTTATTCTTATTTAAACTTTAAACATCCATAACTTGCTCATTTTTCATTAGATTAACGCAAATTATATATCAAATTAAAGCTCTTTTCGTGCACTTTCATTTAAGATCCATTGTTCATATGTTTATTCGAGAATATATTTTTCGTCCATAATAGCGTGATGTTAAACTCATAATAGCATGACAAAATATTCACGATAACATAGAAGTATACACATAATAGCATGAAAAAATATTCATAACAGCATGAAAAAATATTTCACAAAACACATAAATTTTACTCATAATAGCAGTAGTAGTGTCGTTAATAGTAAGACATTATATGTTCATACTAACATGTATATATGTTCATACTAGCATGCACATATATATTCATATTAGCATGTATATATGTTCATAATAGTATGATAGTACTCTCATTTTAGCATACGAAATTTATAAGAATAGACAACGGTTTTAAAGTGTTGTCTATATGATTTCCGAAAATTATGCTCAAATATTAAGAGTTTGCCACTCCGCCTTTGACCAAAAGTTGACCAAATCTTAGCCATCTAAATCAAAACAATGAATGGATGAGATGAGTTCCTAGTTCCCACATGGGGTCATGGTTCTCATTTGATCCATCCTCTCTCTCTCTCTCTCTCTCTCTCTCTCTCTCTCTCTATATATATATATATATATATATATATATATAAAGTCTATTGCTGAAAAGTGTATATATATATATATAACTATACAAATCATTCAAAAATAATTCACGGAAACGGAGCGCACATTAAAGCTTACGACGTCTCACATTAAACGAATAAAAATCAAAGGAAAGTTCTGCATGTAAAAAATATTCTTTGTAGTCACTTAACACATTCAATCTAAAGATTGGATAATGTCAATCGATCCAAGTGTCTTCTTCCTTCCGGTGCATTATTTTTTTACACCTAAACTATATTAAATAAACTAAATATTAATTTAACATGTGCTTATAAAATAAACCCATACATTTCATGAGTTAATTTTTTAAATTTTAATTATTTGGTTTTTAAAAAAGCAGATTCTTTATATATTAATAGTCATGCCATTTTGAGACCACAAAAAAAAGAGGTTTGCTATATTAAGGGTCTATCAAGATTCATTAATTTGTCATCCTTTTATTGTATTAATTTACATAAGTTTTATATGACTCGATTAAATATTGTTTACATTTTATTTTGTACTATATCAACTATAATTTTTCATAATTAGTAATCATCCATATATATGTTATTGTATATTATTTTATTTTATTATATAAACTATTATATATATAATGACACTCCATCCGTTTCATAATCTTTGTTGTTTTAGGATTTTAATCTAGAATTAACAATTTATTTAAGGGTGGTATTTTCTTGAACTTCTTTTGAAGGTTCTTAACTTGTTACTTGTCGTGTTATATATCTTGAGCACTTTCAGTAATTCTGACCCACACCACTTTAAGGAAAAAGAGCAAACTTTATTTTCTTCAATTTTTATTAACTTCCGCTACTTAAATAAATAAATCTGTCTGTTTCGAAGTTTTATATTTTCAATGGGCTTTTGATTAAGCGACTAATTATATCATTACAAAAAACAAAAGTAGTGTGTTTCTTGGGTTGTAGGGCAAATATAACATAATCCCGTGTTCGTTTGTTTGTTTGGTCTGATGAGGTGGCGTTTGTGTTGACAAGATTAATGATACATGCCTTTTTTTTTTTTTTTAATTAATTACTAACCTCACCATCAATCGACGGATGCGATTTCAAGATAGTGGGGGAAAACAAAGTCACTTTGATTACATGTTCTTGCTTTTGTTTCCAGCATCTTGTTTATCGATATCTACCATTTAACAAACAAACTTTGGAAATTATTAACTATTGGAAGAGAGAGATTAAACTTGTTGCCTAAACAAATTATTAGGATTAATATGTAAATGCAAACTCAAACTCCGTGGACCCCGTGGTATGTAGAGAAGGCAAAAATTGTGTTGCTAGGGATTACATTACTTGGTTTCCTACCCCATTCGGTCTCACTCACAGCTACTCAAGTAGCAATGAACTCTATTTTGCTATTACAAGCTTTTACAGACTATTACAAAGAGAAGAAAGCCACTCCAGAAGCCTCAGAGGAGTAGATCAGGGGGATCTATGAAGATCTTCACAGGCTTGGCTCAATCCTTGGATAGATCTGCACAAGGAAGCCAAATAAGTTAGATCTGAAAGAAAATAGCAAGATAAACCAAGAACAGAGATGAATGTAGCTATCAGAGATAAATCAGAGAATCATAGGTGGAAAAAGTGCTCTAAGGCACTGTGGCTCAGATTTTCCCACTGGCGGCGGCAATAGCGGCTCCGACGAATGAATCGACCCAGACCAAGCGGAAGGGGATGGTGAAATGGACAGCCCTCGAAGCACTCACAACTCAACACTCTCAAACAAATACACAAGCTTCTACACTCATAGGCCAACAGGAAATCACGGTCAGATTTCCCGCCAGAGAAACCGAGAAGTCCGGCAGACAGGAGAGAGAGAGAGAGATTTTCAGATTAGGGCTAGAGATAGAATGTGAGGCTTGAAAGAGAAGAGAAGGATCTGAAGAGATGTAGAGTCGAGTTTGCTTAAGAAATAGTGATTAGGGTTAGATATTAATTAAGAGGGGATCCGGGTAGTGGGCTAGGGTTAAGGGTTTTGGGCTTATGGGCCAAAATAATTAAATCAGAAGAGAATTAATATTTCGGGCCCAAAAGATAATTGGACAATATCAACAACTTTTTTTTTTTTTACTCACACACCCGACCTATGGTATTGAGGAGGTTTGAATCCGTGACCTTTGGCCTCCGAGCAACCTCACTCCACCACTAGGCCATCCCCACCGGGACAATATCAACAACTTGATCCAATGGAATTGAGAATCTCTCTCTCTCTCTCTCTCTCTCTCTCACACACACACACACACACACACACACACACACACATAATGACCTTGATATTTTATTCTTATAAGAATGATAAATCCGATTAAAAACATACAATTTGTGATCAAATTATCCTCTAAACTAAAGAATGGAGAAACCGAAATCCATATTCACTCCGGATCCCTACCTTGATTTTTGTGTCCGTATGTATATGCATGAGACAATTTTTAAAATAATCATCTTTCTTAATATATTATTATTCCAACTACATGCATACAAAAACTTATTATTCTATTAAGAGATATAAAAGTTGTCCGTACTAATTAAACGGTCCAGGTTCCTTTAGATAATTCATTAAACATATCTATATTATATCTAAAAAGTAAGATAGTCACTATGAATAGTAATAATAAATTTTCCTGCTTAAATACGTTTTTTATAAATAAAAATATAACATTTATTAATTAATTAATATTTATATTATATAGTCATTCAATACTGGAATTTCAAAATTATAAATTTTTTTTATTTTGCAAAAATACTATATTTTTATCAAAAATTATTTTGTTCATAAGATGAAATAAATTATGTGGCCTTTAAATTGTTGATTTATATGTGAATTTTCTAAATACCTATTTTATTTTATTTTTTTTTTTACGATGGACCATAATTTTATATTAATTATCATTCTTTTAAGTATTATGAGTGAATGTTCTAATATAATAATTTAAATATATTTTAAAAAATCAAGATCCGCATACAAATTTTTAAATTAAGTATATTTAAATTTTGAATGGTCGAAACTCGAAATGTATTAATTGATCTTATCATTTTAATGCTAGATAATTTTAAGATTTTCAAGTTATCATATTTAAGTTTTCAACTTTAAAGATGTTTTAAATAGTTAAAACTTATATATCTTAATTTTAAACTAAAATTTATCCCACATTGAAGAACAAAGAAATAATATTGTATATGGACAAACTATGAATTGTGAGGCTCAACAATGATTTCTGCAAATTGAGATCAAGTATAATATTTGATATTTGATTTTATTAATTTAAGACGATACATTTTAAATTTTTAGAAATTAAATATTTTTGAATTAAAATTGAATTAAATATATTAAACAAATATAATAAAAGATTTTAAATATATTAATTTAAAATATTTTTAATTTTTTAAGTTGATTAAATATATTAAAAATTCAAATCCACTTCCAAAATCTTTTAATGAGTTAAAATCTTTAAAGATAATGTATTTCATTTTTTCAATAATATATATATATATATATATATATATATATATATATATATATTTGCTATCATTCCTCATTCGTGTGTGCACGTGTGTATAGATTTGTGAAGTTCTAAAGTTACATATCAATCATCGGGACTATGATCTTTTATTTCTTGACAAGTGGGTTCATAAAGTTACACATAATAAAATATAAAATTCAATTTAGATTGTCTTCGTCTAAGTATTTTTATTTTTAGTTTTAGTTTTATTTATTACATATTGCTATTTACATATTAAATTTTCATTTACCCTACATCTCTCATCGATTGTAGATTGAAATATTGAGATGTGGGTTGTATAAGAGAGTGGTTGGGTAATCTTAAATCGAAACCTCAAATTAGCTCTGCAATTTTTTCTAATTTTCCTACATTCCACATTGGTTGTAGATTGGAACTTGGGATGTAGGTTGTTGTATAAAAAGGGTGGAAAACTACAAAATTTTTATTTAATCATATTTTGAACAAAAATATTTTAAAAAATTGAAAAAAAATATTCGTGCATAATTGGCCGATTAATCGTTGTCGAGACCATCTGGGCGGCGAGGACTATGCCATCTCGATTTTACAACCAACTTGGGTGTTTCTGGCTTGATTTCTGCAATGATGAAAAATACATAAGTAGTTTATAATTCAAACGATATAATTCATATATTTATATGTGAAATTCATGACTGAATATAATTTTATTATTGTATATAAATATTTTTTTAATAGCATCCCATGTGCATCGTACAAGTGAATACATAAGTAATTTATCATTCAAATGATATAATTCATATATTTATACGCGAAATTCATGACTGAATATAATTTTATTATTGTACATAAATATTTTTTTAATAACATCCCTTGTGCACCGTACAGGTGAATACATAAGTAATTTATAACTCAAACAATATAATTCATATATTTATATGCGAAATTCATGATTGAATATATTTTTATTATTATACATAAATATTTTTTTAATAACACCATTCCCTATGCATCGCACATGTGGTATATTAGTTATTCTATATATTAAGTACTTTAGTAACCAATTATAGAGTATCAATTCCAATTTACAAAGAACGAAAAAGCAGCAGATAAATTGTAAGGAGAAGTTTATTTATTTATTAATTATTAAAAGTGAGTATAAAAGGAACGTTTACATCGTATATTACTATAAATTGACTATATACTCATAAACGTTTATCTTTAGTATTTTCATTAGTTTTCTAGAAAAAATAAACAAGTGGGGGGTAATTTATATAGAATTCAATATAAATATCTATATATATATATAGAGGAGAGATCAAATGTAAAAATATCCCTTGTGTATAATTTAGGGATTGATCAAATCCGTTAGATCTTAATACATGAATGGTTAGGATTATTTTTTCCTTAATGTAGATTTTATTTTTAATTTGTGGAAAAGGTCATATTGGTCATGCAAGATTAGTTGGTATAGTAATAAATTTTCAATTCCCTTAATTTATGATTTCTTCCCTTTTTCGCAAGCATAGGAGTTTTATATTTCCTTTAATAAACATTTGCTTTTTTTTTTTTTTTTATTATTGTAACCGTATGAGTTTCGTATTTAATTTTTTAATTAACAAACATTGAATTGTAAATTGTAATTGTGTTTGTTGACCATTTCCTATGATTTGTAAATATTAAGTAAATTTAGTCACAAACAAATTAGGCCATAACTTTTTTTTTCTTTTTTTTTTAGGGGAACTATGCCATAAATTTCAAATATAAAACAATCAGGTTGATATTTCATTTTCCCTTGAAATATAATAATTTCTAATTTTAAATAAGAGTTATTTTTTTACTGTCCGATCAATATTTGATTATGTCATCCATATTTTTCCTTTTGCTATAGTTAATACTTAATAAAGCATCAAAAACATCAAATTAAACATTATAACACACAAAAAAAGCAACAATATTATGCAGGAAAATAATACAGTTTAAAAAATTGTTAACATAATTTTCTCATACAATAATATGACTTGAATAAACAAAAATAATAATGCTATCACATTCTTATGCAAAACATATACGAATATATTTTTTCACAAGACACAAACACTACAGAACTTTGGCCCATTTTCTTTAATTTGCAGAGATCATTTGTGAAATATGTTATAGCGTATTAATTTGTCAACAATGTTATTTTTCTAATTATATATGCTTATATTCATTATTTGTGATGTTACTTTTCTATTATGATGTTCTATGGTTTTTTATTGTTCGAAATTGAGTTTTTTTTTTCTTTGTGATAACATATGTTGTTTTTCTGATTCTAGATGCTTACATTGATACTTTGTATTACTTTTTTTTTGTTTTGTTCAAAAATCAAGGTTTTTTTGTGTGATAACATGTGAATTAAATCTTCAGATGCTATTTTTTCTATTTCTAATGCTTAAATTGAGGCTTTGTGAAATATGTTATAGCGTATTAATTTGCCAACACTGTTATTTTTCTAATTATATATGCTTATATTCATTCTTTGTGATGTTATTTTTCTTTATGATAACATATGTGGTTTTTCTGATTCTAGATGCTTACATTGATACTTTGTGATGTTATTTTTCTATTATGATGTTCTATGGTTTTTTATTGTTCGAAATTGAGTTTTTTTTTTTTTCTTTCTTTGTGATAGCATATGTTGTTTTCTGATTCTAGATGCTTACATTGATACTTTGTATTGCTATTTTTTTGTTGTTCAAAAATCAAGTTTTTTTTTTTTATGTGATAACATGTGAATTAAATCTTCAGATGCTATTTTTCCTATTTCTAATGCTTAAATTGAGGCTTTGTGATGTTATTTATGTATTCACGTGCTAACACACTAGCTAAGATTAATTCACACCCTAACCCTCTCATATTTATAATAACAAAATTAAAATACACCCTTCACATACAGATACCAAATCATAAAACAAACATTTATTATCTAATAAATAATAATTACATTGTAAAAAATACAACTCTTCATCTAACCACAACCTCCATAACAAGCCAAATCAGTTCATAGCATTACAAACAATAAAATAAGCATCATGTCTCGATAAAATAGCATGACATATTTTAAACAATTTGCATAACCAAACTTAAACCAGTGTCTAGAATTTATAAAAATAATAAATTATAAAAAAAAAAAATCACGGAAAACTAAAATATACAACCCAAACGATTTCGTAAAACTTCAAAATTGGAAAAAAAAAATACACAAAAGAGATTTGACAACTATAAAAAAAAAAACCAAACAAATGAACAATATGAATCAAATTGAGGGTCGAATTATTTATAACACCTATTTTGTCTTGAATTTATCCTCTTGATCTTGTTTTTCATCGTTGCCATTTAGGTTTTGGATGATTTGCAGAGTATGAATTAATATATATGAATGAAGAAAGTTTGGGTGAGTTATTCAACGATCAATTCCTGGGTTGTTTCCTTTTGCTAATTGATTCAATTACCAAAATAAATAGCGAGAATCATGGTTCCATGAAGATAAGTAAAATACAATTTTACAAAATTGCCCATTAATGTTAATTATTAATTCAATAATAGTATTAATTATTTTGCAATCAAATAAATTTTAAACCGTCTAGATTAGGAGATTAACGGATAAGATTAATCCCTAAATTACACACTAGGGTTATGTGTGCATAATAACCCTACCCTATATATATATATATATATATATATATATATTTACATAAATAAATTACTAATAGACAATATTATGCGAATTTAGGAAAATTTAAACGGGATCCTTGTCGCGCCCGGACCCGGCAATCGGCATCTGCCTTTCACGTGATATACCCCACCTCTTGCTATGTGTAGGGGCATGCATTATGCATATTTGCCATTTAGATCTTTGTATTCACCGTTTTAAAATAGAGCAGTGATTTTCAGCCAGATTCTGGCGAGTCAGAATTTTTTATTATTTTTAATAATTAATTAATTTAATTAATAAAATACTAATTATTCAATAAATTTACATTGATGCCCTCCATAATAATTAGGGCAACTCTATATGCGCTTTAATTCAGAAGAAATCGAAGATGGAAAAAAAATAAAGAAGTGAAGAAAAGAAAGAAGATGAAGTTGCGCCCCTTTCTTCCGATCCGCTTCTGCAGTGATTTTAATAATTAATTACAAATCACTAATTTCATGACAGAAGGATAATATAGTAAAAACATAACATTTAATAATTAACATAATTAATTTATTAATAATACAGTTTTATTAATCATCAAAAAATTAGATTTTGGCTAGCCAGAATCTGGCTGGCTAGCATTATTCTTTAAGAGCGATATGTAAATTTCAATTTATAAACGTAAATTATATCTTTATTACTGTACAAAGTTAAGAGTGTGGGTTGTAATAGAAAGTCCAAATATTAAATTAGGTATGGTAAAGTTTAAAGTAAATAATATCATGTAGGTATTTACATTTTGCGGCTCCAAATTCAATCAGATCTTTGATTTATAACAATAAATTAGATCTGTATTAATATGACCCTCAACTCTTTCTTTTTTCTAAGTTTTTAGCTCTAGCTTTTGAGATCAGCGGTTAATTTCTAATTTTTCCCCCAATTAAAAGATGGAAAATGGAAAAAAAATGGTTAGTTCTCTAAATGAACAATGTTTTAAATGTTTCTTTGTGAGCTGTATTTACAAAGTGTGAAACTTTGATATTATAATAATTATTTTTCTTAAATATAATGAATTTAGAAATTTTTTTAATTTACTTCCTCAATTTGAGGGACTGCTATAACGGAAAACCCATCAATTTTGTAGGTATTTGTCAACCATTTTTATAGGCGGCCTAAGGCCATCTCCAACAGTCTGCATTATAATACAGTCTCACTGTCACTAAAAAGCAGTAGATTCTCAATTTCATTTCCAACCGTTTGCACTATAATTCTACACTAAAAGAGAATATTCCAGAATATTCCTTTCATTTCATTTACAATTATTATTTTATAATTGATAACATATAATGATTTATGAAATTTCATTTAATGGATATCTATATTTTTTAGAAGAAATATATTTGAATTAATATAAAATAAAAATACGATTCATTAAAATATTCGGAAAATTAGAATATTCCTCCCACAAATTATTAATTAATGCATTTCGAAGCAAGAATTGTGCTTCTACATCTTGAATTATCTATTTTAGTATTTTCATATAGTTTTATTGTTGGTGTAATCTTATTTATTTTAGTATTTTTTATTATTGGTCTAATTTTTATCTAATTTAATTTTATGTATCAACATTTGTATTTAATTAAATTTATCATATATAATAAATTTTAAATATTAATTACAAAATATTATTTAAAATATAATACAAATAACATACACAAAATACAAAACAAAACAATAAATAAAATATAACATAAAAAGAAAAAAAAATAAAAAATGTTTGCCGTTGAGGAGAGAGGGACGGTAAATATACCGCCCCTCTCTCCTCTCCCTCAAAATGCAGCCGCATTTGCCGTCCTTGTTGGAGCAGAATTATGCACTATTTTAGTGAAATGCAGCATCCCTTGGAGATGCCCTAATAGCCAGCAATGCCACTAATAGGCTAATAGCTAAAGAAAATCCCAAACCTTTGCAAGAGTTTGGGTTTTTCCCATTTCATTTAAAATTGACAATTTAGTCATACTTTTGTCGATTGAGTAATATTGTTGCCAAATTATCCTTTTTATGAAACTTAGGTTAATTTTTGGCCATATATATGTGTGTGTACATAATTTTCTATTTTCTTGAAGTTTACCGAATGTAAGTTTCTAATTATCTTTGCTAGGCCATCTAAGAGTAACCCTAATTTATTATATACAAGTAAACAAAACAAATTACATAAAAAGAATTAATATAATCCCATTTTTTTCTTTGGACATTATTTGTTTCAAAAAAGTGAAACAAGAAATAAAAAAATTACCCACCAAGTAAATTATACTCCACTCAATAGTAAGAAATCATGTTGGTCAAGTAATTATTAAATAGTAGTCCAAAATAATATACATATGTGGTCCAAAATTATCTTAATTTTGACCAAAATAATAATTTGACCACAATTTTACCAAATTGGCAAAAAAAAAAAGTATGACTAAATAGTCAAATTGAATTTTTTGTATTAAAAAAAAAATGACTTTTCTTATAGTGTTTTATCATATGAATATAAATTATTCGATAATATGATACTGCCATTCAAAGAATCTAGCGTGAATAAATTATTCTGTTTGATTAAAACCGGCTAAATGTAAGAACCCAAAACTTGCATAGTTTAAGTAATTTAGGTCAAGTGGGGTATTCTCCCTTGTTTTGTCCTTTGTAGTGCAAATGCTAACTATTTTTAATCTGCACCAACAAATCATGGGGTACGTACGGACTAGACAATATTCATGTTCTCAACGACAATTATTTTCCTTCACAAAAAAAAAAAACTACAATTATTTTTTGTCACAAAAACTCATGCTTCATAGCCTACTAAAATGAGTTAAATGCCTAACGAGTGGCTTAACGATGGAGTAGGGGATCATGCCAATGCTCTAGATCATCTATTTTCGGAGCAAGGATGAATAATGGTCTCAAGTAGTTAAATTAAAAAAAAAATCTATATCGAATTAAGTTAAACCAAACGGTTGCGAAAAGGAAAAAAAAAAAAAACAGGAATAATTTGTGTTCTAAAAAGAAACATATTTGGGATGCTTGCTTAAAATATTTTCAAGGAAAATGGCGTCAATCACAATTCACAATTGGGTGTTTCATATGATCAATTGAGTGGTTAGAAATATAATACATTAAGAAAAGACAAATATTTTTAAATTACATTGACAAGGTACAACCACGTCTCATATCTCTTATATGTAGGGAAAAAAAAACCATGTCCCATATTTTAATATATTTTTAAAATTTAAATTAAATGTATGATGTGATACTACAAATAATATAATATTTTAGGGATTGGTCAGTTGGTCACTTGGATTACTGGATCCCATGGGATAAATTATCCCACAAGCATAGTGACTCAATCCGAACTCGACCTTTTGTCTCGAGCTCTCATCATCGTATATTTTGAATTCAACAGTTCATCGATTTTGGACGTTCTAAAACATATATAAAACTTATATTTTTATTGATTTAATATATGCTAATATTTTAATGTGGTTACTTATAAATGAATTTCAGCCAAAATAACTTCCAGCTTTAATCATATTCTAAAAATTGATTCTTTCATTTGAGTTTATTTAATATTTTTAATCATCAAAACTCAAGTACAATTCTAGATTTATAGCTTACCACATGGAAACATCCATGTGTACTGAACTTTTCAAGACTAATTCAAAATAAAAAACCGAATAGTTTGTTAACTAATAAAATCGAATTATTGACAGAAGAAAAAAAAAACCATTAAATGTTATTGAAAATTCAGAATCGTCGTAGACAAAACAAAAATCAAGATAATTTCATGATAGAAAAAAAACCAACACAGATAAACTACAAATTTAAAAAGAAAAATTGTAACTACAGCTTATACTGTTATACACATTCCCAAAATTTGCTTCGTCTCAATTACATGGACTAAAATTATGATTTCAATTATCAGAATTTTCTAAGTAATTAACCGATCAAAATATCAAGTATGATTCCTCAAAAAATCTAATTGCATATATTATATAGACATAGAAAAATTATGGAAATTAAATACCTTGGAAATATAATAATTAAATAAAACCCAAATTTTATAATAAAGAGAATTTCCATACATTCACTCAGGTATGGCGACAAGCACCGGCCGCCAAGCCCTCCTCAACAACCGTTGCCTAAACGTCGCCGACAGTGGCCGCAGCGAGCGGGCCCCACCTCTCCTGCCTCCACCTCCGGCCACCGGCAGCAACCTCTCCCCAACATTTTCCGAAGCCCTCTCGCTGAATGAAGGCGGCGACGACACAAACAAATCCTTCAGCTTCTGGCTGACGCTGACAGAGAGCTCCTTTCCCTTCTCCGGCGAGCGCTCCTCATCGCTGCTGCCCCTTCGATCGGGTGAGCCCTCATCGCATCGCGCGGGAAGCCTCCTCCCGCCGCCGGCTCCGCTTCCGCCGCGGCCGAGAAGCATTCGGAGGGTTTTGCGGCGGCGGAGGTGGATTACTGGGCTCGTCGTAGGGCTCCTGGTTGGGCTTCCGGCGACGGCGCATTGAGTTGCTAAGAACTTGAATTTCTGCAGAGTCGCCATTTTTGTGTAATTTTATTCGGTTTTGATTATTGCAGAGATCGATTATTGCAGAGATCGATTATTGAGATATGTGAATTAATTAAAAATAGATAAAATTGGGGATTTGGGAATATTTTAGGAGGTGAAGGTGGATAGAATGGTAAAGTGAGATCTGGGCATTTTCTGAGGAATAGTTGCCGGCGAAGTATTATTCTCTGTTTATTATTATATGTGTAGTATGGGCGTGGTGAAATGAATTTGTCAATAAATAATAGAGAGAGAGAGAGAGAGAGGGAGAGAGAGAGCAGGCGATACAGATATACGATGTGCCCTTAAATAGGGGACTACTTGGAAACAAAAAACAACTGTGTTTCATTTAAGTGATTAAAAGTCATGTGCGTTTATATGTTACACTGTTTATTATTTCATTTTTTTTTCATTTTTACTCAAATTTTAAGTTATTATATTTTAAATTAATTTTATAAATATTAATTAAAATTGGGTCCACCCAATTAGAATTTATAATTATCTTTAGGATTTAATTTTAAAATTTTAATTAATAATTGATTATTAGTGTTAGTTATTTCATAATTATGATTTTTTATATATTTAAAATAAGGCTCATTATATTATAATTAATTTTAATTTTTATAATACTTATTATTAAATTATAAATTTAAATATAAAATATGAAAAGTATAATATGAAATTCGGAGTGGATAAAATGTTCGAGAACGTAAACAAGCGGCATTGGAAAGGTCTTGTTGGCGAAAAATGAAAATACGAAATAGCCCATGGACAACTTTTCGTAAAAATAACATAATATTTTAACAATTATAAAATAAATTACATAATTAACAAAAAAAAAAAAGACCAAAATTCCGGCATTCATAGTATGATAGTAATAACGTGGCATGCTATGATCTAATTTAGGATTTGTCTTAGATAGAAAATAAAAATGAAAAATTTTTAAATAGCCATTATTACTTGATAAATAATGTAAATAATTATTTTTTGAAAAAATAATATTTTTAACCATTATCATAAAAAAATATTATAATATCCTTAATTCCATATTTATTATTAAGAATTATTATTTATGTATATTTATATATTCATGTATAAACACTGTTACGAAAAATATCTGATTTTCTCTCTCTTCCATTTGCCGTTATCTTGTCTCTTTCATTTTTCAATCTTTGTTTTATTAGTTGAAACAAAACTACCATTAGTGAAGAT